>CM065716.1:11767311-11777311 GCA_033310375.1 Conus canariensis
GAGGGAGTCAAGCTGCGGCGTCACCAAGTCAGCGCCGATGATGGGGCAGCAAGACTATGTAGCCCATGTCGAAGTAAGTGAATCCTGTCTCCCGACCACCTGTCCATTTTGAGAATGGAAATCATAAACTCTGTCTACTGTCTGGCTGTCAAAGGTTCTGACGTAGTAATATAAAGCTGGGTGAAACTGAATGCCTTTATTTCTAAGAACAAACGAGAAGATAGCGCTGCACGAACTGGAGCTGAACATGGCCAGAACGTTGGAAAGCTTCACGTAACTTTATCAATCAATGAGTGATAAATCCCTCTGTAAATCACTAGTATTAAACTTCTTGTGTAGAAGTCAAACCAGCTGCTCGTTCACAGATCAAAACACTTAATCATCCAGACTTTAGAAAGAGAGGGGGTTAGTTACCGCCAAGAACATAGACAAACAAACACACAGGTGTTTTGTCCTGTACTCCGTTTGTGTCCCTGGCGGTAACTAACCCCCTCTCTTTCTAAATTTTGCTTCATTTTCCGCCCTCAGTCACTCCGTTTTGAAACTTATCATCCAGAACAAATGGCGGGCTCAGAATCTGTTCAGTAAGATTACGCAGAAACCATTTCACTGATTTTTTTTTTCAAAACTTTCAGAAAAATGGAATGAGCCTTATGGACAAACCTACTAAATTTCGGTGCTGACCCGTAGTGCGAATATGGACCACAGGACGTAATCAGCACTCGTTTTGCATGACTGCGCCAAAACTACACCAGTTGAAATGAAACTTTGTGACAAGAGAGAACGTGGCCCCAGGACAAACCCATTACATTTTGGAGCGCATCCTGATCACAGACAGGATCCAGAATCCCTGTCTGATCTTGGCTCAGGTCTGCGTTTTCCCGTGTGCTCTTTCTGCCGGTGGATTTTTTTCTACAGAGTGTCGTCGTGGACCACTCCTTTTTTTCATTGATTTGCATTCAAGTTTAACGTCCAGAACCACAAAACTAAGCTAATTATCCCAAGTGAATGTGGGAAATTTGGAGGGATGCGTGGGACATACTTTGCATAACAGTGGCGCCTCTGAAACAAAAGCCTCTTTAGATCGGTGGCACAAGCGGATTTTTTTGTTTTGTTTTGTTTTGTTTTTTACACCAGAGAGATTTGAATTTGCTACATTTAGCTGCCAGCTTGGTGCTGCAACTCTCTCCTTCCATGGTTTCTTCATGAGCACTAAGTGCACTAACTTGCACTTAGCATGCCATCTGAAAGACAAGGACCCAGACAACCTATTACAGCCCAGTAAAAAAAAAGGCAATGACAAATAAAACAACAAAGGAAAAGAAGCAATGGCAAAAAACCTTTAACTCAGCATTATTGCTCATGTTGTGTTTCCTGTTTGTTTATTGCCCGTATCCTTCTTTCCTTTTTTTCTTTACGAAACCTTAACCTTTCCCTCTATCATCTTATTTTTGTAGATTTTTTTTTTTTCATTAGCGACCTATATTATTTCCAACCCAGTCAACTTTATCCTTTTCACAAAACGCCCTCCTTCCACCCTCCCTACTCACCTCCCATCTGCTTCAAATATACCCCACCTACGCAATCTCCAACACCACCACCACCATCCCTCAACATGTCGAGCACCCAGCTATCACTATCATTGCCACCACACCCAAACCCATCACCCCTTCGCCTGCATCTCACTATCGCCATATTTAAACACAAACACATACTGTGCACGTACACACAACATCAACACCCACCGCCAGTTCCTTCCACCCTTCCCTTCAAACGCACCCTATAATAAACCATCACCAACACGTCTTCACGAACAATCCACCACCAACCGCCTATCACCATATCCCTCTTTTCTCTCCTGCCCCCTTCTCTCCATCCCCCCCCCCCAGTCCTTACCCCCATTCCCCATCTCACCCCACCCCACCTTTCCATCAACCTTGCCCCACCCTCAACTAATTAGAAGCAGTGAATAATGGCGGCGCAGTGACAGTGTGCCGAATCAATGGTGCACGTGGCACACGTATCTAAGCAGTGACATGACAATAGAGGGGTGGGGAAGGGAAGGTTGCTGATGCTGACAGGGATCACCAAACTGAGAGCTGAATGTGCAAAGCCTGAGATCAGTGGATCCGTGTCTCACCAGTTAGCCTAGAGCTCTCGGAGTTTTGTCTTTCTCTCGTGTTTACCACAATGTAAACAACTTGTAAACTAACGTATTCATTTTTACTTATGTTGTGGATTTGCACCTGCATGTGTGCATGCACATGTGAGTTCGTGTGTGGTGTGTGTGTGTGTGTGTGTGTGTGTGTGTGTGTGTGTGTGTGTGAGACTGTATGAAAATGTGTTGTGTGTGTGTGTGTGTGTGTGTGTGTGTGTGTGTGTGTGTGTGTGTGTGTGTGTCTTCGCATTAATGTGTGTGTTTCTGTTACAGCATCTCTGTGTGTGTGTGTGTGTGTGTGTGTGTGTGTGTGTGTGTGTGTGTGTGTGAGGGGGGTGGGGGGTGGGGAGGGGGGTGCACGTGCATGTACGTATGGGGAAGAATGTGAGTGTAGTGATGTTTTTTGGGTGGTGTGTGTGTGTGTGTGTGTGTGTGTGTGTTGTGTGTGTGTGTGTGTGTGTGTGTGTGTGCACGTGCATGTGTCTATGGGGAGGAATGTGAGTGTAGTGACGTTTTATGAGTAGTGTGTGTTGGAGGACATCTTTCCATTCTCTCCGAACTAGTTCATGCACGTAATGTGTCAGTGCTTAACAAATCCTCTCTCTCTCTCTCTCTCTCTCTCTCTCTCTCTCTCTCTCTCTCTCTCTCTCTCTATTTGTTGGTTGCTTGTGCATGTTTACACACACAAGTATGTTTGTATGTGTTTGTAAGTGAATGCTTTCATAAATGCACGAGTCTTCAACTGACACATTTTTCCTTCAAAGCAGCATCAAAGATAACATGAAATTAATGAAAATGGGGGAAATGGGGGGCATGGAAACGCACGCATACATACACACACATGTGCGCACACACGCGCACTCCAGAGAGAGAGAGAGAGAGAGAGCAGGGCACAGAGAGACGGGGGGGGGGGGAGGGGGCAGGGATGGAGACAGGAGGAGGGGGGTAAGAGACTGGAAGGAAGGAGAGGAAAAGAGAGGCAGAGGGAGACAGACAGACAGAGACAGACAGACAGATGAGACAGACAGACAGAAAGACACAGAGAGAGCGTCAAAACTGTCCTAAGCAATTCTCATCGCATCGCACCTCTATAAAAGACACCAACAACTACATCATGTTATCAGATTTAACACTCACACTTACAGAATTTTGCAAAAAATAACTTTATGGGTTACCTGCACTCTATGATTTATTCACACATACTGCACAAATGCAGCTGGGGTACAGTTAAAACACCTTAATCAAGCAAGCCTTCAATGTACAATTGAATAGAAGAACAGAAAGAGGGAAAAACCATAACAAAAAGAATATGAAACCTTGAAGGGAAAAACGTTCATAAAGGTTTTGGAAATAAGTGAAGTGGGCGGAGAGGGTCAGGTGAAGGCTTGGAGGACTGGAACCTCTCTCATCTCAGCAGACAGGGGCCACCTTCATCAGATAGGCACGCACGAACAAGATAATTCGAGAGGACACGGTTGTCTTCAGTTCGATTGTCACGCCACAAGCTTCGCCTCCATTCCCTTCCATCGCCTTCGCTGCTGGTCGGTCTGCTGAGTGGGAGGAGGGAGGGAGGGGGGGGGGGTTGCGCCATCTACCCTGCCATCTCTCCTCTCATTTCAGAAAATGGTCTTCTTGCGTGCGCCGGCTTTTCTCCACTTCTCTGTCTCTTGTCCAACTGCCTTCCTTCATGATTTCCATTAGTAATACTACTGCTACTACTTTTTCTTTGTGCTTTTTTTTCTTCTTTTCTCTTCATATACTGTTTGTTCTGATTTTTTTTTCTTTCTTTTTCTTCTAGCTTGTGCACTAAAAGTATTCTGGTTACATGTAGACTTATACACAGACACACACACACACACAATACACACACACGCGTGCGAGCACACACGCACGCATGTATGCATGCATGTACCTATGTACAGACGCACAAATCACACTCCTCCCGACACTGTTATCCATAATAAATCTGTTTCTTTATTCGTAGCCTTCTTTTAGGAAACAGCTTGATGATGATGATGATGAGTGATGAGATGAGAGGAGGAGGAGGAGGAGGAGGAGGAGGAGGAGTCTGTTTTCTTTATTTCTTTCCCATCTGTCTTTTTATTGTTGCTTATATATAGGTTTTTTCTCTTTCTCTCCTGGTTCTGTACAGAATCTGTTTCCTACCAAAAGACATACAGAGAGAGAGAGAGAGAGAGAGAGAGAGAGAGAGAGAGAGAGAGAGAGCATTCGCAAGCACACAGACACACAACACATGCTCCTCCCTGCATTTTCTTGACCATATATGAATCTGTTCGTTCATTCGCACTTTGCTACGCTAGTTTCCTGCAGCGCTAAACGCGGGATGTCATTCAGTCCAGCCTTGTGAATTCTGTCATCAGCCGAAGCAAGGTCAACGGAGAAAGTCATGTGTGTTGTTAAGTCAGAAAAGCCACAACCAACCACCTCTAAGCCAGCCAGTGATTCCTAGACAGCGAAAGACACGTCAGTGCATGGTGTCCTCTGAGACAGACGGCCTAACGACGAAGTAATACTGACAGATCGTCACAGATTGCTGGGCCGGCAAGAGAACACGCCGACACTGGGGGAGTCAAACAGCGATGTCATAAGTCGGCTCTGAGAATGGGCAGCAAAAAGAAAGCTCTTGTTTGAAGTGTTCATCGTCATAGACCAGCCGACCACACAGCCTGTTCAGGACCGTCCGACTCATACAAGAAAAAAAAGGGGTCACGTGCTGAAGAACACCGATCATCAAAAAAAAAAAAAAAGTTTATTGTTGAAAAAAGAAACCAAGAGCAAAAGCAGTTAATGAAAAGCGATATCATATAAGATTCTTTCCTGAAAAAGGGACAAAGCAGTTGATGACATGGCTGCTGCACAATTGACATCTTAGGAATCATACCTAAAAATAAAATAAATAAAAACCTAGCCTGTGTTAGCCTGTGCTGAGAAGCAAGACAACATCCTTGATTTCTCATGCATAGATTTTTTTAGTCGTAAATGTTTAACGAAAAAATTCAATGGCCACAAAAATACATGAAAAAAGCCATACTGACAACTAGCCATTGCAGAATGGGCAACTGGTGTCCACTCTAGGCAATGTTGATTACCAAGTCGCGATATTGTGATGACCAAAAAATAAAAGCTGGAATGTCACAAAGTGCGATCAGAAAACAGACTTAAAAAGAGTTTCCTGAACAAAACAATGTGAGTGGTCACAAAGGCAGAAAAGCAATAGACGACGCTAAGAAATGCAAAAAGGGCAAAGAGACAGGCAGAAAAGGAATAGACGACGCTAAGAAAGACAAAAAGGGCAAAGAGACAGGCAGAAAAGGAATAGACGACGCTAAGAAAGACAAAAAGGCAAAGAGACAGGCAGAAAAGGAATACGACGCTAAGAATGACAAAAAGGGCAAGAGAAGCAGAAATGGAATAGACGACGCTAAGAAAGACAAAAAGGCAAAGAGACAGCAGAAAAGAACTAGACGACGCTAAGCAGAAAGGGCAAAGGACAGGCAGAAAAGGAATAGACGACGCTAAGAAAGACAAAAAGGGCAAAAGAGACAGGCAGAAAAGGAATAGACGACGCTAAGAAAGACAAAAGGGCAAAGAGACAGGCAGAAAAGGAATAGACGACGCTAAGAAAGACAAAAAGGGCAAAGAGACAGGCAGAAAAGCAATAGACGACGCTGAGAAAGACAAAAAGGGCAAAGAGACAGGCAGAAAAGCAATAGACGACGCTGAGAAAGACAAAAAGGGCAGTCAAAGAGACAGGCAGAACAGAGGAAGCTACGAGCACAGACCTGCCAGAGGGCAGAGGAGCTATTTGAACTGAAAGAACCCCCGGAATCTCATTGAATCCTGCCTATTGAACGGAGCTGTCCACTTTGATAAAGGATCCAAGACCTCATCCACACACTGTCTGATCGTCCACACTGTCTGATCGTAGTAACGCTGGCTGCAAGGCAAATCTGCATTTTTGGTGAATGAACGAGGTGACCGCGTTGCATGAACTGCCCCTGAACGAGGACACAGCTTAGGAAATGTTCACTAACTGCATCAGTCAATGAACTGGGAATAACTCTGTAAACAACACGCGTGGGTAAAATCTTATTTTAGAGCTCTTTCGCCTTCTAGTCAATCAAGACAATTCTCATCTATGAGCTGTGAACGCGAACTGCATATCTGTAGGTGATAGTGATGGTCTTCGTTTCCATTCTGTGAAAGGTTGATGCTGTGGAAGAAGACTTCTGGAGAATGTTACTGAAAAGGTGAGTTGATCGTCTTCACTTCCGTCCAGAGGAAGATCTACGGACTATGTTACTGAAGGAATGTTGTGATGGCCCTCACTGCCATGTACTGGAAGGTCTACGTTATAAGCAGATTCATAGAGGATATTACTGAAGGGGTGAGTTGATGGCCTTTACTTCCATTCTGTGGAACGTCCATGTTGTGAGCAGTCAAGGAAGATGGTACTGAAGGTGTGTACTGATGGTCCTCAGTTCCGTCTTGCGAAAGGTCTATATCATGGGCAGATTCATGGAAGATGTTTTCATGGGTTATGAGTGATGGTCCAAATTTCCATTCTGTGGAAGGCTTATTTTGTGGGCTGATTCATGGAAGATGTTCTGAAAGGGTGTGGTGTTGGTCCTAGGTTTGATCCTGTGGAAGGTCTCTGATGTGGACTAATCATGAAGGATGCTATTGAAGATGCGTAGTAATATTCCTCACTTCGGTCCTGTGAAAGGTCTACCTTACGGGCAGATTCATAGAAGATGTTACTGAAGGGTGAGCGGCTGGTCTTCATTTCCATGCACTGGAAGGCTGGTATTCTGGGCAGATTCACAGAGAATGTTGCTGAAGAAGTGTAGTGATGGTCCTCACCTCCATCCAGAGGAGGGCTGGTGCTGTGGGCAGATTCACAGAGGATGTTACTGAAGACATGTGGTGGAGATCCTCACTTCTATCTGGTGAAAGGCTGATGTTGTAGGCAAATTCATGGAGGATGGTACGGAAGAACAGTAGCAATGGCCCTCGCTTTCATCAGGTCGAACGTCTATAAAACGGACAGAATGACGGAATGTGGCGACAGTCTCCATTCCACAGTGGTGAGGTCGGCCAAAGGGTAAGGACGTATGAGGAATGAGGCAGTCACCCTGTCGTCCTCCGTGACAAACTAATAACTATTGTCAGCAATGGGTTAAGCGCATAGTGTCCCACACACGATGGATCAGAACAAAGTGGCACAGCAGCAGTGCAGTGTCTCCTGGGGATGACGGCCTCACGGCGTTCCGACACTAACGACTCCCTAGGGCCGCTGGCATTGCGACTGAAACAGAGCGAGTCTGCATGTGGAAATTTATGTGGCAGGGAGGGACCGAGAAGGGGGGGGGGAGGGGAGGGGTCAGGGAGAGGGGAGTGGACGTGAGAGTGATGCGACTGGTTGTCTGCAAAAGGAGGGACAGGGGATTCCAAGACATTTGCTTCCCGCGCCACACCATAACACCCCGTACAAAAGCAGATGGATTAAAATGTCATGCTGCGCGGCTAGGAGATTGCGAAATGGCACGATGGAAGGGGTACAACTCAACTGAAAAACAATTTCAAAGGCAGAAAGAAGAACTAAATGAAAAAAGAAAGAAGGAAGGAAAGGAAAAATAGGAAAGAAAAAGAAGAAAAGAGAGAGCACAAAGGGCTAAGAAGAAAGAACGGACAGAAAGGAACAAAAGGAAGAATGAAAGGGAACAAGAAAAGAATAAAAATCAAAAACTAAAAAGAACCAGCACCCGAAAGGGACGAAACGAAAGAATAGAATGAAAAGAGAGAGGACAGCAACGGAACCAAATTAAACACGACGAGGGGATAAACATCAAAAACAGCCAGCAAAAAGCAGAGGCAAGTGTAAGTGTGCCAAGCCATGGCCGCTAGCTGTGCGACAGAGGACACGGTGAGCACTCAAGAGAGCTAGGGTACAGCGTGTGAACTAGGATCTATGTCGCAGATGGACTAGGTAAGCATAGGGCTAGGTCTCTATGTCGCCATGATGAAACTAGGTACCTATGTCGCCACTTCAAAACCCACACCGCCACCACGGGTTGGATCGCGCGCGCTCGCACGCGCGCGCGAACAACACACACACACACACACACACACACACACACACCAACACACACACTTTTCTTTTACGACAACATTCACGCAAGCATAACGTGGCCGCGGACAAAACACGCATGTATGCACTTGGGCACATACGAATGCATCTACACAGACACGTGAGCGCAACGACATAAAAACACATTCGCGCAACAGCACACGGCACACACATACACACGTGTAGGCGCGCGCGCGCGCACACACACTCACACACACACACACACACACATGATATATATACACACACACACACACACATACATATATACACACACTCGCTCCACTTTCGGTGCGGGCACACACACACACACACACACACACACACACACACACACACACACACACACACACACACACTGTGCTGCGCCGACAGAGAAACAGAGACAGAGAGAGACGGGGAGAGAGAGAGAGAGAATCTTTCACAGTTGAGGGTTATGAATAAGCGCATGTATTCCGTTTCATCTCGCTCCCAAGTAAGAACTTGTGTGGTGTATGCAAATAGAAAATGTTACAAAATGTGGTTACAAAAATATCTGCTACGGTGCAACCAGCACAAAAATTCTTTCATGAAATCTAATCAGTCAGAAATTCGAATGATGCCGACCCTCCCTCAACGTGAATGCAGACCAAAAAAAATGGAGAAAAACAGTAGTTATTCAACACCAAAGAATGGACAGAGAAAAAATACTGTCACCAACAGATGTCTGTGCATCTAGAATAATAGACAAACTTGGTGGAGATAGTAGGCAGGATGGGAGTGGACAGGGGTGGAGGACACATTGTGTGTGAGAGAGAGAGAGAGAGAGAGAGAGAGAGAGAGAGAGAGAGAGAGAGATCGGCCTCATTACCCTCGATAAAAGCGACCCCAAGAGTCTTACAATTAGAATTCCTTTTAGAGTC
This sequence comes from Conus canariensis, assembly GCA_033310375.1. Classification (NCBI taxonomy): domain Eukaryota; kingdom Metazoa; phylum Mollusca; class Gastropoda; order Neogastropoda; family Conidae; genus Conus; species Conus canariensis. Next base: position 11,776,523 of record CM065716.1, read on the forward strand.
TGACAAATGGCTTCCTCGGTCTACGTGGGTATTCTAGATAGGATCCCGCTGAAATCTGGCCCTTGAAGGGGTAAAGATCTAAACCTCCGTCTCCTTTTTTCTTACGAAACCGAAAGTCTGCAATGGCCCATTTGAATATGTAGCCCGAAAACTGAGGAACAAAAAAAAACCAGATAATTTAATGAAAAAATAATAAATATGAAATGACATTTTTTTAAAATCAAGTATGTGTGAACCTATTGGTACAGCACTTTGTTATTTTTTTTTACCTTTTACTTTCATTGATGCATCATTCTCATATTTCTACGGTAGCTTTTTAAACACTCAGTGTGACCTTTTAGAACGTGTAAGAAAGCGAACAATAAAACATAGAGAAAGCTGACGATGGCACTAGAAATACACTGTGTCGAATTTGTGTTTTGTGATGTATTGCACTGAACTGTTTCATTTTTACACTGAATGACATTTTACTGGAATGTAGTCTATGGTACTGCTTAGTATTGTTTTTTTTTTTGTTTTTTGAATTGCAGTGTTTTGTACTGCACCGAATTGCGCTGTATGTTTCGTGTTGAACAGCATTGTTCTCCACTGTACCGCACGGCACATTACTCCTTTGTTTTGCATTGCATGTCATTAGAGGCCTACTGCGTATGTTGCATGGGCTGTACTTCACTACACAATATTGGACTGTGCTGTACTGTTTGATAGAGTGCTTTTTTCACTTGACATTCTCATCCTAACAGGTTCCCCTGGTTGAGAACTGAACTGATTTCCGTTGGTTGAGTGCTT
>CM065716.1:11787311-11792311 GCA_033310375.1 Conus canariensis
CAGCTGTAAAGCGGAGTCTGCGGACAAGCGCAAGACAGGGTACCAACAACTCTAGGGCCATCAAATGACCTTGCTTGCTTGACGGGGAAGCGAGGGCTGGGGGCAGGAGGAGGGGAGCAGATCAAACTCTGTTCAGGCTTCTGAGCGATATTGATGTTTACCGGCCAGACGACTGGGGGCAAAGGAAAAAGAAAAACAAAAGGAACACCCTCCCCTCCCCACTCCATTTGGCATTCCCTCTTCACCTTCCCTGAGCCCTTGTGCACACATCAAGACTGGAGATGATGCCATATAGTGATATATGCCTCTCTCTCTCTCTCTCTCTCTCTCTTCTCTCTCTCTCTCTCTCTCTTCTCTCCTCTCTCTTCTCTCTCACCACTCTCTCTCTGTTCTCTCTGTCACTCACTCTTCTCTCTCTTCTCTCTTCACTCATCTCTTTCTCTCCCTCCTCTCTCTCTCTCTTCTCACTCTCTCTCTCTCATCTTTTCTCTCTCTCTCTCTCTCTCTCTTTGTCTCTCCCTCCCTCCCTCATTCTCTTTCTCTCTTCGTGTGTGTGTGTGTGTGTGTGTGTGTGTGTGTGTGTGTGTGTGTGTGTGTGTGTGTGTGTGTGCGTGTTTGCATATGTGTGTGTGCCGGTGTGTGTACACATGTGTACGTACGTGCATGCGTACATGCAAGCATGTGCATGGACAGAGAATGAAAAAGAGAGATTTCTGTGTGTGTGTGTGTGTGTGTGTGTGTGTGTGTGTGTGTGTGTGTGTGTGTGTGTGTGTGTGTGTATGCATGTGTTGGTGTATGTTTGTGTATGGTGGGGCGGTGTTTGTGTGTGTGTATGTGTCCGGTGTGTCAGTGCACACGTGTGCAAGTGCAAGCTTGCTTTCTCCAGAAATATCTTTATGCCAACGTACATATATAACTTCACGCATAAGTGCACGTGAGGTGCATGCTATGGTTCCACACATGCAGTCACTGGAACAGCAAACAATTGATCGTGTGAGCCAAAGCACTCTGCCTCAACGCGGACCGTTGCGTAGCGTGGACAACTGAGTCATGACACCAGCCTCCCAAGCCAAGCCCCACATGCACTGACACACCCCTTCCAGGCTACCCAGGTCACGACGACCCACGGTAGTGTCTGGAATAGGTCATAGTGCGAGGTCATAGCGGGAAGGTAACGAGCCCATAATGGTGAGCCGTGAAACTGAACTGGACTGTCTACCGTCTGCGTTGGCAGACGATAGGTCTGAACTGGAAGATGATCAAAATGCGGCGCAAGAGAGACGGAAAGTCAGACAGCTGTAAAGCGGAGTCTGCGACAAGTGCCAGACAGGGTACCAACAACTCTAGGGCCATGAAATGACCTTGCTTCAGGGAGAAAGGAGGGCAGGGGCAGGAGGACGGGGGAGGGGGGGGGGGGGAGGAGGGAGCAAATCAAACTCCGCTTGAGCTTCTGAGGGATATTGATGTTTACCTGGCAGACGTCTGGTGGCAGAGGATGAGGAAACTCCCTCCACCTCTTCACCTTCCCTGAGCCCTTGTGGACACATCCAGACTGGAGGAGATGCCATAAAGTCCTGTGTATTCCTACCCTCTCTCTCTCTCTCTCTCTCTGTCTGTCTGTCTGTCTGTCTCTCTGTCTGACTGTCTGTCTGTCTTCCTCTCTCTCTCTCTCTCTCTCTCTCTCCTCTCTCTCTCTCTTTTCTCCTCTCTCCTCTCTTCTGTCTGTCTGTCTGTCTCTCTCTCTCTCTCTCTCTCTCTCTCTCTCTCTCCTCTGTCTGTCTGACTCTCTCTCTCTCTCTCTGTCTTTCCCTCCCCTCTCTCTCTCTCTCTCTCTCTCTCTGTCCATCTGTCTGTCTGTCTCTCTGTCTCCCTCCTTCTCTCCCTCTCTCTCTCTCTTTCTCCATCTCTCTCTCTCTCTCTCTCTCTCTCTCTCTCTCTCTCCTCCCTCTCTGTCTCTCTGTCTCTCTCTGTCTCTGTCTCTCTCTCTCTCTCTCTCTCTCTCTCTCTCTCTCTCTCTCTCTCTCTCTCTCTTCCCCAAGAAGCTGCTAATCAGATTTATCGCTCGTAAAGCTTGGAATACGTCCTCTCCCTCTCTTTCAATGTTACAAATCAGGTTTCTCCTTGAAAAAAATATTATCTGCTCTCACTGTTATTAAATCCCAAAATGTCACTAATCAAGATTTTCTTTCATAAAGATATAACCCCAGCTTCCATCCTCTCCTCTCTCTCTCTCTCTCTCTCTCTCTCTCTCTCTCTCTCTGATGTGTGTGTGTGAGCGTGTTGCGTGGATGTGTGTGTGCGTGTGTGTGTGTGTGTGTGTGTGTGTGTGTGTGGTCGTGCGTGCGTGCGTGCGTGCGTGCGTGCGTGCGTGCGTGCGTGCGTGCGTGCGCGCGCGCGCATGAGTGTGTGCAAGCGCACGCGTCTGAGTGTGTGTCTGTCTGTATGTCTGTCTGTCTGTCTGTCTATCTGTCTGTGTATCTGTCTGCCTGTCTGTCTGAGTCTGTGTTTGTGTCTGTGTCTGTGTCTGCGTCTGTGTGCAAATGCAAATAATTTAAATACAAAATGGGTTTATTCTCTTTTGCAGGCCATCAAATCCATCGGAACATAGGAACGGGACTAGAAATAGCAGCTGGATATCCGTCAGTGCAGCATGACTGTCAAAGCACTGGTTGGATTTGTTAACATTGTAGGCTCTTCTCTCACCTCCTGTCACCTGTCTCCTGTTCCCTAGCCCGTCCAGGTCGTAAGGACTCTGCAGGATGGCTTGCCCAACAAGAGGCCCACACATGACCTGGTCGTTAACGCTGGCTAGCACCTGAATTTGGGCGAAGCTTTCGCCGGTCCATTCCACGACCATCTCTTTCTTTGGCATCCCTTTCTCCTCTTTCCTTGTACCGTTCCTTTTAAAATGGTTTAGGAGAGGCCTGGCGAGCTAGTTATGTGGCCATACCATTTCCATTTTCTCTTTCTTTATGGTTGACAGCAAGTCTTCATAGTGACCATCTGCTGACCCACTCTTCTATGCATCTCTTCAGTAGTGATGCGGTCAGTGTATGAAATGCCAAGGAGTCGTCTGAGGCACCTCGTTTCTGTAGCCTGGATCTTCCTTTGGAGATCAGCTGTCAGAGTCCATGACTTGCATGCATTCAGGAGAACTGACACAACGACAGCATGCAACAGTTTCAGTTTGGTTTAGAGGGTGACCATTTTTATCTCTCCAAACTGGTTTTAACTTTGCCATCGCAGCTGTTGTCAGCGTAGTTCTTGTGTGGGCTTTGGCTTGGATCTTTCTTGGCTGATGATAGAACCAAGGTATTCAGATTCTTTTGACTGTTTCAAGTTGTTGACCATTGACTGTGATAGGTGTCCTGGTGGGTTCGTCACTGTTTCTCATCAGCTTGGTTTTCTTCGGCCCTGATTTCCATTCCACATCTGGATGCTGTTTCATCCAGACATTTCACCAGGTTAGCCAGCTCACCTTCACTTCACGCCAAGTCGTCGGTGTCATCAGCAAACCTGAGATAGAAATGGTTTGCCCTTCAACGCTAACTGTGTTGATATGATCTTCCAGTCATTATTCATTCAAGGATGATGCTGAACAGTGTGGGGGTCAATAGGAAGCCTTGACGTACGCCAACGGATGTATGAAGCCAGTCTCGCACTCTTTCCTGGACAAGAATAGCACTGCTGGCTTGTTTGTACAGCTGTTGGATTGTTTGAATCAGCTTTTGGTCCATACTGTACGCATTTCTAATTTTCAGGCAATCACTTACGCAAAACGAGTTCAATATTCACTCCAAAACTTGGAGTAGGTTTGAGCTAAGCAACTGAAAGTTCAAAGCTTGATGGGAATCTGTAATGATAAAGGGGGTTGGGTAATACTTCTTACGAAATGATGTAAAATCTTGAACATGCCAGCAGAAAATGCCATATATTCTCAAGCACACAACCACTGCATTGTTCACAGAGTGGGTAAACAACCAGTTGTCCAAAGTGAGAAATACCATCCGAGAGCAATCTACTGCATCCCATTAGACAAAGAACATGATGTAAAAAAAAAAAAATGGCAAAAGGCATACGTAATTTGCTTAACAAATTCCCAGTATTTCAGATAATCTGGACAGGATACCAATAATTCATGCCACTCTTGCATTTGAAATACACCGTTTGAACATTTTGATAAATATCAGAACATTGCCAACATTCTGAGTTTTCCAAACATACCTAAATATATGTGAACATCAAAGGAATCTTACATAAGTCACCAGTTTCTTCTGCCTACTGAATCACGACTGAGCAGACAGAGCCTCATATTACAATGCCGGGGGTATCTGGAGTTGGACAAAGTACTGAACATCTTTAAGACAAAAATACGTCGATGTACACTGGGAATTTTCCAAACTCGTCATAAACTTAATTATTTTCAACATCTTTTCAAACACTACGACTATTTGGCAAATCTTCATACGCACCTTTTAACATCATAAAACGCCCCCCCCCCACCCCCCCCCCACCCCCACCCCTACCCATCCCTACCCAACTCTTCCTCAGATCCATACAACAAGACTGTTTCTTGATGTAAAAGAATTGAAAACCGTACTGATATGCAAAGTGTGTAGTCTGATATACGATTTTTTAAATTTCTGATATGGCTCTTAGAGCTTTACATGACAAATTTCCACACAACAAGCCTAGTTCGGAGTGGAACTAAAAACACCTCCCAACTAGCTGTGACTAGTGTCTAATGAGACTTGCTCTCCCTCCACAGAACCATTTTCCACTTTGTCTTTCCAGAAAACCCACTATATTTCAACACAACCACTTTCGTTCTGTTCACATTAATTGTTTAACCCCCCATTTAACAAAATAATGTTCGAGGCAGGCAGTTTTCGTTTGTAAGTCAGAAACAGAATCAGACAGTAAAGTGACGTCATCTGCATATATTAACAGGAACACCCACTAATTCAATGCCACGAAGATCAAAAGTGCCCTACTGGAGA
>CM065716.1:11807311-11809811 GCA_033310375.1 Conus canariensis
ATTAAAAACCTTCACAAAATAAGATGCAATTTTCCTTCACCCCCCACCCCCCACCCTTCCACACCTATCCCCCTTTCAGTAATCCTACAGTGTCACCATCACCACCTTCCCTTCCCTACCACCCTTCCCCCCTACCCAATCCCCTCTCCCTCTCCTCCCTGGTAAACAATGACTCAGTGACGACGTGGTGTGCTACCCATTGATCCGTGACGACGAGCTCTACAGGAACACGTTCAGTGCTTCTCACAAGTTCTCACAAGTGGGAGGAAGGGGGGGGGGGGAGAGAGAGAGAGAGAGAGAAGGTCGCCGTACTGACTTGGCGCCGTACTGACTTTGAAAAGCAGTCTATCATCATTCAGGATTAATATTTTCGGCATGGTTTCCACCGCAGCCTGCAAGATGCTTTCTGTGCATAGCTTCCCCATAGCCTCCTCATTCTCAGACTGTTTGTGCATGCCAGCGCACGTTATGTGGGCACCTACACGAGTGTGTGTAAGTGTGTGTGTGTGTTGTGTGTGTGTGTGTGTGTGTGTGTGTGTGTGTGTGTGTGTGTGTGTGTGGTGTGTGTGTGTGTGTGTGTGTGTGTGTGAGAGAGAGAGAGAGAGAGAGAGAGAGAGAGAGAGACTGAGAAAGGGAGAGAAAGATACTGATATAAAGACGAGAAAGAGACACACAGAGAGAGACAGGGAGAGAGACAGAGACAGACAGACGAGGAAAGACAGACAGAGACAGAGACACAGACAGAGAGACACAGAGAAGAGAGACAGAGGAAGAGAGAAGAGACAGAGACAAGACAGAACAGAAAGAGCAGACACAGACACAGAGAGAGAGACAGAGACAGACAGACAGACCAGACAGACAGATACAGAGACACAAAGAGGGACAGAGAGACGAGGTAGAGGGGAGGACAGAGACGGGCACAGACAGAGACAGACTAGCCAAACAGATGAGAAATACAGACCTTCACACAGAACCACATGCTGTTTCCTTTCCGCCCCCACCCCACACCCTTCCCCTGCTCTCCCTCTTTCAGTCGCTCTCAAAGCATCACCATCACTCATGCCCCCCCCCCCACTCCACCCCCCACCTCCATACCCTGGTTAGAAAATAACCCAACATCGATGCATCGCGCACATTGATTGATCTGTGTTGACAAGCTCTGCTGGAACACATTCGGTGGTTTTCTTGGGTCGATTGGGCGCAGTTTGGTTTCTTTACCTCCACGTTTCAGCACTGGCCCTGTGTTCTTTTTCCCTCCACTGCTCAACATATGTGCGTGCGTGCGTGCGTGCGTGTGTGTGTGTGTGTGTGTGTGTGTGTGTGTGTGTGTGTGTGTGTGTGTGTGTGTGTGTGTGTGTGTGTGCATGTGATTGTGCGCATGTGTGTCCGTGTGTTTTGATAAGTTTCGACTTGAGACAGACAGACAAACGGACTGACAGAGACACAGAGAGAGAAAGAGAGACAGACAGAGACACAGAGAGACAGACAGAGAGACAGACAGAGAGAGAGGTTTGCGCCTGCCCATGTAATATCTGTCCATCCTGTGACTAGTGTTTATGACTGCAGTGGTGCTGAGAGGAAGGGGCAGGGGGAGAATGACATGGGAAAGATTGGGGGGGGGGGGGTGATTGCAGTTTTGATATTCCAGGTTTTATTCCAGGCATGGTTTTCATTGCAGCCTTCAAGATTTTTCTCTACATAGCATCCCCCCCCCCGCCCCCACCCCCACCCCCACCCCCCATCCTTTTCACCTCCAAACTCATTCATGCGTGCAAGAGTGCAATTGTATGGGCAACTCAATGAATGTATGTGGAGGAGTTAGGAGAGAGAGAGAGAGAGAGAGAGAGAGAGAGAGAGAGAGAGAGAGGGAGGGAGGGAGGGAGGAAGAGGGAGAGAACAGATGGATGACAGAAAGAAAAACAGGCACAGTGCGAGAAAGAGAGACAGACAGACAGACAGACAGACAGACAGAGATGGAAGGGACAGTGGGCACAGACAGAGACAGACTTGCAGATCTGCAGAAACAGGCAGATACAAGATGCAGACCCTCACAGGATCAGATCTCATTTCACTTCCTTTCCTCCCCACCCCCTTCTCCATCCCAGACTCTGCCCTTGGCTCCCTGACTCTCAGCAACGCTTGAAACAGCACCACCACACCACCACCATCCTTGACGTCACCCCTCCCTCTCTACCCTGTTCCTTACCCTCTCCCCTCCTCCCTGGAAAACAATGCGCAGTAACGATGCGTCCTGTACACGGGTTGACCCATGATGACCACAGCTCTGCTGGAACACGTCCAACGGTTCCGACGGGGTCGATGGGCAACGTTTGGACTGGACTCTTTTCTGCCGTGTGTCACCAAACGCACCCTGTATTCGTTCTTCTTCCCCTGCACAGTGTGTGTGTGGTGTGTGTGTGTGTGTGTGTGTGTGTGTGTGTGTGTGTGTGTGTGTGTGTGTGTGTGTGTGTGTGTAGTGGTGTGTGTACTGTGCGGTGTG
>CM065716.1:11814811-11819811 GCA_033310375.1 Conus canariensis
ATTTTATTCCTTGTTGTGCCTTGATGATTGTCTTAATTTCATCGTATGACACCAGGTTGTTGGCCTGCTCCTTCTGTGCACCATCTTTTGCCAGAATGTCCGCTTTTTCGTTGCCTCTGATGCCACAGTGTGCTGGTACCCATTGTATCACCACTTTCTCCACTCTGGCACTCAGGGCAACAAGGGCTGAAGTGATATGGTTCTGTTCTTTGCAGCGGGAGTTCTTGAGGGCTTGGAGCACGGAGAGAGCGTCAGAGAAGACCACCACCTGCCCTGTTGTTCTTTTGGAGTTCTGCAAGACTGTTGTGGCTGCCTCACAGAGGGCTTCTCGCTCAGCTCGGAAGTTGGTGGAGTATTTTCCTGTTGGAATTGCAATTTCTTCATCTCCGTCTTTGTATCGAAGGAAGATTCCAGCTCCACCATCCCTCGTTGCCTCTGTGGCGGAGCCATCTGTGAAGACATGGGTCCAGTCTTCCTGGGGATATTGGTTGCAGATGTACTCCATGGCCAGGGCCTTCCTTTGGGTGTCTGACTGTATTCCTCTCTTCTCCACTCCGGGAATGCTGGTGACGACTGTTGGGAACACCTGCCTCTTCCAAGATGGGTGGGTGACATTTGCCGGGATAGGCTTTGCTTCGTGTTCCATCAAGACTGGGCTTTGTCTTTCAAGGCGTCTTGACTGGCAGATGAAGCTGCCTCTTTTCAACCGGCTCTTGGTGGGTCTGCTCATTCTGTTGTTCATTGGATGGTTTTCAAGGCGTTTGAATTTTGCTGCTTGGATGAGGATCTTTGTGTCCCTTCTGTCCTCTAATGACTGTAGCCCAGTGGTCTCTTCCATCTTCAGGATTGGGGTGGATCTCATGGCGCCAATTATGACACGCTGAGCTTGGTTCTGTATCTTATTGAGGTGGTTGAGGTTAGACTTTGCAGCTGATGCCCATGCTGATGTCCCGTACTCAACTACAGGTCGGACTCTCCCTGTATAGAGTCTCTTCAGGATACGTTCGTCAGCCCCCCAGTTCGTCCCCGCAAGTTTCCTCATGATCGCCAGTCTCAACTTGGCCTTGCTACAGCATCTGGTGATCTGCTGTTTCCAAGTGAGCCTGCGATCAAAGGTCACTCCCAGGTAGGTAGGTGTGGGTTCCTCTGCAAGCCTTTGGTTGTTCAGTGTCAGCTTCGCCTCTTGCTTCTTGCTGGATAGGCTGAAGACTGTGTAGGTTGTTTTGCTTGAGTTGACAGAGACAAGCCATTCCTTGGTCCAGTCGCTGATCTTGTTGAGCGCAGTCTGGAGGCGTACCTGTGCTGTGGTGGTGTACTCTTCAGAGCACCAAAGCACCAGGTCATCTGCGTAGATCGCTCCTCTGACCCCTTTTGGCAGTTCTCTGACGATGTCATCTATGAAGATGAGGAACAACGTTGGCGAAAGGACTCCTCCTTGTGGTACTCCCTGTCTCAGCACCTTCTTCTTGCTTTTCTGGCCCTGAATCTTGACTCGGGCTTGGCGATTGTGTAGGTACTGGCTGATCCAGGTGTACATCCCCCAGACACACCACATCGCCGTAGTTTGAGCCTAAGTCCGTCCTTCCAGACTTTGTCGAACGCCTTCTCCATGTCAATCCAGACAGCAAGCGTGTTCTTCTTTTCTTGGAAAGCGTCCTCAATGCTTTGCATGATGAATGTGATCTGGTCTTCTGTTGATCTGTGTTGGCGGAAGCCTGCCTGTTCAGGGCTCAGCAGCTGATGCTCCTCAAGGTGCCAGACAAGCCTTGTGTTGACAAGTCTCTCCATCAGCTTTCCTAAGCAGCTTGTAAGGCTGATGGGTCTGTAGCTGTCAGCCTTCGACTTGTCCTTTCCCTTTTTGTGAATGGGGATCATGTCTGCTTCCCTCCAACACTGTGGTACTGATCCTGTCTTCCAGCTGGAGTTAAAGATTTTTAGAAGGACTGCCTTGCTCTTCATCCCAAGATGCAGAATCATTTCATTTGTGATTCCGTCTGGTCCAGGTGACTTCTTCAGGTTGAGGCTCTGCAACGCTTCCTCCAGCTCTTTCTCTGTGAAAGCTGTGGTCATGACTTCCTCTTGGGGCTCTTCCTCATGAAGTTCACCTTGGGCCCTGTGCACTGCAGCTCTATGTTCAGGAGGGACTTCCAGATTGCTGATGTTTTCATAGACGTCTATGAAGTGGTCTGCTGCTTTCTTTCCAGAGAGGTAATTTCCATTCTCTTGTATTGTTATAGTGGTGTGACTTGTTGTTTCATTACAGAGGGTTCTAGCCAGTTTCCACAGCTTGCTGCCATCCCTGTCGAGATTTAGGCTTTCAGTTTTCTCTTGCCAGCTTTTTCTTGCAGCTTGTGCGCAGGACAGCTTGTATCTGGCAGTTACTTCCTTCAGCGCTATGTTATTCTCCAGTGATGGCTGCTTTTCTGCTCTGTCCTGGCTTCCGTAACAGCATCTTCCAGATTCTGGAGTTCCTCCGTCCAGTAGGGCTTGTAATCTTTACGTGCTCCTCTTGGGATGGATTCTGTAGCAGCTTTCAAGACGGCCTTTGTGAAGTCTCGAACCATCTTGTTTGAGTCCTTCTGCCTGATGTTGATTGGCTTTGTGTGTGTATCAGTGAGGGTCTCGAAGAGAGTCCAGTCCGCCTTTCTGTAATTCCAGCGGGGAAAACACTTTGCTTGTGGACACTGTAAGTTGAGGTTGATAGAGAGTTTGACGGGCTTGTGGTCACTTCCTCCAAGCTGGTTGAGGACTGTTCTTGTGGTCCTGACGAACAGGTCGTTGGTGGCGAACGCTAGATCTGGTGTTGATGTGGTCATCCAGCGTCTAGAGTAAAAGGTGGGTTCATCATCTTCTTGATTAATGAGATGAAGATGTGTGTCAATCTCCCAATCCTCAACTTCTTCGCCTCTCTTGTCCGTCTCCTCATAGCCCCATCTCTCTGAGTGACTGTTAAAATCACCCACCACCACGCAGTTGTTGTCTGGGATGTTCATGTATGTGAGGGAAAGATCACGATCTTGAGGGCAATAGACATTGTAGATCCTGATGTTGCGTTCCTTAAGGACTATATCAATACCTTGGATCTCTGCCTGTTGATTGGTGTTGATCTTGAGTTCTTGTGCGGCGATGGAATTCCGCACCAAGATAAGCACCCCTCCTTTGTTTCTTTCCTCACGGTCCAACCTGATGGTCTCGTAACCCCTCACTTGAAAGCGATGGTTTACGGTCAAATGTGTCTCTTGGACACATGCGATATCAATATTTTCTTGATGCATCCTTTCTGCCAAGCCAAGTTTCTTTTTATGCACCCCTTCTGCATTCCACTGGAGAATGTTGAGCATTCTGGGTGGTACCGTTTGCTTGGCATTAGCAGGAGGATGAGGTCTCCTTCTTCGTCGCATTGACATGCAGAATTTCTTTGTCTGACCACCGACCGCTTGGGGTGGGCCCCTTTGAGGCATAGGGCCCGGCTCCCGACCTCCCCGGCGGGTCTCCGAAGGTCGAGCGCCACATCGAAATTCTGTGGACTGCATCATCATGGAGGCGTATATGCGTGGTATCGTGGTTTAAGCTGCGCCAGTGGCCCGATACCTCCGTCTTCAGCTGGAGTTTTCTTTCGGGGTGCCTCACCCTTAGCTCATGGCCCGTGCGTCCTGCCCTGTGAGCACAGGGGGGATTGTTTCTCCGGGGATCCCACCCCGGGGCTAGAGGTTATACCGCGCCTCTTGACCGCATGATGAGCCCGTCATAGGACACATGGGGTATTTCAGTGAGGACAACAGTGCCACCTGTTGACCCACCCCGTCCTGATAGGAACATCGCCAGTTGGTCCGGGACTGCTTATTCTGCCAGGCAAGCCTGACTTATATCGCAGCTAACCCCCATATCTGAGGGCCATTCCCCTATCCGCCACCCGGGGACCCGCCGAGTTGGGGATGGTCGCCCCACTACTGAATTGGAAGCAGCCTGGTCCCGGGAATGAAAGGAAATGACTTCAATTGATGCGCAGAGTTTCTATCAAATGCATTTTTAGTGCTTTTTTAAATGTATATTTTGAGCGACATGATTTTATGGAGGAAGGCAAATTATTCCATGCGGTCCCTCCAGAGTACAGAAAACTTGATTTATAAAGATTACATCGAGGTCTGGGAAGAGACAGTTTATGTGTATGTCTGTAACTATTGAAGACAAAGCTTTCAAAGATTATCTTCGGGGCTGATCCATTCATTACATTGTACATGCTCAAGCATTTGTTGAAGTAGAGTCTGTCTTTAAATGGAAGAATATTTAAAGTTTTGTAATCACTCTTTGTCAAGGTACTGGATTTCAACTGAATTAATTTAATGGCCATTTTATGCAGACGACTTACTAGTTTCAGATCAGTTTCACTGGCATTATCCCATAACGTGGATGCATAACTGATAAGAGAAAGAATGTGCGCATGAAAGAATATCTTTCTGGAGTGAAGATTTAGAAATTTTTATATCTTTGAAAGTTGATATATTCTCTTAGAAATACGTTTTCCAAGATCCGCAATGTGGTAAGACCAAGATAAATCGTTGTCAATGATAACACCTAAAACTTTATGCGATGTAACCTCTTCATCTGTGTGTGTGTGTGTGTGTGTGTGTGTGTGTGTGTGTGTGTGTGTGTGTGTGTGTGTGTTGTGTTGTGTGTGTGTGCGTGTGTGCGTGTGTGTATGTGTGTGTTGTGTGTGTGTGCGTGCGTGCGTGCGTGCGTGCGTGCGTGTGTGTGTGTGTGTGTGTGTGTGCGCGCGTGAGAAAGAGAGAGAGAGAGACAGAGACAGAGAGAGTATGTGTGTGTGTGTGTGTGTGTGTGTGTGTGTGTGTGTGTGTGTGTGTGTGTGTGTGTGTGTGTGAGTGTGTGTTGTGTTCGTGTGTGTGTGTGTGTGTGGTGTGTGTGTGTGTGTGTGTATGTGTGTGCGTGCGTGCGTGCGTGTGTGCGTGCGTGCGTGCGCGCGCGCGCGCCACACTGTTACT
>CM065716.1:11824811-11854811 GCA_033310375.1 Conus canariensis
TTACCATCTGGATTCTCTCTCTCTCTCTCTCTCTCTCTCTCTCTCCTCTCTCTCTCTCTCTCTCTCTCTAACAATTAGGTGCATTCAGGTTTTACTATCTAGATTCTCCTCTCTCTCTGCAACTAGTGCTCATCAGTTTCCGTTCTGCCTTCCCGATCTCTCTGACAATTAGGTGCATAGGTTTACCATCTGCCTTCCGATCTCTCTGACAATTAGTACAATCACGTTTACCATCTCCTTCCCGATCTCTCTGACAATTAGGTGCAATCAGGTTTACCCATTCTGCCTTCCCGACCCTCTCTGACAATTAGGTGCAATCACGTTTACCATCTGCCTTCCCGATCTCTCTGACAATTAGGTGCAATCAGTTTACCTCTGCCTTCCGATCTCTCTGACAAATTAGGTGCAATCACGTTTACCATCGGGCCTTCCATCTCTCTGACAATTAGGTGCAATCACGTTTACCATTCTCCTTCCCGATCCTCTCTGACAATTCGGTGCAATCACGTTTACATCTGCTTCCCGATCTCTCTGACAATTAGGTGCAATCACGTTTACCATCTGCCTTCCCGATCTCTCTGACAATTAGGTGCAATCACGTTTACCATCTGCCTTCCCGATCTCTCTGACAATTAGGTGCAATCACGTTTACCATCTGCCTTCCCGATCTCTCTGACAATTAGGTGCAATCACGTTTACCATCTGCCTTCCCGATATCTCTGACAATTAGGTGCAATCAGTTTACCATCTGCCTTCCCGATCTCTCTGACAATTAGGTGCAATCACGTTTACCATCTGCCTTCCCGATCTCTCTGACAATTAGGTGCAATCACGTTTACCATCTGCCTTCCCGATCTCTCTGACAATTAGGTGCAATCAGTTTACCATCTGCCTTCCCGATTCTCTGACAATTAGGTGCAATCAGGTTTACCATCTGCCTTCCCGATCTCTCTGACAATTAGGTGCAATCAGGTTTACCGTAAAAAGCAGCCCATCTCTCTGTTACATTCAGCTTTAACATAATGCTGAAGCCCTGGCTTTCCAGTCTCTCGGATGGATTGTTACATTCAGATTTAAGGTAGAAACAACCTCTCTGGCTTTCCGGTCTTCCCAACGTTTTGTTACATTCAGGTTTAACGTAAAACCAACCTCTCACGCTTTCTGGTCTCTCCAACGTTTTGTTACATTCGGGTTTAACGTACAACCAACCCCTCATGCTTTCTGGTCTCTCCAACGGTTTGTTACATTCAGGTAAAAAGGTACAACCAACCCCTCACGCTTTCTGGTCTCTTCAACGGTTTGTTACATTCAAGTTTAACGTACAACCAACCCCTCATGCTTTCTGGTCTCTCCAACGGTTTGTTACATTCACGTTTAACGTACAACCAACCCCTCATGCTTTCTGGTCTCTCCAACGGTTTGTTACATTCAAGTTTAACGTACAACCAACCCCTCATGCTTTCTGGTCTCTCTAACGGTTTGTTACATTCAAGTTTAACGTACAACCAGCCCACTTGGCTTACCGGGCTTTCTAACAGTTGCATTCAGGTTAAAAGTACAACCAATCCACCCGACTTTCCGGTTTTTGTGACACTTAAATTCAGTTTCAAAGTGAGGTGACTGCAGGCAGAAATTGTAACAAATTTTAAAAAGTTATTCCGGCGGATGATATCAAAAAGCAAATTACAAGACAAAACACGACGCGTTTCGACCTCTTAGGTCTTCTCCAGGCAAGATAAACAACATTCGGGACAATGAAAACGAAGAAGGAGCGATCACTTATCTTCTGGAATTCGGCGCAAGATGGGCGTTGAATGAAAACCATTTCCAAAGCGTACCCACTATATAATCCATGCAAGCATTTTGAGGCCTAGCATAAGTTTGAGCCGGCTTTATATATCTATATATATTTAATTCTGAAAAAAAATCTCATTGTGCCTAAATACCCGACTCCTTAAGCAAGGCCTGGGCATATAATGATTCCACTTGTTTTGGGGAAAATACATGACCTTCCCCTTGGCTGACGTCACATCTCAGGCCTTCTCACTCACCCGTGACCCTATCTTTGCGCCAGGTGGCTCCTCCCAAAGAGTCCCATTCCTTTCATTTCAATCTGTCTACTCGGAACCACCTGGCATGCACCTTGACGGGCATAGGAAACGAAAAAGAAGGTCAATCAATTTTCAGACACAATAAAAAAAAAAAAATCTCAAACCAATCTAATTGTGCCTGTCTATAAATACTCGACTCCTTAAGCATGGCCTGGACATATAAATTTTTGGTGTGCAGCCAGGCAGATTAGCTTGAACGACAATGCCCCGGAGCGGAAAACTACCGTCAAGGATTTTTCCAGAAAGAAGGGACACAACTTAACTCTGAAAGCGCTCCACGGCTTCTCAAAGAGGGCAGCGTCTCCATCTTCCCATAGGCGATATTGCAGACGCTAATAACCGTCCCAGGGGGTTGAGAGAAGCAGACCTATTTAACACTGTACTAATAGCACCGGAACTACGACAGCGCGTTAAGGCGGAAGGCGAAAATGCCAATTTTGATGTCTGGGGACCAGCGGGATTCCCGACGTTTGCGTGATTCCATCCAACACGCTACGACGTGCGACTGACTCCCTTCCAAACCCCTGAACTGCTCGCTTTCGCTCGAAAGAGTTTCTCTCTCTCTCTCTCTCTCTCTCTCTCTCTCTCTCTCTCTCTCTCTCTCCTCTCTCTCTCTCTCTCTCTGAGCGAGCGCGCGCGCGTGTAAGAGACAGAGATACAGAAAAAAAACAACATATGTATAAAGAGACACAGAGACAGAGAGAGACAGAGAATGAGAAGAGGTGTGTGTGTGTGTGTGTGTGTGTGTGTGTGTGTGTGTGTGTGTGTGTGTCTGTCTGTCTGTCTGTCTGTCTGTCTGTCTTGTCTGTCGGTGAGTGTATGTCTGTATGTGCGTGTGTCTGTGTGTGTGCGTGTCTGTGCGCGCGCGCTCGTGTGTGTGTGTGTGTGTGTGGTGTGTGTGTGTGTGTGTGTGTGTGTGTGTGTGTGTGCGTGCGTGTGTGTGCGCGCGCGTACGTGCGCGCGCGTACGTGCGTGCGAGCATGCGTGCAGTGCAGTGCAGTGCGTGCGTGCGCTCGCAAGCGCACGCGCGCGCGCTTAACAAGAATACTTTTCGCTCCCAGCAGTTAGCTGTCAAAGCAATGACTTGACCTTTCGGTAAGAGAGGCCCAAAAAAAAGCCCTCATCATTGTGTTGGGTCCTCTTGTCAGACAATGGGACCGTTTTCTCTCCGTCAATCAATCCAAATAACGTGTTTTCTCTCCTGGGGAGTTTTTTTGGCCCCACTGTTGGAAAACACTAGGTGTTTGTCTGTGTAAGAAAACTTTTTGTGTGTGTGTGTCGTTAACTGACAGTAACAGACCTGTATTCTCGCTGGCAGCGAAAAAAACAACAACAGAAGTGAGTTGTTGACTTTCAGCGTGAGGATAGGAACATGACATAAAAGACCGGGTCCTGAGATAATGCTGATAGATTAGCTACCTGAAACGATCATACAATCCTCATTAGCTGTGCAAGCGCGTGCACCCGTGGATGCGCGCGTGGGTGTATGCATGCCTGAGAGAGAGAGAGAGAGAGAGAGAGAGAGAGAGAGAGAGAGAGAGAGAGAGAGAGAGAGAGAGAGAGAGAGAGAAAACGAGAGACAGAAAGACACAGACAGACAGACAGACAGAGAGCGTATGTGCGAAGGGCGGGGGGGGGGGGGGGGGGGGGTGTAGAAAGGAAGGATGTGTACGCATATATGCGCGCACCCCACGAAGGCGTCAGCCATGGTGGGAAAAATGGGCTGAAAAGGATTAATGAGAGAAGTAGTATGATGTCGGAGTTACAGACAATGTCAATGATACATTCTTTTATTGTCCTTTCAGCAATGAAGCCCTTTAGACAAGGGGGCATGTTTGAACATGACTCAGTAACCCCCGCCTCTTACTCATTCACACATTTGTGCACATACAGGCACACGACAGCGGATCATCTTGACAAAACATTACAATGATTATCATACATCACTAGTTGTTTCGTTCAACTTTCAACTTTGCTATATCTACTATCACGTTTTCATTGTTGCTCGACAAAACATTTGCAATACGATTCTGGTCACTAATATTAGAAGGTGAGTTAAGTATATTACATTGCTTTCGGATGTCTTTGTAAGCTGTACAGTAGAATAAGAAATGAACTTCATTTTGGGTTTCTTGTTCACATGACGGGCATTTACCATCAGCCTGTTCCTCATCAAGAAACCATCGCTTGCAGTTATTAAGCCCACTAACTCTTAGTCGAAATCTTACAAAGTTATCTCTGTGCCATTTATTTCTAATCGAAGACAAGTATCTTCCTGGCTGGAAAATGATCTGAAAAGCAGAAAGAAACTCGTGGAGAGCGTGGCAGCAGAGAGTCCTCAGAAGAGAAGCCCCCTTCAAGCAAGTGTTTCGGCCCTTATCTCCTGACACTCTAGGGGGGTTGGGCCACACCCGGTTCATGACTCCGGATATCCCTCTGCTGCCCCTTTTTTTTTTTTCCCATCTTGGGACGAGCCATGGCTGGGATTCGAACCCATGACCGTCTGGACATGCTCATTTTCCACTTAATGACTCGCGCTTTAACCACTGAGCCACAGGGACACCTGATATTTGTAGGGAAATTAAGCCTTATGAAGTTCACTTTTGTTTCTCCTTGACCAGATCCAGCTTGAACACCCCTCTGCCGCTTCTGCCATTGCTTTCAGGGCTCTGGTTTTTTCCTTCCCTGCAACTGAGAGCTGTTTCATGAGGCTGTATGCAGACGTTCCTACAAACCCCCTAGCTCCAATTTCTGCAGTGAGGACTTTGACCTGATAGCCTTCTCTCCTCAGGCTGTTTGCCAGATCAGCATACTTTTCAGTCTTGTAGATTTGAGCTGCCTCCATTCTGTTCTCATATGGCACCGTGAGCTCGATCATGATCAGCTGCTTGGTTGACTTAGAGTGGACTACTATGTCTGGTCTCATGCCACTCTTGCTGATGATCTCTGGGTGACTCTTCCATTCTGGGAGGTCTGGAGTGCACTCCCAGTCATCTGCCCCATCCAGCAGACTCTGCCTGCATGTTTCGAGTGGTACTGTTGTTCTTGGCCATGATTTGCTGCCTCCTGCCGTGAAGAATGTTGCGGGTGCTTTTGGAGTCCTGATTTTCCCTTTTGTGGCCCAGACTACTTGTACAATCTCTTTGAGCACTTGGTTGTGCCTCCATGTGTACCTTCCTTGAGCCAGGGCTACTTTACATGAGCTTAGGACATGCTCCACTGTTTGTTTTTCATGGCAGAGGGGGCATGCAGGATCGTCTGTTTTCCCCCACTTCACCAGGTTTGCATTTGAGGGCAGAAGGTCATATGCAGATCTGAGAATGAAGCTGATCCTGAGAGGGGCCATGTGCCAAATGTCATTCCAAGTGAGACTTCTTTGGAGTGCATTCTCCCACGTTGTCCATTGCCCTTGCTGGCTCTGCTGGACTGCTTTTTGGAGTCTTTTTTGGTCTTCTTCTTTTCTCATCTCCTGAATCATCATGTCTCTTTTGGCTTTTCCTTTGGCCTTTGACCACCATTCAGTTTTGGTCACCCCCAGTCCTTGTCTGTTGGTCTGTGTGTGTCCTGTTATTTCTCTGATCTTGAGACTTCTTTTGCAGAATCCATCGCCTCTTGAACTTTCCATTTTCTGCCTGTCTTCAGCTGGGGCTTGATTGCTTCTACCACCTTGTCTCCTGAGTCCTCCAGCATGCTTTGAAGTCTGATCTTCCCTGCTTTGTATTCCTCCAGGATGGATTTCAGTGGTAGTTTCAGCTTTGCTTGGCGACAGTACAGCGCTATGTCAGTCAGACAGGGTGGGACACCAAGCCATTTCCTTGTGAACTTGTTGATTTTGGCTTCCATTGCCTCCACTATGCTGGTGCAGATGTCGTATATCATCAGAGGCCATAGCAGCTTTGGTATCAGCATGAACTGCAGACACCAGACCTTGTATTTGCCAGGGAGCCCACACTGGTCAATGGTCTCCAAGCCTTCCTCCGCCATCTGCTTGGTTTCTTTTGCTCTTTGTGTGTCTTTCAGCGTATCATCATACCATCTTCCAAGGCTCTTGACTGGTTCTTCTGTGACTGTTGGAATGGCCTGGTTGGCAACACTGAAGACCACAGATCCGGCCACTTTTCCTTTCCTCAGTGAGAGACTCCGTGATTTCTTTGGCTTGAACTTCATTCTGGATGAGGCAACTATGTCGTCCAGCCTCTCCAGCACATGACGTGTCTCGTCTTCTCTGGATGAAATCACTGTAGTGTCATCCATGAAGGCCTTGAGAGGAGGCATCTTGTATCCATCGCCAAGGTCTGTTTGTCTCGCGTTGTTTGTTGCTGCTTTCAAGATGAGTTCCATTGCCAGCACGAACAGTATTGGGGAAATTGCACAGCCCATTGCAATACCCACTTCCAAGTTGATCCAGTCTGTTGTGTACTCCTTGGTAGAGAACCGCATTGAGAAGCCATTGAAGTACTTCTTGAGCATGTCGCGGATGTTCTTTGGCACATGGTACATCTCAAGAGCCAACTGTATCATCTCATGGGGCACAGATCCATATGCGTTTGCCAGATCAAGCCATACTACGTCCAGGTCTCTCTTTTCTGTTTTTGCTTTTTGGATTGCGTCCCAGATCATTGTGGCGTGTTCTACACAGCCAGCCACGCCTGGGATGCCACCTTTCTGGACTGACACATCCAAGTACTTGTTTTCCATCAGGTACTTGGTCAGCCTTGCTGCCATGACAGAGAAGAAGATTTTCCCTTCGACGTTCAGTATAGTGATATTGGCCTGAACTGGCTGATGTCACTTGAGTTTTGCTCTTTGGGGATGTACACACCATCTGCCGTCATCCACTGGCCGCTGATCTTCTGGTTTCTCCAAGCCGATCGCAGCAGCCTGTGGAGCCACTCCAGCACCTTGGGACATTTCTTGTAAAGCTGGTAAGGTATTCCGTTTGGCCCTGGTGATGATTTGGCTCTGGCTTTGTCGACCACCTTCTTGATTTCCGCCAACGTTGGAGGCTTGCCATTGAACTGTTCCTCAGGGTTGGTTGGCCACACCAGACCTTGAATGTCGAGTGGTGCTTTGCTCTGTGGGTCAGAGTATGTTTTCCTCAGATGCTGCTCAAGAACTCCTTTGTCCACACTTAGGGTCCCAGATTTTGGCTGCTCAAACAGTGTTCTGGCAAACTGGAAGGGATCTCTGAAGAAGCGCTCTTGTGTCTTCTTCTTTTTGCTCTTCCTCTTCCTCGCAGATTCCGCTTTGCTGAGGGCGCTGTGTTTTTCTTTCAGGTCTTTCCACAGTTTTTCCAAGCCTTGTTTTTCAGCTGGCAGTGCGGTCTTCATTTGCATCTTGAGGTTTTTCTTTTGGACCCTGATCTTGTCCATCTTTTCTTGGCGTCTGGATTTCTTTGGAGGTGTTTTCTCTTTGGGTAGTTTTGCTCCATAGGCGTCTCTACATGTGGCATACACAATGTCCCCATATGTGGCTAGTTTGTGTTCCAGGGTGCTTTTCCCTATAGTGCATCGAGTCTTTGGACGATTTTTGCATCCAGTTTCTCCCAATCTTCAGTTTCGTTTGCTCGTGGCAGGTTGAGTTTCAGGCGCCTGGCATCGAGGGCCTGTGCAAATTCCTCATCCGAACCAACAGCGTGGATGTCCTTGGCACTGTGGTTTAAATCCTGGCCTTGGTCTTCCGACGTCTTATCTGCTGATGCAGTGCGCTGCTGCTCATTCAGATGAGTCTTCAGACATCCCATCTTTGTTCTGTGGATCTTCATGCCACGGGTGGTAGCGAAACGCTTTCCACAGACACATGGATATTCCATTTGGTCCATGTTCATAGTCCGTTTGGGATTTGCAGTCATGATTGGTTGAGCACCGATGGATTCATCATTCTCTCCCCCTTTCGGTGAATCCTGGGAGCATCTTTTCCTTTTATTCTTAGTAGCCACATGTTGAAGGCAAAGTGGGGAGCCAGCCCACAGAGCCCTTGGTTCTGGTCTTTCCCAGTGTCCTCCGGTCTTTCCCGGACGTCCTCCGGCCTATTCCCGGAAGTCAATGGTTTACCCATGCATCAGCAGAAAGAAACTCGTGGAGAGCGTGGCAGCAGAGAGTCCTCAGAAGAGAAGCCCCCTTCAAGCAAGTGTTTCGGCCCTTATCTCCTGACACTCTAGGGGGGTTGGATAATACCATTCCCATTTGTCGGTGTTTTCTGATGCTGAATGTCAGTTTTGCACATTACACGAAATAAGTCTGTCTTTAAATTCTGCACAAAATATCCACACTATACGAAATCCATTTTCACCTAAAACGCTCTGCACATTGGTTACCCAATTGTTATGACCAGATCCATGCTGAACAAGAAGCATTTCAAATGCGTCGGAGTAACAGAGAAAGGTGGTAACAGAAGGCGCAGTGTAGGAGGAAGGGGGGTAGTGGTAATAGAAGAGAGGGAAGGGGAGGTCAAGTAATAATAAACAGATGTGTGTGTTGTGAGTGCGTGTGTATGTGTGTGTGTGTGTGTGTGTGTGTGTGTGTGTGTGTGTGTGTGTGTGTTAGTATGTGTGTGTGTGCGCATGCGCAGGTGTGTGTCTGTGTCTCTGTATCTGTCTGTCTGTGTGTTCCTGTGTATCTATGTGTATGAATATGACAGCAAAACAGGCAGACAGACAGACGAGTGTCAGTGAGACACAGAGAGAGGGATAGATACAGGGGACAGACAGACAAAGACAGAGAGAGAATTTTGAATCGGATCTTTAATTTTCAGACAGAGGACAAATCAGTCCGTGCATGATTTACCACCTGAAATGACCGACCTGCTCTCAAGAAGAACACGCTGCGAGAAAGAACGTTCTGATCTCTGCCAGTCAACTGTTGGTTCACAGGGACGGTCACGGTACAAGCAAGTGACGGCCGTTTCGCTCTGTGAAAAACTCATCAGGCTAGCTGTTCAATCCTAGCTCCTGAAAGCCTCTCCAGCGAATACAGCGCGCAACTGTCAGTGGACCAGGTGCTCTGCGCCAAAGTCTTGTCAAGCTTCCTGTCAAAAGGGGGAAGACTGGTGGACCAACAACAGGCAGCTCTTTCGCCGCTCTGAATGAAGAGGTCACTGAGAGTACAAAGTCCGACGGACCTTCCTTCCAATCAGAGGAAGTTATTGTTTTTCAGACAAAAGAAAAAAAAAGAAATAAAGATTGAACATTGTAACAATTCGATGTGTTGGTGGAATGTATTCTACCTTATTTACTACATCGATTGTTGGGACTTTATATGTCGTAATAATGAAATGCATTTGTTTGTAAATGTGCCAGGAAAAAAAAATAACATTTAAAAGAAAAAAGGTTGAACATAATTTGGAAAATTTTCTTTTGTGGCCTCGGGCCCTTTAAAATTAAGACAGCATTTATCGTGTTTGTATCGAAGATTATTTGGATTTTTACATGGCAAGGAGCTGAATAAGAAACGAGATTTTTTTTCCACCTCTGCTTCTTTTATTCACAAATACCTCTGCTTCTTTTATTCACAAATACTGATATACTGTAGCATGCTAACTGATTCGTCAAAATTCTGTCACCTTCCTTACGCTCGGTAGTTAAAAAGCCGTCAGAATTCGCCTGCAGATCAGGCTTGTGTCGATTCTTCATGCCCCAAAATAAAGGTTAGCAAACCATCGAAGAACAGCTGGTTTATCCTGTATGATGAGCGCCTGTCACACGGTATGTGCGACACCTCATGCGTGGGTGTGGCCGCACGGCACAATCAGGATTTTGCACCAAATCACTAGAACACCAGTGCTACATCAAAATGTTGTTATGCTCTGCATAGTTATGTGGGGACTGTCTTCAGTTGTGACAAGCTCCTAGCATAACATTATCAGTCTCCGAAATCCCCCGAAGTCGGAGTGTGGCTGCCCATGTGGCGGGGTAATCAAAAACGGTCACACACGTAAAGTTCTCATCCCCAGCTGATGCATTTGTACCATAGTGTTCAAGTGCTTCGGCTGTTTGGATGATCCCTGGAGTCTTTTAGCCAGGGTACGACAACAACAACAACAACTATATTATGAATCCATGTCAGCGTTTTGAGGTCTAGCACACATTTAAAACAGAATTTCACATCAAACTGATAACTGATCTAAAGAACAACCTCACTCCCCCCCCCCCCCCCCCCCCCCCCGCACACCAATCTTTTCACCTATTTGGGGGGAATTTTCACTGATGACATCATTCACGACCTTCAAATACATAACCTTCCCCTTGGCTGACGTCACATTTCAGGCCTTTGCACTCACCCGTGACCCTATCTTTGCGCCAGCTGGAATTCACGAAATAGTCCCCATTCCTTTGGTTTTAATCTGTCTGCTTGGAAACCACCTGCCTTGTCCCTTGATGGTCATATGAAAGAAAATGAGGAGAATCAACTTTCAGACACAATAAAAATTCTCAAAACAGTGTAATTGTGTCGATCTGTAAATACTCGACTCCTTACGCAAGGCCTTGGCAAATTAATTTTTGGTGTGCAGCCTGTACGAACAGCTCATCTGGTTTGGGCAGGACTACCATTTCCACTATGGGGAAATACGCAAACCAGCGAGCAACAGATGTTTCATATTGTATGAAAAGCTCATCGATGAATGTAAATCATTTGTGCCACAAAAGGGGACGTTGGTGCGACCAGCACGCAATAGCTGTTCTGCTGTATGTATTTGGTTGAGTCACAACAACCGATTACCCGGGAACAAGTCACTACAGTAGTGAAGAAAATAAGCAAAGGCTTGCATAACATTCAAAAAATGTTTAAAACAAACCGTTCAAAATCCATCATTGATATCATATGCATGCGCCTTCTTGTGTGTCAAACCTATGTACATATACTCTGTGTGTGTGTGTGGCGTGCGTGCGTGCGTGGGTGCGTGCGTGCGTGCGTGCGTGGTGTGTGTGTGTGTGTGTGTGTGTGTGTGTGTGTGTGTGTGTGTGTGTGTGTGTGTGTGTGTGTAAGCGCAAGCGCGTACGTGTTTGCATAAGGCGCGTGCACCAGTGTGCGTGCGTGCGTGCGTGCGTGCGTGCGTGCGTGCGTGCGTGCGTGCTTTGTGTGTGTGTGTGTATGTGTGTGTGTGCGCGCGCGCGCGCGCGCGCGTGCGCGCGCTCGCGTGCGCATGTGCATGTAGGAGCAAATCAAATGTTGCTGTCGGTACTGGTGATGATAGTGGTGTCAATAATAGTGACAGAAGTTTGGTGGAGATCACTGTGACACCGCCACCTTCTCTCCTCTCCCCGTCTCTGTTCTTTTCTCTCTCATACACACACACACACACACACACACACACACACACACACACACACACACTCTCTCTCTCTCTCTCTCTCTCTCTCTCTCTCTCACACACACACACACACACACACACACACACACACACACACACACACAGAGTTTTAGATATAGATATGCATACATACATACATACGCACGCACACACGCTCTCTCTCTCTCTCTCTCTCTCTCTCTCTCTCTCTCTCTCTCTCTCTCTCTCTCTGTGACAATGAGAAAGTTGAAGAGGAAAAACGACATCACGTCTTGCAGGAGCATTATGCCAGAAGCGATTGAACATAATACACAATCTCTAGAGGGCAGAAGTGAAAATTGCTCCTGAGACACCATTAATCATGTGAGAGAGAGAGAGAGAGAGAGAGAGAGAGAGAGAGAGAGAGAGAGAGAGAGAGAGAGAGAGAGATGTCAGACCCAGTTTTCCGGCAAGGCCACAGATTCAAGAACAGAGGGAAGGATGACATCTGTCAGACACGCCTTCGGTGATGTATCACACACATTTTTTTTTTAAAAGAAGGGTGAGAGAAGGATACCAGTGTCATACACAACTACCGTGCCAGACACCTTCTCTGCTACAGCCTCAATAGAGATAAAGAGCCTGGTGAACAAGATACGTCTTCCCTGCAATACCGTACATTTAGTCATCGAGAAGAGAGTGAAAAAGATGCGTGGTTCTCTGCTGAACAATACATCAAGGGTGGAAGAGAAAGGAGAAAGCAATACACGGCTTTTTTATTTCTTCTGTGCCACAAAGATAGCGTGATGAACGAGATGCACTGCTTCTGTCCTGTGCGAACAGTGTCAACCATAATAGTCTGTCCACTGGGGCGTTTCTTTCCCTGTTCAAATCCCCTCTTGTTGGGTCTCTTCTAAAGAAGCCTCTCTTTGATCAAAATGATCTGAAAACCATAGCGCCGTCGGTAATCACAGACACCCTGTCTCTAATCCATCTTTTCTGTCCAAAGTTGTGGAAAAGACAATGTTACAACTACCCATCGCTTATCTTAACGCTCTAGATCTGCTTAGCACATATCTGTCTGTTTAACGCCCGTATCACAGCAGTGGAATGTTATGCATACGTTACAATTTACATCACTCTCAAACTCCTTTTCCTGCCTCCAGTCATTCTTTTGCTTACGACTTGCAGTTGTGTTACTCATATCTCTCTGGTCTGATCCCCATCACCGTGAAAACACACAGATTTGCATCAATTCTGTTAAATAAAAAGCTGGGTGACACAAATCAAGCTTAGATTATATGATGACATAAGGGAAGCTGTTCATGTATAGTCTAAGAAAGATTTCCTGGTCACACCATAAGCAGACACCACAGACATCCAGTTCTCTCGTTCTGTCAGGAACCTCGTATTCTTTCTAGCTTCTGAGGACGTGGGGCCACTGTTCGAGCATGAACATCAGCCACCAGGCAGTCGATGCCGATGAGGGTAAGTTGACGTCATATCAGCCAGAACCTCTGAAGGACACGCTGTTCAACATTGTGGTCTGTAAAGTCGACGGGCGGGGGGGGGGGGGGGGGGGGGGGGGTGGGGGATAGGCGGGTAGGCTGTTCGGTGGTCTGTGATGTCGATGGGGGATATGGTGGAGAGAGGCCTTGCCTAGTATGTAATACAATGGGGATATGGTGGAGAGGCTTTGCCGTAGTAATGTCATGGGGGTATGGTAGAGAGGCCTTGCTCGCTAGATCTGTAATGTCGATGGGGGATATGGTGAGAGGCCTTGCTCGCAGATCGTAATGTCGATGGGGGGTATGGTAGAGAGGCCTTGCTCGCTAGATCTGTAATGTCGATGGGGGATATGGTAGAGAGGCCTTGCTCGCTAGATCTGTAATGTCGATGGGGGATATGGTAGAGAGGCCTTGCTCGCTAGATCTGTAATGTCATTGGGGGAATATGGGCCTTCCACCTAATCCCCATCGAATCACAGGACCTACGAGCAAGGCCTTGCTCACCATATCTGAAATGTCAATGGGGGTATGTAGGAGAGACCTTGCTCGCTAGGTCTGTGATGTCGATGGGTGATAGGAGAGGCCTTGCCCTGTAGGTCTGTAATGTCCGATGGGGGATATGGTGGAGAGGCCTTGCCCGCTAGGTCTGTATGTCCATGGGGATTTGGTGGGAGAGGCCTTGCCCGTAGGTCTGTAATGTCGATGGGGGATATGGTGGAGAGAGGCCTTGCCGTAGTTGTAATCCCAAATGGGGATATGGTGGAGAGGCCTTGCCGCTAGGTCTGTAATGTCGATGGGGATATGTGGAGAGGCCTTGCCCCTAGTCTGTAATGTGAATGGGGGATATGGTGGGGAGAGGCCTTGCCGCTAGGTCTGTAATGTCGATGGGGATATGGTGGGAGAGGCCTCGCCCGCTAGGTCTGTAATGTTGATGGGGGATATGGTGGGGAGAGGCCTCGCCCGGTAGGTCTGTAATGTCGATGGGGGATATGGTGGGAGAGGCCTCGCCCGGTAGGTCTGTAATGTCGATGGGGATATGGTGGGGAGAGGCCTCGCCCGGTAGGTCTGTAATGTCGATGGGGGATATGGTGGGGAGAGGCCTCGCCCGGTAGGTCTGTAATGTCGATGGGGATATGGTGGGGAGAGGCCTCGCCCGGTAGGTCTGTAATGTCGATGGGGGATATGGTGGGAGAGGCCTCGCCCGGTAGGTCTGTAATGTCGATGGGGAATATGGTGGGGAGAGGCCTCGCCCGGTAGGTCTGTAATGTCGATGGGGGATATGGTGGGGAGAGGCCTCGCCCGGTAGGTCTGTAATGTCGATGGGGATATGGTGGGGAGAGGCCTCGCCCGTAGGTCTGTAATGTCGATGGGGGATATGGTGGGGAGAGGCCTCGCCCGCTAGTCTGTAATGTCGATGGGGATATGGTGGAAGGCCTGCCCGTAGGTTGTAATGTCGATGGGGGATATGGTGGAAGGCCTTGCCGGTAGGTCTTGTGATATGTCGATGGGGGATATGTGATGGATGAGGCCTTGCCCGGTAGGTCTGTAATGTCGATGGGGGATATGGTGGAGAGCTTGCCCGGTAGGTCTGTAATGTCGATGGGGATATGTGGAGAGCTTGCCCGGTAGGTCTGTAATGTCGATGGGGGATATGGTGGAGAGCTTGCCCGGTAGGTCTGTAATGTCGATGGGGAATATGGTGGGGAGAGGCCTTGCCCTGTAGGTCTGTAATGTCGATGGGGGATATGGTGGGAAGAGGCCTTGCCCTGTAGGTCTGTAATGTTGATGGGGGATATGGTCGGGAGAGGCCTTGCCCTGTAGGTCTGTAATGTCGATGGGGAATATGGTGGGGAGAGGCCTTGCCCTGTAGGTCTGTAATGTCGATGGGGGATATGGTGGGAAGAGGCCTTGCCCTGTAGGTCTGTAATGTCGATGGGGAATATGGTGGGGAGAGGCCTTGCCCTGTAGGTCTGTAATGTCGATGGGGGATATGGTGGGAAGAGGCCTTGCCCTGTAGGTCTGTAATGTCGATGGGGAATATGGTGGGGAGAGGCCTTGCCCTGTAGGTCTGTAATGTCGATGGGGGATATGGTGGGAAGAGGCCTTGCCCTGTAGGTCTGTAATGTCGATGGGGAATATGGTGGGGAGAGGCCTTGCCCTGTAGGTCTGTAATGTCGATGGGGGATATGGTGGAGAGCTTGCCCGGTAGGTCTGTAATGTCGATGGGGAATATGGTGGGAAGAGGCCTTGCCCTGTAGGTCTGTAATGTTGATGGGGGATATGGTGGGGAGAGGCCTTGCCCGCTGGATCTGATGATGGCTGTTTACGGACGATTAACCAAAGCAGACATGAGTCTTCTCTCTCATCAGAAAGTACACCAGCCTTGTTACCAAACGTGTTTCTGCGACCCCCGATTCTACTTTATCATGTCTGTTTCTTTCTTATTGTTATAACCCAGCCGACCACTTTTTTTTCTTTTTCTCTCCTTTTTTCGTTTTTCGTTTTTCTTTCTTTTTCTTTTCTGTCAAGGATATCATCGCTCAGGAAACACAATAGCGTCTGTCTCATCGCGACAGATCATCAGACGTTGGCATGGAAAACGCGGTTCCGACTCCTGCCAAAACAACGACTCTTCATTGGACTGACCCGATTGCAACACAATTTTCTGTCTGTGGCAGTTCCGACTACCTGGGCAAATTGAAAATAAAAACTGTGGGAATGACCATAATATCCCCAGTGCAGCTTTTGGTCAGGCAGAAACTTTCCCCATGGACCTTGAGCCAACATGAAGTAAATAAGAAACTGTCGGACAGACCGCAGAGAGAGAGAGAGAGAGAGAGAGAGAGAGAGAGAGAGAGAGAGAGAGAGAGAGAGAGAGAGAGAGAAGGGGGAAAAGAGGGAGACAGAGAAAGAGAGAGAGACAGACAGACAGAGGAGACAGAAACACAGAGAGAGAGAGAGAGAGAGAGAGAGAGAGAGAGAGAGAGGGGGGGGGGGGGGAAGGGAGAAAGAGGGAGAGATAGAAAGAGAGACAGACAGATAGACAAACAGACAGACAGACAGAGAAGGAGACAGAAACAGAGAGTGAGAAAGAGAGTGACAAAGAGACACACAGAGAGACAGAAAGTCAGATGACAATGACAAATGCTTGATTGTCCATGCTGCAACGAAGCCCTTCAGACAAATGAAGGAGAGAGAGAGAGGAGAGAGAGAGGAGAAGAGAGAGAGAGAGAGAGAGAGAGAGAGAGAGAGAGAGAGAGAATACGAATACAAACACGAATACGAATAATTTTATTCAGTAAAAGCCAAAGCCCCTGTCTGAATGTGTGGTAACACATTTTTATATAGCAAAGGAATCGAAAGTATGACAAGAGTGTCTTCGGCAATACTCTGACTTTTATATCACATTTCATACTTACTTGCATAAGAGAGAGAGAGAGAGAGAGAGAGAGAGAGAGAGAGAGAGAGAGAGACAGACAGACAGACAGACAGACAGACAGACAGACAGAGGACAGACAGACAGACAGACAGACAGACAGTGAGAGAGAGAGAGACAGACAGACAGACAGCCAGACTGAGACAGAGACAGAGAGAAGGCAAAAGACAGGTTTGATTGTCCTTTCAGCGACGAAGCTCTTCACGAGACCTGAGCGACCATCCCTCCACGCCGTCTCTCCTCACTCCCCTCCTCCACCCCCTCCCTCCCTCCCCCCTCCCCCTCCACACCCCACCCCCCCCCCCTCTGTGTCCTCCTCCTCCCTACTCCCCCTGCAACACCACTTGCTCCCTCCCACCAGCCACACGGCCTCTTGCCTCCCTCCCTCCCTCCCTACCATGCCACCACTCAACACACCACCGGCCTCTTCCTCCCTCCCTCCCTCCCTACCATGCCACCACTGCAACACACCACCGGCCTCTTGCCTCCTCCCTCCCTCCCTACCATGCCACCACTCAACACACCACCAGCATCTTCCTCCCTCCCTCCCTCCCTACCATGCCACCACTGCAACACACCACCGGCCTCTTGCCTCCCTCCTCCTCCCTCCCTACCATGCCACCACTGCAACACACCACCAGCATCTTCCTCCCTCCCTCCCTCCCTACCATGCCACCACTGCAACACACCACCGGCCTCTTGCCTCCCTCCCTCCCTCCCTCCCTACCATGCCACCCTTCCCCCCACCCCCACCCCCGCTCCTGCTCCCGCCCACCCGTCTTCCCCGCACCCCCATTTTCCCACTCCTTCCCGTCTACACACACACTCGCGCGCATACACGCGCACACACACACACACACACACACACACACACACACACACTCACACACACACACCACACACACACACAACACACACACACACACACACACACACACAACACACACACACACACGCACGCACGCACGCAGGCACGCAGGCACGCACGCACGCACCACACACACACACACACCACACACACACACACACACACACACACACACACATTATGCCCGAACACCCATGACAGGGGATCACCCTGGCAATTATTTCTCGGATTACTGGCTATCACTGGTGAGGCTCCTTTCCTTTCTTTTCCTCCCCCCCCCCCCCCCCCCCCCCACCCCGATATTAATTGCTCGTGCTCTGAATTTTGCTCGAGTTGTTATCATGTTCATCGTATAATCTAGTATCATATATTTTAAAGAGAGAGAGAGAGAGAGAGAGAGAGAGAGAGAGAGAGAGAGAGAGAGAGAGGCAGACAGCCAGACAGAGACAGAGAGGGAGAGACAGACAGACAAATAGACAAACAGACATAATGACAGACACAATGACAGAGACAGATCTAGACAGAAATCACTTGAGGAAAAGGAAACGATGAAGTTAAAAAAATGAAGAAACCGGTAGAACCAGACAACTGGTATGCCAAGGTCAAATCTCAAAGTTTCAGACAAAAACATCAAAAACACACAGACATACATCTAAAACTGACAATAATGACTGTGGTTTACGTACAACTAAGTTTTTTTTTTTTAAAGAATAAAAAAAGGAAGAAAGAAAAGTTCCACTCCCGTGAGATGACCATAACATCTTAACCACGAAATGCCACGAGTTGGGACCGGGGAAGATCACTAACAAGACGAACAAACAAAACATGGCTGACCTAAACAAAGTCGTTTGACTGTCTAGAAACCTGATGTTCGTTCTTCTGGTTTCTTACTTCCGCCCATAAACTCGTAAAACCACGTCGGCGAAAAGCCAGCGCAACGAAGACCAACTTAGCCTCCATTGTGTTGTTTTGGAGTTTCAGAAGTATGGACGTTAAGAGACTGCGGTAGCAGACAAACGGACAATGAGAGAAGAAAGAAATCAGAATGGTCTATATAAAAAATTTAAAAAAGGCAGAGCAAGAAATAAGTATGTGCAGCGCAGACAGAAAAAGTCTCCTGGCCCATCTAAATTATCATTAGTTAACACATCATCATCATCATCATCATCATCATCATCATCATCATCATCATCATCATCATCGTCGTCATCATCATCGCCGTCGTGGTCGTCGTCGTCGTCATCATCATCATCATCATCATCTGAGTCATTATTATTATTATCATAATCATCATTACCATCACCATCATCATCACCATTATTATTATTATTATTATTATCATCATAATTATTATTATTACTATTATTATCATCATTATTACTACTACTATCATCTATAAGTAACGTTACCTTACTACTATTATTACTACTATTATTATCATTATTGTTATCATTGCTGTTGTTGTTGTCACTATTACCATTATTATCATCATCATTATAACATGCCTGAACGCACAAACTACGTTCGGCCGCACAGGAGATATGACTGCAGTAAGCAAACAAACAAAGTTCTCGTGATGCGTAATACGAGGTCTGAGTTCTAGGTGTCTCGCATGCTTTTGTGCCCACCCTTTCACATCAAGCTAGGAAAGGGGGAAAGAAAAGAAAAAAAAAAGACCAGCGCCAACATCAAGCAAAACCCCAGGAAAGCCACTGATCTCAGTCACGTCGACAGCAGAGTTGTCTGCACATAAGTTACAAATGAGGATACCAGAAACAAAAAAAAAGGGGGGACAAAAACGAAAAAAGAAAAAAAAGGTGACACTCAACACCGTGGTTCTCAGAAATATGAGACGTCTGCAGCTGAGCTGACGTCACCATCCCCCTTCCCCCCCCCCCCCCCGCCCCCCCCTCCCCCAAGCTCTCCCTTGCCCGACAGACATGTAGATATCGCTTTAATCACAGCGCACACATCTTCAGGCCAGACAGAAGCTCCCCGCACAGACACGATTGAACGAAACGACAATTTGTTTTGTTTTTTTCTTGAATGTCCCTGCATGGAACTCAAGAACAGCAGACCAATGATGTACCAAAGCACTGGGAGAGAGGAAGGAGGAGGGGAGGGGGGGTGAAAGCCACATTAAAAAGCCACGCTAGCAACTGGTTGGAAAATGACTGACCACACAAAGCGAAGTCACATTCCTGTTAAGACAAGAAACTCATACCCACATATGCACACGACGGTCGAAAAATGGCGTCTACACATAACGACTGCACTCTAAAGGCTGAAACTTGCTACCTACACAAAACGAGCTCGCTACTGACTTTGAAAAAAAAAAAAAAAAAGATATTCACATGTACGAAAAATCTTCTTATTTGACACTCACACAGGATAAAGCAAACTTGACGTGAAAAAAAAAGTGATAACCCCTTTATTACGAAACACATTTTCAAATGAAAAAAAAAAGAATAGAAAGAAAATCCACTCTTAAAAAAAAAAAAAAACAGCATAGTACAGGGTGAATGTGACATCCACATATAACAAACATACAATCGGTGGTGAAAAGCATCAACATGTAATAAAGCGCACTACTCGTTGGGAATGAAAAAGACATCCACGTGTATTAAGAACATCACTGACGGC
Source organism: Conus canariensis (assembly GCA_033310375.1). Taxonomy (NCBI): domain Eukaryota; kingdom Metazoa; phylum Mollusca; class Gastropoda; order Neogastropoda; family Conidae; genus Conus; species Conus canariensis. The sequence continues at coordinate 11,844,645 of CM065716.1, forward strand.
GAATGGCACCCAGAAATATAACAGCGTACTCTGTTAGAAGAGGTGGCAAATGGCATCCACATATAACAAAACGAACTACTTATGCGGGGAAGGCATCCACAAACAGCAAGCATACAAATAGTGGGCAAATGGCACCCACATAAAACAAAACGAACTACTTATGGGGAAAAGGCATCCACAAACAGCAAGCATACGAATGGTGGCAAATGCCATCCACGTACGAAAACCGTGCTACTCGTGGGGGAAAACGCACCTGCATAGAACAAACATACACATGGTGGCGACGACAAAGCGTGTTACTGTTGGATACAAAAACGACACCCAAAGACAATGACTTGTTCTACTGGGAACAAAATGACATCGACACGTAACTAAAATCCCTGGTTGAAAAATCATATCCACGTGTAATAAGCCATCCTGACCATAAATAAGGAAACATCTACAGGTGAAAAAAGCTGTCCATAAATAACGACACACTGGCACCGGCGGGGGAAAAAAATGAAATACTAGTGGGAAAAAATCTCAAAACGACAAAAACACCTGGCAAATTGAACATCATATGTTGAACCCACATATGAAGAAAATACTATTAACAAAGCATATTACTGGTAGGGAAATGGTTCTATACACACACGGGTGTGTGTCCATGCGTGTGCGTGTGCGTGTGTGTGTGTGTGTGTGTGTGTGTGTGTGTGTGTGTGTGTGTGAGCTTTCAAGTTTTATTATCACTTCAAATAGATAGGTAGATAGACAGATAGAGAGACAGATACGCACACACACACACACACACACACACACACACACACAGATAAGATAGATAGATAGATTTATTGATTGATTGATTGATTGATAGATAGATAGATGGATAGATAGATAGATAGATAGACAGATAGAAAACATATAGATAGATAAACAGACAGATAGATACAGATAGGTAGACAAACAGACAGATAGACAGACAAAGAGATAGCAGATAAACTCACCAGTGATGCAAACGAAAACAAAACCAAACTTTTGCATTCGATAACTGAATTGCGGTGCAAGTGGATAGATCACCACCCCAAAATAACACCTACTTCTGGTAAACAAAATAACATTTTGCCTGTTGAACCTTTCTGTCATATTCGTGGCCTCTTCGTAGTAGCAGCAGCAGAAGCAGCAGCAGCAGCAGCAGAAATGGTACATTAACAGCGGTAACGGTGGTGATGGCGGTCCTGAATACCCATCCCAGACTTTCTATATACACGCGTTTTCAGCTCGTGAATGCCTCCAAGTCTCTTGTGGTCTCAATCTCTTCCCGTTCACCAAAACGCGGATTCTTCCCATTATCTTATCGAGTTCCACTGAAGCGCCGAAGGGGGACCCCTTCCACACAAAACGACAAGACAATGCAAGAGGACGGGGAGAGAGAATAATCAGCAAATGATAGATGGAGGAGAATCCGGGGGTGGGGGGGGGGGGGGCGGCGGGAGGTGTGGGGGGATGGGGTTGCGGAGTGAAAGCAAGGCCGGGAGGAGGGGCAAGGTTTTGAAAAGGGGAGAGATGGGAGTAGGCAAGTCATGGAAAGTTTCAAAAAGGAGTGACTGAAGGCGGAAAACATGAAGCAAAATTTAGAAAGTGTGTGTGTGTGTGTGTGTGGGGGGGGGGGGGGGGGGGGGTAGTTACCGCCAAGGACACAGACAAACAAAGCACGGGACACAAAGCACAACGCATTTTGACTTCTTGCACCGAAAATGAGAAGATAAGTGGTTTCTCGTTCTTCATTTTCACTGTCCTAAATGTTATTTGCTTTTGCCTGAAGAAGACCCAAGAGGTCGAAATGCATTGTGCTTTGTCCTGTACTTTGTTAGTCTGTGTCCTTGGCGGTAACTAACCCCCTCTCTTTCTAAACAAAAAGTCATGGAAAGACAAGAGGAGATGTGAAAAAAGGAAGTGGGGGGGGGGGGGAGGGGGTCAAGGAAAAGTTGATGTCAAGAAAAGGAAAGATGAAGGAAGAAGAGAAGGAGACAATAAAGAAGAGTGGGGGGTAACTTTATGGAACAACATACAGAGGCCAGGGCCGGGACAACGATGAGGAAGGTTGAAAGACGAGCAGGGGCAGAGAAAAGAACAGGTCAATGACAGGGTTGTGATAAGAAAAGATGAAGAAAAAAAAAAAAAAAGGGGGGGGGGGGGGGAAGATGGGGAAAGTAGAAAAAGCTAAAGTGCCGATAAAAAGGAAAGTTGAAGGAAGGTAAAAAAAAAAAAAAAAAAAAGGAACGATGAAGGAAGTAAAAAAAAAAAAAAAAGGAAAGATGAAGGAAGGTAAAAAAAAAAAAAAAAAGGAAAGATGAAGGAAGGTAAAAAAAAAAAAAAAGGAAGATGAAGGAAGGTAAAAAAAAAAAAAGGAAAGATGAAGGAAGGTAAAAAAAAAAAAAGGAAAGATGAAGGAAGGAAAAAAAAAAAAGGAAAGATGAAGGAAGGTAAAAAAAAAAAAGGAAAGATGAAAAAAAAAAAGGAAAGATGAAGGAAGGTAAAAAAAAAAGGAAAGAAGAAGGAAGATAAAAAGAAGATGAAGGAAGGTAAAAAAAAAAAGGAAAGATGAAGGAGTAAAAAAAAAGGAAGATGAAGGAAGGTAAAAACAAAAGGAAAGTGAAGGAAGGTAAAAAAAAAAAAAGGAAAGATGAAGGAAGGTAAAAAAAAAGGAAAGATGAAGGAAGGTTTAAAAAAAAAAAAGGAAAGATGAAGGAGGTAAAAAAAAAAAAAGGAAAGAGAAGGAAGTAAAAAAAAAAAAGGAAAGATGAGGAAGGTTAAAAAAAAAAAAAGGAAAGATGAAGGAAGGTAAAAAAAAAAAAAGGAAAGATGAAGGAAGGTTTAAAAAAAAAAGGAAAGATGAAGGAAGGTAAAAAAAAGGAAGATGAAGGAAGGTAAAAAAAAAAAGGAAAGATGAAGGAAGGTAAAAAAAAAAAAGGAAGATGAAGGAAGGTAAAAAAAAAAAAGGGAAGATGAAGGAAGGTTAAAAAAAGAAGATGAAGGAAGTTTAAAAAAAAGGAAAGATGAAGGAAGTTAAAAAAAGGAAAATGAAGGAAGGTAAAAAAAAAAAAAGGAAAGATGAAGGATGGTTAAAAAAAAGGAAAGATGAAGGAGGTAAAAAAAAAAAGAAGATGTAGGAAGGTAAAAAAAAAAAGGAAAGATGAAGGAAGGTAAAAAAAAAAAAGGAAAGATGAAGGAAGGTAAAAAAAAAAAAAAGGAAAGATGAAGGAAGGTAAAAAAAAAAAAAAGGAAAGATGAAGGAAGGTTAAAAAAAAAAGGAAAGATGAAGGAAGGTAAAAAAAAAGGAAGATGAAGGAAGGTAAAAAAAAGGAAAGATGAAGGAAGGTAAGAGATGAAGGAAGGTAAAAAAAAAAAAGGAAAGATGAAGGAAGGTAAAAAAAAAAAAGGAAAGATGAAGGAAGGTTAAAAAAAAAAGGAAAGATGAAGGAAGGTAAAAAAAAAGGAAAGATGAAGGAAGGTTTAAAAAAAAAGGAAAGATGAAGGAAGGTAAAAAAAAAAAAGGAAAGATGAAGGATGGTAAAAAAAAGGAAAGATGAAGGATGGTTAAAAAAAAAAAGGAAAGATGTAGGAAGGTAAAAAAAAAAAAAGGAAAGATGAAGGAAGGTAAAAAAAAAAAAGGAAGATGAAGGAAGGTAAAAAAAAAAAGGAAAGATGAAGGAAGGTAAAAAAAAAAAAAAAGGAAAGATGAAGGAAGGTAAAAAAAAAAAGGAAAGATGAAGGAAGGTAAAAAAAGGACAGATGAAGGAAGGTAAAAAAAGGAAAGATGAAGGAAGGTTAAAAACAAAGGAAAGATGTAGGAAGGTAAAAAAAGGAAAGATGAAGGAAGGTAAAAAAAAAAAAAGGAAAGATGAAGGAAGGTAAAAAAAAAAAGGAAAGATGAAGGAAGGTAAAAAAAAAAAAAAGGAAAGATGAAGGAGGGTAAAAAAGGAAAGATGTAGGAAGGTAAAAAAAGGAAAGATGAAGGAAGGTAAAAAAAAAAAAAGGAAGATGAAGGAAGGTAAAAAAAGGAAAGATGAAGGAAGGTTAAAAAAAAAAAGGAAAGATGTAGGAAGGTTAAAAAAAAAAAAAGGAAAGATGTAGGAAGGTTTAAAAAAAAAAAAAGGAAAGATGTAGGAAGGTTAAAAAAAAAAAGGAAAGATGAAGGTAAAAAAAAAAAGGATAGATGAAGGAAGGTTAAAAAAAAAAAAAGGCAAGATGAAGGAAGGTAAAAAAAAAAAAAAGGCAAGATGAAGGAAGGTTAAAAAAAAAAGGCAAGATGAAGGAAGGTTAAAAAAAGGAAAGATGAAGAAGGTAAAAAAAAAAACAAAGACAGAAGAAGGAGGTAATACGAAAGGAATGATGAAGGATGGTTAAAAAAAAAAAAAAAGACAGATGAAGGATGATGAAAAAAAAAAAGAAAAATGAAGATGGGTTAAGAACAGAAAAAAAGGAAAGATGGATGGCATAGGGTTAGAAAAGGAACGATGAAGGAATGGGTGAGATCAATAACGAAAGATGAAGGATGAGGCAGTGGTCAAAGAACTATGAAGAAAAGCTAGAGACAGACAGACTGACAGACAGAGGACAGCGACAAAGAAAGAGAAGAGAGAGATGCGAGACAGACAGGCAGACAGACAGACAGACAGAAATGAAGAAAAGGGCGATGGTAAAAAAAGAAACAACGAATGAGGGATGGGGGTAAGAGAATGAAAGATGAAAGAAGGAGTTGGGGGTGGACAATATAAAAAAAAAAGAAGGACGAGGGGGAGGGGAAAGAGAGAAAAAGGAAAGATGAAGGAGAAAAGAGATAGAAAATTAAAAAAAAGAAGAGGAGGTGGTAAAATAATAGACGTAGAGGTGGGAGAGGGGGGGGGGGGTGTCACGAAGAATATATGTGGAGGCATGAAGGTAGGAAAATGACAGATGAAAGAGGCCAAGAAAAAGAAATGTGAGGAGTAGGTGAGGGTAAGAAAGATGGAGGGAAGGTGAGGGTAAGAAAGATGGAGGGAAGGTGAGGGTAAGAAAGATGAGGGGGGAGGTGAGGGTAAGAAAGATGGGGGGAAGGTGAGGGTAAGAAAGATGGAGGGAAGGTGAGGGTAAGAAAGACGGAGGGAAGGTGAGGGTAAGAAAGATGGAGGGAAGGTGAGGGGAAGGAAGATGGAGGGAAGGTGAGGGGAAGGAAGATGGAGGGAAGGTGAGGGGAAGGAAGATGGAGGGAAGGTGAGGGGAAGAAAGATGGGGGAAGGTGAGGGGAAGGAAGATGGAGGGAAGGTGAGGGTAAGAAAGATGGGGGAAGGTGAGGGTAAGAAAGATGGAGGGAAGGTGAGGGTAAGAAGGATGGAGGGAAGGTGAGGGTAAGAAAGATGAGGGGGACGGTGAGGGGTAAGAAAGATGGAGGGAAGGTGAGGGTAAAAGAAAGATGAGGGGGACGGTGAGGGTAAGAAAGATGGAGGGAAGGTGAGGGTAAGAAAGATGAGGGGGACGGTGAGGGTAAGAAAGATGGAGGGAAGGTGAGGGTAAGAAAGATGAGGGGGACGGTGAGGGTAAGAAAGATGGAGGGAAGGTGAGGGTAAAAGAAAGATGAGGGGGACGGTGAGGGTAAGAAAGATGGGGGGGAAGGTGAGGGTAAGAAAGATGAGGGGGAAGGTGAAGGTAAGAAAGATGGAGGGAAGGTGAGGGTAAGAAAGATGAGGGGGACGGTGAGGGTAAGAAAGATGGAGGGAAGGTGAGGGTAAAAGAAAGATGAGGGGGACGGTGAGGGTAAGAAAGATGGAGGGAAGGTGAGGGTAAGAAAGATGAGGGGGACGGTGAGGGTAAGAAAGATGGAGGGAAGGTGAGGGTAAGAAAGATGGGGGAAGGTGAGGGTAAGAAAGATGGAGGGAAGGCGAGGGTAAGGGAAGGAAAGATGAAGTTCGAAGGCAACAAGAAAATGAAACGAAAGATGGTTTCAGTTTCAGTTTCATCAAGGATGCGTCACTGCGTGCGGACTAGTCCATATACGCTACACCACATCCGCTAAGTTTTGAGACCACACTGCGCATGATTTTAAGCTGATGGATAAATGAATTAACAACTAAGATGAGAGAATTGAAGAAGAGAGTCTCGTGGCTACGACTTAGCAGATGTCTGACCTACGCATTAGCCCAGTCAGCTGATCAGACCTTGAGTGCCTACATCGGAAGATGAAGAGTTGAGAGTAAGAAAAGGACAGATGGTGGAGGGGTAAGAAATGGACAGAAGAAGAAAGGGGGGTGGGGTGGGGGTTAAGAGAAGAAATCAAGAAGAGGATCAAAAGAAAAACAGGAAAATGGAAACACTGGGACATGAAAAAGGAAAAAAACGGAAAAGGATGGGGGAAAGACACGAGGGAAAAAAAAGATAAAGGAGGGATGAAAGGGGATACAGGCTTACTACACCATGCAGACCAGGTTTTTTTGTTTTTTTTTTAACTTGTCCCTAAGAGCCTCAGAGCATCTAAATAACAGGACGTTAATGTCATCATCCACAGAGAAGGCAGGGGCGGTACACGAAGAAACTCGAGGAACCAGACACAAGAGAATGAGAATGGTAAGAGAACGATGGGGTAACAAAAGGAAAGGGTGATGGAGATGGACAAGAAAGATGAACTCATGGAAAGAAGCAATGGAGAACAAGAGAAGGAAAGCTGGGGAGAAGGAACAAAAGGGAGCTAACTAAACTGATACAGAGAAACCCATTCCCACCACCAACTCCCATCCCGAACAGCCCTGCCAGGACACGTGGCCATCAACACCACCTGTACCATTCCACTTCGCAGATCAAACAGAATGAAGTCTCTTGAACAGAAAAGCACAGACAGACGTTTACTATGCCATCAATACGAGAAGGGAACAGATGACCCTTTGCAGCAAAACGAGGAGAGAGAGAGAGAGAGAAAAAGACAGACTCTGGAAGAAAAGAAACAAAAGAGAAAGAGAAAGAACGGCAAAAGAAATACGTGACAGAAGTGGGGAAATTTGAAAGGAAACTAGGGCAAACCTTCATCAATTCCAGCCCCAACTTTTCCAGCCAGCGACAGCCAAATGCCCCCACAGAGCCTGACAAGTCGGCTCCAAGTAGCTCCGTGACAGACGGGAGGAAAGCTGCTCTGAGCCCGTGGACTTGTCCGAGGCCCAGCAGACCAAAGCCGGGTCTTTGCACACTCCGGCACAGCCAGTAGGGCACGCTGCCAATTGCACAGAGCTCTCAGCACATCCCAACCGGGGCAATACTGCTAATTTGACAGAAATATGGGAACCCAGGGTCCCGTCACAGACAGTAACGAGTCCGTGTCAGAGGCACTGTAGCGCCACAAATCAGGCAAACTGTGTCAAATGTGGACGTGTTTGTATTAGGAGAACGTTACAGCCATGAGTTCACGTACAGTGTGTACAACAGAGCCATGTTCCAGTCCTGAGGAACGGTACAGACACAAAGTAAGGTACGCTATAGATGTAAGACAAGCATGTTCCGTATCAGAGGAATAGTGCTACCACACAGCAGATTGAAAAAAAAAGATATATTTCACACATAACAGATTGGAAAAATTGACAAAAATAGACATGTTTCACACATAAGAGGACTTCATACGGAATAGTACGCCGTATATATATGAAGACACAGATAGACAGACAGATAGACAGATAGATAGATAGATGGATAGATACATAGATAGATAAATAGACAGACAGATAGGTAAATTGATAGATGGATAGGTAGATAGATAGATGGATAGATAGATAGATGGATGGATGGACAGATAGAGGAGAGGAAGATAGAGAAGAGAGAGAGATAGTAAATAGATAGATAGATAGATGGATAGATAGATGGATAGACAGATAGATGGATGGATAGACAGACAGACAGACAGACAGACAGATGGATAGATAGATAGATAGATAGATAGATAGATAGATAGATAGATAGATAGACAGACAGACCAGATAGATGGATGGATGGATGGATTGGGTAGATAGATAGACAGACAGATAGATAGATAGACAGATAGATAGATAGATAGATAGATAGATAGATAGATAGATAGATAGTAGATAGAAAAATGATAGATAGATAGACAGACAGATATATAGATAGATAGACAGATAGATAGATAGATAGATAGATAGATAGATAGATAGATAGTATAGATAGTAATAGATAGAAGATAATGGATGGGATTAGATAGATAGATAGATAGATCGATAGATAGATACAGAGAGAGAGAGACAGACAGACAGACAGACAGAGACAGACAGACAGACAGACAGACAGACACAGACAGACAGACAGACAGATAGATAGATAGGTAGGGTAGGTAGGTAGGTAGGTAGGTAGGTAGGTAGAAACCATGTCCACAAACAGCATAGCTATGAGGAAAGGTACACTGTGCAGACAAAAAGAAAGAAAGAAGAAAAAAAAAGAGAAAAAAGAAAATAGAAAAAAGAGTGACTATAAGCATATCATGAAGTAAGCTACATTATGATTTAAAAAAAAAAAAAGACAGAGCCATATTCCATACCAGAGGACCATCGCAACCCTGAAATAAGGTACACTGTTCAAAACAGAGATACAGTCCATCTAAGAAGCCAACCAAACACTAAGGTACACTTGGTGAAAAACAGAGACATTCTGTATCAGAGGGTCGGGAGGGCCATACATTATGGTACACTTTATGAGACAGAGAGAGACATATTCCATCTCAGAAATACAATTACAAAATAACGTGCACGAAAGTGATAAATCGAGACAGATTTCATATCAGAGGAACAGTACAGGTCGGCAGCAGTGTAACGTGTGGTAAGGTGCACTATGTAAAACACAAAGATGGGCCATGTAAAAGACTCCGCCATAAAGTCGGGAAGACTGATTAATTAAAACATGGAGACGTATATCCCAACCAGCGGAAACAAATATGCAGCCATAAGGTAAGGCATAACGTGTTGAACAATAAGACGAATTCCATATGTGGACAACTGTCAAGGAAGATACACTATCCAATTCCTAAAGACATAGTCCACAGCAGAGAAACAGCCAGAGCACTAGGCACAAGGCGTGAAACTTCTTGTCTGCGTACGCAGGCTGATACTCTGCGGACACTCCCTGTATGGACAGACAAGTATTAATCCCATCTACCTAACAAAGGGAGTGGAGTTTTGTGTGTATAACCGTTTTTATCCCGCCATTAAGGCACCCATACTCCATCTTCGGGGAAGATGCATGCTATGTGTAACGTGTCATCCATACCAACGGCCAAACTGGCCTTCTCTTCCAAAAGTTGGTGATGGGATTTTACGTGTGTGCAAGATGTTATGCGTGCGTTCACACACGGAACGTCGGTTTAGTCTCATTCGAAGGACTGTATGGGAAATGGAGTCAGAACTAATGTTAACTCCGAGGGAAAAATCCTCCTGTACCGAAACAGCCCGGCGGAGATTCGAACCCGCAACCCTTGGATTACGAGTCCGGCGCTCTACCAACTGAGCTATTCCGGCCCCCTAAGGCGTGAAACAAACAGACATAAATTCCAAATCACAGGAGCATTCATAAAGAGAGACACACGCACATTGTGTAAAACAAGATCTGTGCTATGTCGAATGAACAGTCATACAAAAAGATATCCTGTGTAAAAGATAGGTAAAACATCTTCCATCAATTCAAGCACTGCCAAATACTTTGTACCTGCAATGTTTTCAGGGTGCACAAGAAACACTTCACCTGCTGCATATTTCTTTGCACACGTATGTTTCCCAGTGTGTCGCAGAGTATTCGGACACTGCATACCTCTTTTTCCAGGTGTGTTCAAAACATGTTTCATAATATTCCACGAAGCAAATAATCTTCTGATGCGCTTTTACGGTGCATTGCAAAGTATCCAAACATTTTACATGAAAATAGAGGGTGGAGGGGGGGGGGGGAGGGGATAGAACAAAAAATGCATGGACAATCCAGGTAACTCCAATATCAGAGGCTCACTGTAACCGAAAGAAACGCCATGAAATCTGATCTGACCCAATACTGGTGATGTCACACAGCCATGTCACATAAAGCCTAGTCAACAATGGAAGAGTTTCAGGGCTGGAAAACGAGCTCAGAACAGAACGAAATGTCTCAGTAAAGACGCTGGAATAGCTCAGTTGG
>CM065716.1:11857311-11859811 GCA_033310375.1 Conus canariensis
CTTAATTATTGATTTTCATTCTAAATGCGCTCGTTGTTTTAAGAGATGTAATCTGCAGCTCTAGGCGAGTCCGAACGGCAGTTTAAGAAACACCGACAGAGAGGAGCGAACGCTTCTGAGGTTACTTCCCTTACTCCGTGACGGGGATGGGAGGGAGGAAGAGTGGGAGTGTCAGGGAGTGTAGGCTACACGCCGCAATTAGGATTTAGCGCTAGAACACTATAGAATCATAGGGTTTAGTACTAGAACACTATAGCATTATAAGATTTAGCACTAGAACACTATAGAATCATAGGGTTTAGCACTAGAACACTATAGAATCATAGGATTTAGCACTAGAACACAATACAATCATGGGATTTAGCACTAGAACACTATACAACCATAGGATTTAGCGCTAGAACACTATAGAATCATAGGATTTAGCACTAGAACACTATACAATCATAGGATTTAGCGCTAGAACACTATAGAATCATAGGGTTTTAGCACTAGAACACTATAGAATCCATGTGTTTTGAGGCCTAGCATGAGTTTGAGCTAGCATTTAATGTTAACTGATAACGGATCAAAAGAACAACTCCCCACCAATTATTTCCCTTGTTAGGAGGATGGCGGGGGGGTTGTTCGCCGATGAAATCGCAGTCTTCAAATACATGACCTTCCCCTTAGCTGACGTCACATTTCAGGCCTTTGCACTCAGCCGTGACCCTATCTGTGCGCCAGCTGGAAGCCCCCCCCCCCCCCCCCCCCCCCCACCCCCCCCTCCCATGCCTTTGGTTTTAATCTGTCTGCTTGGAACCACCTGGCTTGTACCTTGATAGTCATGTGAAAGAAAATGAGGAGAATCAACTTTCAGACACAATAAACAAAAAAAAAGTCTCAAAACAATCTAATCGCGCGAGTACATAAATACTCGACTCCTTAAGCAAGGCCTTAAAGCATTAATCTTTTGGTGTGATACCTGTAAAAAAAATATTTAAAAAAAGTGACTGATTGACGGGAGGAGAAGGGGGGAGGAGGGGGGGGGGGGGGCGCTGATTGCACCAGTTGCACAGCTTCTCCCAGTCAGGCCTCCCCGGCGGGCCTCATCAATGATTCAGTGCCAGGCCGTCAGACGACAGTCAGGCTCGTGCGGTTTGTCTGTTCGGCTGAGTACGGCCCAGCAGTGCCCTGAGCCAGACAGACCTAACGAACTGCTTGTATGCTGGTGTGTGTGTTCATGTTGCATGTCCGCAGCAAACCATGCGGATTCCATTTCTCTCTTTTTTTTTTATTCGTGTATCCATCTGTCTGTGTGTTTTTCTGTTTGTCTCCGCCAAAGAAAAGGCATTTATTCAGCGTGGTAATGGTCATGTTGCTTGTAGCCCAGCCGACCGTAAAGGGCCATATCCGGGCAAACATACTGATTCCATTTCTGTCTCTTTATTTGTGAATCCATCTGTCTGTCTGTTTTTCTGTTTGTTTCTTTTTTTTTAAGGTATATATGCAGCAAAGCATACTGATTCCATTTCTGTCTCTTTACTTGTAGATCCATCTGTCTGGGGTTTTTTCCTGTTCGTCTCAGCAGAAAACAGGCAATATGCAGCAAACCATACTGATTCCATTTCTGACTCCTTATTCATGTATCCATCTGTCTGTCTGGTTTTTCTCTTTGTCTCAGCAGAAAAAAGGCATGTACATGTTTTCGTTTACCGTCGTAATTCAAGCTTCAGTTTCATTAAGGAGGCGTCACAGCTCACATGATCTGACCAGCGAGCGCCATTTGGGTCCAGGTCTAATTGCACCCAGACCGATACTCAATGGCAATGGGACCTGATGGAAGCAACTTTTGTTAAAAGGTAATCTCATTACGTCCCAGTACCACTGCGTCCAAGCGCAGGGTCCTGTTGTACCTGGGCCCTAACGGAACTGGAACGCAATGGAATCAAGCTCACTCACAGCCATTCCCTTACTTACATTTTTCTTCCCAACATGAACACCGTGAAGAACCTGTTTACAAACCGATAACTATCTACACAGCCAAAGGGCCATATCAGGGCTGTCACCACGTTGAAGTCAACTCACAAATCATCACCAAAAAAAAAAAAAAAACAGACAACAACAACAAAACTAACTCATTCACACAACCCTTTAAAACACACCTAAAAGCACATCGGATTATTTCGTTAAAAACCTTTCCTCCGTAAAATCTTAGATCAGATGAAAAATGTTAATCTCTTTCAGAAGTTCAAAGATCACATCAGGTGGGACATCTCTGAACAAGGTTTTCACGGAGTCTGCTGTAAAGTGTTCATGTCTCACGTCATGCAGGTCCCACCACTCTAAAAGAATACACATCTTCATGGAACACAAACATTTTCTAGTGATGTGAACATTGACATTTTGTATTTTCTATATCTGTTTATGTGGAGGAAAAAGGAACATGGGAAGCCAGTTTTTCCTTCCCTGTCTACTAACACTTCCCATGGAAGGAAAAAAATGACATAGTTTGCATTCA
>CM065716.1:11862311-11867311 GCA_033310375.1 Conus canariensis
GCGGCACAAAATGTTACGATGAGAGAGAGAGAGAGAGAGAGAGAGAGAGAGAGAGAGAGAGAGAGAGAGAGAGAGAGAGAGACAGACAGACAGACAGACAGACAGACAGAGACAGAGAAAAGACAGACAGACAGACAGAGAAGACAGACAGACAGACAGACAGACAGACAGACAGACAGACAGACAGACCAACAGAGACACACAGAGAGAGAAAGAGAGATGGAGAGAAGACAGACAGACAGGCAGCAGAGAGACAGACAGCCCGACAGAGACAGAATGACATATAGACGACAGAGAGAGACAGACAGCAGGCAGACAGATAGACAGAGACAGAATGACAAACAGACAGACAGACTGACTTGTTTACAAGGGTTACCGAAATCAGCATGAAAACGTGCTTCCCTTTTTCGTATCTATCATCATCATCATCTCCTCCCCCCCCTTCCCCCCCCCTTCCCCCCCCCCCCCCCCCCCCCACACACACACGTATCGTCACATGTTATGACATAATCAATCGAGCTGTTGCCCTGATCGCACAAATACGTGTAACTACTATTATGGTGGTCTTTACACATCCTCTTTAACATGAACAGCTTCATTACTGTTCCATCATCATTTTTTTTTTTTTTGTACTCCCAGTTCTTATAGAACAGGGAGTACTTTAGAATGGGAACGAAGAAATGCTGTCTGTGTGTCTGTCTGTCAGTCTGTCCGTGGTTAAAATGTGTTCCACTCGCTCCAGACAAAACTGCTTGACCGATTTTTCTGAAAATTTGGAGATATCTTCATTATGGGTCACGGATGATGCCCGATGTTTTATTTTTACCAGAATAGCCGTTACTAACGGCTATAAATGATCATTTTGTGATGCACAGTTTAAGCAATAACGGTTTATAAACCTAAGTGTAACCCACCTTAGTAAGCGCCTCGGTAGTATAGTAGTTAGTAACCCCGCCTGCCACGCGGGCGACCCAGGTTCATTTCCCCGTCGAGGAGAGCAGCTTTTTTATCTCTTACATACAAAATTTCTACCACCAAAAGGGGAGAAAGTGCAATAGTGACTGATTTATATATATATTTTATTTTTTTTTTTTTTTTTTTTTTTTTGGTACTACTTACTAGGAGTACGTTTATATGCTTTGCATCTTGTTTTATATTGACGAGAGTTACCGCATCAGCATGAAAACATAGTATCCTTTTTCATACCCATCATCATCCGACAGACGGATACCACAATAATCATTGGCACAGAACCGCAATCAATATGTTGTGCTCTATACTGGGTGGGGGCACAGGATGACACTAAGGCTCGGAGGCTCATGTCTTGGGCACTCTGTATACAGGCTGAGCATAGGACGGGGGGGGGGGGGGGGGGGGGGTGTCTTCTGCCCGTCTGCCTGTCTTCCTGGCCGACTGGCTGGCTGTCAGTTTGCTGCGGACTCCCTGAATCATTCATGAGGCCCGCCTGCACCCCTTTTGTCTGACCAGGGAAACCTGTGCAGTTTTGTGCTATCAGGAAGCCAGAGAGAGAGAAGAGAGGGACAGACAAAATGAGTTACAGGGATGGGGAAGAGAAAGAGTGTGTGTATGTTGTTCAAAGTGTTTTGAGGTGTGCACAAGTGTTGTTGTTGTTGAGTGTTCGTGTTCATGATGGTGTTGTTGTTGTTGTTGTTGATTGTAGTCTCGGTGTTGGGTGTTGTTGTGTGTATGTGTGTTGTGTGTGTGTGTGAACGTGCGTGCGTGTGTGTGTGTGTGTGTGTGTGTGTGTGTGTGTGTGTGTGTGTGTGGTGTGTGTGTGTGTGTGTGTGTGTGTGTGTGTGTGTGTGTGTGTGTGTGTGTGGTGTGTGTGAGTTCAACTGTTTGTTAAAGTTGTGCGTGTGTATGTACTGTGGTACGTATGCACATGTGTGGTGAATGAGGGTATGTATTGTGTGATTACGCGTGCCGTGTGGTGCGTGCGCGTGTTTTGTATCAAAAAGATCTTACAATCTCAGTCACACTCAAACTGACCCGAGTTTTTGTTCTTTAAACATATGGAGACTTGACTGCTTTTACAGGCACTATGTGCGCTTGCACACACACACACACACACACACACACACACACACACACACACACACACACACACACACACTCACACACACACACACACACACACACACACACACTCACACACACACACACACACACACACACACACACACACACAAACACATACACACATACACACGCGCGCGCGCGCGCACGCACGCTCGCGCGCGCACACACGCTCACACATACACACACGCATACACACATACATACATACACACACGCAAACATGCAGCACGCATGCACACACGCACGCCAGCACGCATGCACGCACGCACGCCAGCACGCATGCGAAAGCCAACCAATCCCCAAAGCGAATAACGGACACGTTTGTTTTGCTCCATTATTCAATTTGTCCCGCACGCCCCCACCCCCCTTCACCGTCCCCACCCCCACTCCTATCCCTCCCCACCCCACCCCCACCTAACCCAACACTACCCCCAGCCTTCCATCCCCCCCCCCCCCCCCCCCCCCCTCCCCGGTAGGCTGTCTGTCTGTCTGTGCTGGAAAGAACCACTGGCAGGGGAAAGGGAAAGCGATACGTGTACACGGCTTCCCAGCGGAGACAATAATTCTGCTGACGTTCGCTAAGGGTATTCCGCGTGTCAAGCACGCTATGTCTCTTTGCTTCCTGGTTTGGGAAGACGCGCGCGTCTCCACCCGTTGGCCAGCCGCTTCTGACAAACGAGACGTCGTTCATTGATTAGAGGGGGCCTGCCCTGCTGTCAACCACACAACTGGGGACAATCATTTTTTTCTTCTTCCCCCTCCCCCCCCCTCCCCCCCCCCCCCCGGTAAAGAAATGGACGAAGAAGAAGAAGAAGAAGAAGAAGAAGAAGAGAAAGAAGAAGAAAACATGATTATGAAGATCATGATCATCATGATCATGATGATGATAATGATGATGATGATGATGACGACGACGAGGAGGAGGAAGAGGAGAAGGAGGAAAGAGGAAGAAGAAGAAGACGACGACGACGACGACGACGAGCGATGATGATGATGATGATGATGATGATGATGATAACGATGATGATGATGATGATGATGATCGATGATGAGAGGAGGAAGAGGAGGAGGAGGAGGAGAAGGAGAGAAGAAGATGATGATGATAACGATGATGATGATGATGATGATGATGATGATGATGATGATGATAACGATGATGATGATGATGATGATGATGATGATGATGATGATGATAACGATGATGATGATGATGATGATGATGATGATGATGATGATGAGAGGAAGAAGAAGAGGAGGAGGAGGAGAAGGAGAGAAGAAGATGATGATGATGATGATGATGATGATGATAACGATGATGATGATGATGATGATGATGATGATGATGATGATGATGATGATGATGATGACGATGATGATGTTTGAGAAGAAGAAGAAAGAAGAAGAAGAAGAAGAAGAAAGATGATGAGAAGAAGAGGAACGATGATGATGAAGAAGAGGAAGAGAGAAGAAGAAGAAGAAGAAGAAGAAGAAGAGTAAGCAGAAGAGGAAGAAAAGAAGAAGAACAAACAACAACAACAACATCAACCACAACAACAACAAAAACACGGAAACACCCTAGTAAGCGTCTAGAGTTGCAGACACAGAGATTGTGGTTTTGAGTCCCATCAGAAGTATTCATATGTGAAATACCCACCTCACTCCCACCCCCCACCCCATCCCCACCCCAACACACACACACACACACACACACACACACACACACACACACACACACACACACACACACACACCATCTCGCCCCTCCCCAACAAACTCCTACGCACTTGCGGGGCTCACATCAGAAGAATCGAATCACACAGTCATATGTTTCATTCCCTACGTGGATAAATCTCTGCCAGTGCTGCTTAAAAATGTCCCGACCAACACGTCAGGTGTCTGTATCTCTCGGGTTTGGTTTACGGCTGCGAAAGTAAAGAGTAAAGTACATTGCTCTTTTTGGGTATTCTTGGTCTGTTTCTCTTGAGCCTTGGGTATACTATGAAGTGAAGCGTTGAGTGCAGCCCTGCCATGTAGACCTAGTCTGTGACCAAAGTGGAACCCTACATACAGCATCATCTTCCTCGTTCGCATTAATCCACATTACGAACAAAAAAGGCCTAAAATTCTGTAACCTCAATTTTGATTGCTCCACAAATCAATTTCTGCGGTCAGTTCGTATCGCAATATTCACACGCAACCACACACACACACACACACACACACACACACACACACACACACACACACATACACACGCGCGCGCGCGCGCGCGCACGCACGCACGCACGCACGCTCGCACACACAAATTTGAGAGAGCGTTCATGCCGTGAGTGTCCATGCTACTGAATGTATGAAGAGTGTCCACTGTCTGCAGTGTAATACAGTTTGCAACACTTTTGATCCCTCCACACATCCATGCCTGTGGTGAGCTCGTACCGAAGTATTCAGCATCGAAAGGGTCAAGTGGAATACCGTTGGATGGATATGTTAGGGGGTGCTCTCAAAACCTATTTTTGTCTTTCAGTCGCGAGGCCCTTGAGGGCGTGTTGTACACAATATGGAGACAAAATAACAGTAACAGTAAAGAGACAAGTGTATACAGTGCGATTCCCCACGCTGCGAACAGGCTCACTCCAGGTAGGAAAAGAGGGGAAATGGGGGCGGGGGGGGGGGGGGGGGGGGGCGAGTGAGGAGCGTACGGGACAAGGGTGGGAGGTGGGAGGGGAGTGGCATCAAGCTTACTCTATTCAATATCCTTTATTGGAAAAGCTGTCAACACGGTTGATAAGCCAGTGAGGTAAATATAGATGGAAGAGAGAAAGAAAAGAGAGTGAGAGAGAGAGAGAAAAAAAAGAGACAGACAAACAGAGAGACAGGCAGACAGAGACAGAGACAGACAG
>CM065716.1:11872311-11874811 GCA_033310375.1 Conus canariensis
CCGTCAACAGCACGTCATTTCTTCAGAACAGGAAAAAAAAAAAGCGTCACCAATCGTCAGTTCTGTCAGTACAACATTATGTTAATCTGACAGTAAATGGTTTCAGTCAGTCACTTATCGTATTATTCGTGTCGTCATACATGTGCAGAGAGCCAAACCCACACAAGAAAAGACAGTATGCACAAGAAACGCTGGACTTCGGAGCAAGAAGTGCAAACCAGTTACAAGGCTATGAGGGCGAGAATGGGGAACAATCAGGAGCCGAATAACATGCGTTCACAATGTTTATGTCATGACTAGACGTTAAAATATGAGACTCGTTCATTCACTCCTCCCGTGGAGGTTCTGTCGTGTCACATCCGGAGGCTATTACACAATGCATGGGTGAAACTTCTTCAGTCTGAGGACGGAATCCGTTTTATGAAATTAGTCGAGACGGAATTTTCCGTTTTTCGTAAATCTGGAAAAAAAAAAAAAAAAAAGTTCTTCAAAACAGTCTCTAAAATTGCGCAAATTACGTATCGAGTACATCTTACCATAAAACGGAAGTGCCGAATCGGAAGTACTCTTTATTTTAGGGAACAAAGTTAAAGTACCATTTGCCGAAATCTAGATTTCGAGTTTGGAGTTCGTTGGAAACCGTGAGAATGTCCTATCTTAAAGGTGATTCAGTTGAGGAGATCGACGCTGGCATCACTAATAAGTGGCGATGGGCTTGACTGAACGAAATAGATTATGAAAAACAACATTGTGTTTGGTGTTTGAAAACGAACAAACCTGGTGTAGCGTTTTGCCGCGTGTGCAACTCGACCTCAAGTATGGATCCAATGGAAAATCTCGGCTAGCAAAGCATGCCAGAAGTCCGGACCATATTAAAAGCATGAAGGTAAGAATTTCAGTAAAATCTTTTTCAGCAGCCCTCCATGCCCCCCCCCCCCCCCCCCCCCCCCCCCCCCACCACCCCCCCCCCCCACCCCTAATGACACACACACACGCACGCACACACACACGCACACACCACAAAGATGAATGTAAGGCACAGAGAGAGAGAGAGAGAGAGAGAGACATAATAGTATGAAAAAGATATTTAAAGAAAGAAAAAAAGACATAAAAGAAAAATAAATATGAGGGTTAGTTTTCTGGAAAAAGGATGGGGAAAACTACTAAAGGTTCTATTTCTTCTGTGTAATAAAATGGGTTAGTTTTGGAAGTACAGTGGAAACTCTCTATTATGACCTTAGAAAATGCACAGATTTGTGATCTTGATACCCTTACTGCCCATCTATGTCCAAGGCAGCTACCAAGCTGGTTTTTGGGGGGTAAGTTTTTTTCTTTTTTTTTTTCTAAATTTAAAATGATGACTTTTGTTCACATATAAGCAATAAATATGTGTTTCAAACAAGGCCTCAGTTCCAAATTTCCTTTCACCAGAGGCCACAAAATTTGTCTGAATTTTTCAAAAAATCAATTTCGGCCGGGGGCCTTTGCCCCCTGGGCCCCCCATCAGGGGCGCTGCCCCTGGACCCCAGCCTTTCAGTTTTTCAATTTTTTTTCCAGTTTCATCATGACAATGGCATCTGCCAGGGAGCAATTATGTCCCTTCACGTGTTAATGGAATGCCCTGTGCGTGCCTGCACCCTACGTGAACACGGCGCAGGCTTCCAAATACGGTGCAGGATCGCTCCTAGCTGGTTTGTTCGGCAGTTGAGGACAGTACTTCTCTGGCTCCATCCTGCACCTTCGGGTTATCTTTTTGTTTTCTTTCAAGACGTTAAAATAGGGAGATTCGTTCATTAATTTGCGCCAGATGAGCTCCTTCTTCCGACCGCCGCCAGAATACCTCGGTCTCGCAGCCAGTATGCAGTCACGTTCAGGCTGAGTTGTACAGTGTGCAAAGACGTTCAGGCTGAGTCGTACAGTGGCGTTCAGACTGAGTTGTACAGTGTGCAAAGACGTTCAGGCTGAGTTGTACAGTGGCGTTCAGGCTGAGCTGTACAGTGTGCAATGACGTTCAGGCTGAGTTGTACAGTGGCGTTCAGGCTGAGCTGTACAGTGTGCAGTGACGTTCAGGCTGAGTTGTACAGTGTGCAATGACGTTCAGGCTGAGTTGTACAGTGGCGTTCAGGCTGAGCTGTACAGTGCAGTGACGTTCAGGCTGAGTTGTACAGTGTGCAGTGATGTTCAGGCTGAGTTGTACAGTGTGCAGTGACGTTCAGGCTGAGTTGTACAGTGTGCAGTGACGTTACGGCTGAGTTGTACAGTGTGCAAAGACGTTCAGGCTGAGTTGTGCAGTGACATTCAGGCTGAGTTGTACAGTGTGCAGTGACGTTCAGGCTGGAGTTGTACAGTGTGCATTGACATTCAGGCTGAGTTGTACAGTGTGCAGTGACCTTCAGGCTGAGTTGTACTGTGTGCAGTGATGTTCAGGCTGAGTTGTACAGTGTGCATTGACGTTCAGGCTGAGTTGTACAGTGACGTTCAGGCTGAGCTGTACAGTGTG
>CM065716.1:11878268-11888268 GCA_033310375.1 Conus canariensis
AACAATGAAGTGTTAATTGAAAATGTGTGTCTTAACATGTCGACAGCAGCACTATTCACGTTCACGAGCGACACTGAGAACGCGGGTGCACAATTGTCACGTGCTGTCGTCACTAACTCACCGACGCTGTTGCCGGTGAAACAAGGCAACCCTCGTTCTCTCAGTTCACGTTGGTTCATCCTTCAGCAGCGAAAAAAAAAATTGTGATGAATTGCGGACTGGTCGCGACTTGTAGCCTACCTATGTATTGATTTTGTCTCTGCAAGAACAGGTGAAATATTCTGGGTTTTGTACGACCGTGGTATATCAATAAGTCTCAGTTGAGTCATCTATCAATCCCCGTCTACCAGTCGCTGTATGGTCGTTCACGATACTCGGAATGTTCATGTTGCCAAGTCACTCCTCATAGGGCGAGGTTTGTCGGTATATGAACGAGTTTCGTTGCTCTTCGAAGGGACCACGCAACATCGCTGAACTCGAGACGTGAACGCACCAGCGCAGAGAACGGTATCTTCCTTGATTCACAACACTGTATACGCAGATGAACGGAGACCTGCACAACGCGACTTCACGCGTTAGACTCCTGTTCAAAGCCCCTCAGGTGATGGGATAACGGGGGGGG
Source organism: Conus canariensis (assembly GCA_033310375.1). Lineage (NCBI taxonomy): Eukaryota > Metazoa > Mollusca > Gastropoda > Neogastropoda > Conidae > Conus > Conus canariensis. The sequence continues at coordinate 11,878,891 of CM065716.1, forward strand.
GGGGGGGGGGGGGGGGGGTGAGCAGTGGAGAGGGGGGGGGGGGAGAGAGAGAGAGAGAGATACTCTTCAAGACAGTGGCGGACAAAGAGTGAGAGAGCAAAGAGAGAGAGAGTGGCGGACAGAGTAAACAGTGAGAGAGAGAGAGAAAGGCAGAGACAGAGAGAAACATGATGGGCACCACAGGCACTGAAAAATAAAAACAGGCCTGGATGCAGCAGGGGCAGATCAAACACTAGATGATGGGTGTTGATAAACTTGAGTTTGGCATCCATGGATTCCCCACAACCCAGTGGGATCCTGGGGCAACAACACACTCGGAGGGTGGGGGTGGAAAGCCCTCCAGATGGGGGGGGGGGGGGGGGGGGGGGGGCACTGAGGGCCTCATCTGTAAGATAAGCAGATGTATCTCCGTTTACCACGTATGCTTGTAAAAAATCTGTCTTTATTTTTTAATACTTTCGCACTAAAAATAGGAGGGGGGGGGGGGGAGGGGGGATTCTGGAACACCCATCCCTCCCCTGGATCCATCTCTGTACAGAGAAGACAGAAAATAAGAAATGTGAGCATGTGTTTATATATAGTCACATGTGTAAGCATCAGAGTGTGTACATGTATACATCTGTAAAAGAGAGAGTGTGTGTGTATATATATATCGTATGCACACACATGTAGGAGGCAGTCAACCAGAGTGTGTGCGTGCATATGGCAGTAAGCATGACCTTATTCATCAGTTGGCCTGTGCACAACTGCAAGAGTTTGCTTGCATGTTCTTATCTGTCATTAAGCAAATACAACAAGCAATTAGCATGTAAATCATGCTATCACCGTTCAGTATGATGACAAGGAAAAGCTGGACAAGTCGCTTACCACAAGTGATTCCTGACAGAAAATTGCTGGTGATTAGCAGCACTGTGGAATAACTATGGCACAGCAAGAATTGTCTTATTGGCAAGGGAGGCCAGGCAAGTGGACAGTTACAGAGCTGACTGGCTTTTGACGTACGCTTACATCTGCATGCACATAATGTTTTGTGCTTTTTGTGTGTGTGTGTGTGTGTGTGTGTGTGTGTGTGTGTGTGTGTGTGAGTGTGTGTGTTTGTGGTTTGTTTGGGGGAGGATTTTTTTTTTTTTAATTGAAGGGTAAAAGTTCAAAAAGTCCATTTTCATGACATCTCAGTATGCATACAACTTACTGAATTCCCTGAGAAGATTATATCATTAGTTTTGATTTGTTAACACCAACACAACACACACACACACACAACACACACACACACACACAACCACTGGCCACCTTGGTAAAGTGGTTAGTATCATGGACCTCCAGCTGGGAGGTTGTAGTTCAATTCCCATCAGAGCTATTCATTTCCAGGATTTTTTTTTTTTTCTTTTTTTTTTGCAAGCACATGGGGACGGTCACTGGATGGACACAGAGGCTCCTCCGAAGGCAGAGCCCACTCTTGCTAGCTCCCCAACCAAGTAAATTTTGTTATCAGTCAGGGAAGCATTGTAGCTGATGTCCTGCATAAGTTGGATAGAGCAGGTGCCTCTGAGCACAGCCGAAGTGACATGGCCGCAGTGCAGTGTCTCCTCTGGCAGGTTGCCTCATAATGAACTGACGCTCTGCGCTGCCACTAGATTGCCAGTGCAAGGGCTGTGGCTAGACAAGCCAGGCTCTGGCAGGTTGCCTCATAATGAACTGATGCTCTGCGCTGCCACTAGATTGCCAGTGCAAGGGCTGTGGCTAGACAAGCCAGGTTGTGGCTGTGGCCAGGAAGTCAGAATGACTGGTGTGGAAGGAATGCCCACAGAAGTGGCTTGGAAGATGAGATGAGAAAAAGAAAAAAGAAGCCACCACACACACACACACACACACACAACACACACAACACACACACACACACACTACACACACATGTGGCACAGGCACATATGCACATTTTCTGGTTTTATTGTTTTTCTTTCTTTTCGAGTTCCTTTTGCTCATAACACAAATTACATAGTCTTCATTTTCTTGATATACAACCATAACTATAGCTATGTTTACTCCCCACCTCTCTCTCTCATAGCACACACACACACACACACACACACACCACACACACACACACACACACACACACATGAAAACGTCTACATGCACGACACACACACACACACACACACACACACACACACACACACACACACACACACACACAGATGAGCATGCAGACAGTGTGGTATGTTTATATCTATATGCATATAGTGTATGTATGTCTTAATGTGTGTGTGTGTGTGTGTGTGTGTGTGTGTGTGTGTGTGTGTGTGTGTGTGTGCATGCATATGTGCATGCATACATGCAGGCAAGAAGGCATGTATACCTGAAAATATACATCTTATGAATCTGTCTGTGCATGTTGGTACATGTGGGTGCATGCAACCATGCATAATGTGTTCTGCACAATCTGGCAAGAATGATTCCTGACCTGTTATCACTGTCCAAATTGATCTCACACATTCTCCAAAGCATAACTGAGGGGGGAAACCCCTCTGCCCACACACTCACTGTCATAGTCCAATGGATGGGGACTATAAAAACCCAAGTCTTTACCAGAATCGAACCTCAGAGCTTTTGTTCGACTTCTGGTTCTGATCACAACTCCACGGATCTGTTATACTCCTTTAACAAGATCTGCTCTAGCCTCTACATATTGACTGAATCATCTTTAATGATGTTTAGTAAAAGAAACGCAAACAGGGATCCCCCATGTCAACTTATATTGCAACAAATCAGGCTGCAACTGCTAACATACCTACCTTCATCATTATACTATGAAAATGTGTGTGTGTGTGTGTGTGTGTGTGTGTGTGTGTGTGTGTGTGTGTGTGTGTGTGTGTGTGTGCATGTGTGTGTGTGCATGTGCATGTGCGCGCACGTGTGCATGTGTGTTCATGCGTGTGTGTGTATGCATTAACAGTAGTTTTATACATATCAGTCTTTTTTCTTCAAGTCATTGCTGTTGCCATAACTCACATTCGTAAGGATTAAACAAGTCTGCATGATGTGCAGAAATATAATTTCACTTCATTAGTTTCCAAGCTGATGAAAACTGGTCCAATGAAATCTAAAGAAAGAAAAGCTTTAATCAACTCACTACATCATTTCTTATAACTCACAAATCATCTGGTCCCCTGTAGTTACTAAAAAAAAAAAAAATCAAAGGTCATGTTTTGTAACTTTAGATACCTAGTAATATGTAATATCATGACATGTATGAAATCACAGTTGCTCAGTAACTGGTAACAATGTGCAAAGGGTTGTTGGTTCTCTGTAGAGTCTGTGAAGTATCTCATGTATCAAATTTGACCAAAGCTACTGATGAGCAGCTTCCAAGCTAACAAAACAAAAGCACCACTGAGACCCACGCATAAGAAATAATGCATCTTACTTAAAAAGTGAAATTCATTTACCTCAACTGTCAACAACAACAACAAAAAAAACAACAAAACAAAACCAAAACAAAAGATGAATAGGCAGACAGATAGACAGACAGACAGACAGGCAGGCAGGCAGACAAACGGACAGACAGATGAACAGACAGGCAGACAGACAGACAGACTGACAGATTTTGAAGTATACTTGTCAGTTTCGTGTCCATCACGTGTTAAGAATAATATGAACCGGTGGTTCAGTTGTTTAGGTAACAGATTTTACACAAATGCTGCTGTTATTCAAGCAGGCCTATGTCATAACTTATAAAACATTCTTTGAAGTTGACATGTGTGTATGTGAATGTGACTCCTTCATAGGGCCTGATCAGTTACATGAGAGGAGAGGGAGGTTCCAAATTTTGTAAATGCAAAGGGGTTCGGGAGTGGGAGGTGGGGTGGGGGGATGTGGTGGGGATGGGGAGTGTGGGTACCTCTCCCAAAAATCGGAGAAGGTGAGTGGGAAGGAGTGCAATTCTCTTAAAAATGTTGTATTACCGTGGCAGAAGAGGGGAAGGGGGGAGGGAGGGGAGGAAGAATTTGGCCTGTATCAAACATGTAGTACATGATGTACCTTTACAGATTCTCTTTACAGGTCAGAGGAAGGTGAGGGGTGGGGGGGGGGCATGGTGGAGGGAGGGGTCTCAAAGGTGTCTGGGAGAACCTCCCCCTCCTCTCGTCCAGCCCTGCGTTCAATGTCAAAGATCTGTCTAATGCACTTGGAATCACAGGAATCAAATTTGCTTCTACACCAGGCTAAATCTTAGGCATATTTCAAACAAAAGAATTTATGATTTTAGAAGTAAAAGTGAATTTTTTTTTTCCCCTGAGTGTTCTTGCTTGCTTGGTTCTATTGTGTTCAATAATGGCATATGAGGCAAGGCTTTGCATGTTAATGCTGCAATGTACCTCATGATCCATTCTATCAGAAATGTAGATACAGCATCTACCATAACTCAAATATATTTCAAAATTTCTACATTTTTTGGCAACTGTCTCTTGAACCATATAGATAGATATATATTTGTTCAGTAGATTTGGGGACCTTACCCCCTCAAGTTGTGTCTTGTGTCACAATACTTACTAGTAAAAATTTTACCCAGAGAATAAGATGTTGCCTCAATTTTTAAAGTATAGATAATGTATCCAATGAATGAGATGTTGCCTTGAGTTTTAAGCTGAGCTGAACAGTGCACTCAAATGGAAGAATCAAGGTGACACATGCATTTCTTTATCATCAGCATGTTTTACAGCATGAACTGCAATCATAGCCACAAGTGTGCTTAATGTTGTTTACACATAAACTTTAAATACACACACACATACTGGATCCACACACACACACACACACACACACACACACACACACACACACACACACACACACACACACACACACAATCCATGCATATTCAGGTATGCACACACACCACACCACACACACACACCACACACACATTCGTCTCAAGTCATTTTTACTTGAAAAAAAGATTCATTAAAAAGCAAACACACACACACACACACACACACACACACACACACACACACACAATGTGAGAGAGGGGGGTAGAGAGAAGGGATGGGGCACAGAGAGAGAGAGAGAGAGAGAGAGAGAGAGAGAACTGCGTGCGTGTAACACACCTCAAAGTTTTGTCTGAAAATACTTGTCACTACATCTAGATACTAAGGACAGAGAGAGAGAGAGAAGAGAGAGAGAGAGAGAGAGAGAGAGAGACGAGCAAGGAAAGTATCACCATCCGCTCACCCTGCACACCTAACACGTACGTACAGTTACAGAACTGTGACAACAATCGAAATCGATGAATATTTATTTTAAGAAGCTACACCGGCACAAAATCAACCATTGATGCAATGATTTCCAGATTAAGGAATATTTTACTGTGCTTTCTGTGTGTAACAATAAACCAATTTATGTTCAGGGATGATCAGGGAATAAGAAAGCGTAACCTGTGTGAGATATGAGCGGTCTGCAAACAAAAACATCGCAAACGAAACCAGCATGGTTTGCTTACCTGATTGGCAGATTCTGGGAGCGAGTCTGAAGCAGACGACACAACGATGAAATGGCTTTTTGTTCCTCCTGCAGAAAGCGCACTTCGTGTTGAGCGTTGTGAATTATTTTTTCACTTGAGATCTGTTGCTGGGAGAACGATTTTAAATCAATGTGTCCACTTACAAGGAGCATTACACGTCAAATGAATATCTGCTGTATCTTCGATCACCCATTTATAAATACTTCCATCATCGGCATTTTCCGGGTAAATTCGTGATCTTGTTCGCAGGCACTTTCGGCTGGTTACACTCGATTCAACCTCGGTCAGCACGCAACGGTTTGCCGGTAGTCTGGGTCTTTCCTTGTTCGGCGATTTTTGTTTTCAAATGAGATTAAAACGGAGAAGTTAATACTTTTGTTAAAACCATGCCCTGAAACATATGTAAGGGGGGGGGGGGGGGGGGGGTCAGCGGAGCAGCTGCGATAACTGTTTCGCTCAGTATGCAGAGTTCAACGCAAGCTTGTTCTGAGACCTGGTTACCCGCCGTACTTGAAATCTTCCGGCGAGTTTGGAAAGGCTCTCTATCCTACGAGGAGCATGTGTCCAGTTTAGTATAGTTCAGCCTATCTGACCACACAGGGCCTTTCAAGGCTGTTCACACGTTGGCGGAAAGGGGGGAAGAGTGGGAGGGGAGGGAGAACCATTTTGAAAGCCAAACAACAGCTGGAGGCACTTATGTATGTGCGCGCACCAATGATAACATTGTAATAACTAAACTACTTGTTGTTCTTCCGTGGGTAAGTCTGGACCAAGTCCAGAACGCCAGCCATTCCACACACACACACACCACACACACACACACACACACACACACACACTAAATTAAAAAAAAAAAAAAAGAAAAGAAAAGAAAGAAAAAGGAAAGAAAAAAAAAAAAGCACAACCAAACAGTCAAGGGAGAAAGAAGAATTCTGACAAGCTCAACAGGACTGAAATGTAGTGTTAAACTTGAATCAAAACAGTGGAAATATCAAAGTGTCGTTGGGAGCCCAGACCAACTGAATCCATCGAAGCTAATCAATAACACCATTCGTTTCTATATGCGGCATTTTCAAAAATAGTAGAATTCATAATGGACGCAAAATAAAAATCATAATACACACACCCATGATGCATGTCACACACACACACACACACACACACACACACACGCGCGCGCGCGCGCACGCACGCACGCACACACACACAGCATTGACACAAGGGATTTTCGAGAGAAAAAAAAGTGTGTGTAAGCTACATAGATAGATAGACAGACAGACAGACAGACAGACAGGTAGACAGATATAGATGACTGATAGACAGACAGACAGGTAGATATAGATGACTGATTGATAGACAGGCCTAGATGGATGGATGGATATAGATATAGTAGGCGTACTATCGTTGTACGTTCTTGTATAGATTAGGCTACCGCCGCCAGAGCAAAATGGAATGGACGAGTATTGCCCCTTTCTTCGGCTTCAGACGTACGATGAACGAGTGCCGGACTGTTCGATTCTTGCATAGCCTATCATTAGATTCGTAGATCGCTGCAGCATGTACCAGAATTTCGAATCGTCCTCATGGGACACACAAAAAAAGTTTGAAGTATCGTCTTTTTCAAAGTACCTTCGGTGTTCCTAGTCTTTGTTGTTCTGCGGCCGTGTTTTGTATGTTGACAAACATGTACACGGGAAATTTGCCTATAGAATTAATGTATAAAATGGGGGGGGGGGGGGGGGGGGGGGCCACTTGCTTTTTTTTTTTTTTTTTAGACAACTTTCACAAATTTTGCAGAGAGTTTGATTCCAAACAATTGGGAAGAACATTTTGTATGTTTGTTAGTTAGTTTGTTTTTCAACAACTTCTTTAATCCGAGAAAGTAGTCGTTAACAAGATATACAAGATTTGCTGTGGATCCCAGAACATTGTTATCATTTGATAACTTAAAGAAACCTGTTATGATTATTCGGATTCTTTCACGTTAAATAATCGTTGTTGGCAGTAATTCATTACAAAAAGAAGCCCGCTGTTATCATTTAAACCCAACTAAAAAACATGAAGTAGATAAAAGGCGATTTAAACTCGTATACAGGTGTTTAATATGTTATACAAGTCACTAGTGGTCTCCATCCTCTTATATGGTCGCGAGACATGGACACTGATGGCCGAAACAGAAAGAAGAATGATGGCCGAAACAGAAAGAAGAGTCCAGGCGTTTGAGACCAGGTGCTTGAGGAAACTACCCCGTGTCTCCTACGAAGAACACAAGACCAATGATTATGTGCGGAACCTGGTCACTAACCTAGTTGGGCCCCACGAACCACTTCTGGCAACCGTTAAAACGATGGCATGGTTTGGCCACGTTATTCGTCACAACACCCTCTCCAAAACCGTCCTTCAAGGTACCGTTGAAGGAGGGCGGCTGAGAAAGAGCTGGTCCGTCAATATAAAGGACTGGACCAAAATGACCATGCCAGATCTCCTCAAGACAGCCACCAACAGAAGAGCCTGGAGAGAAACGGCGGCTGCCTCATCACGTCCCCCCAGCGGTCAGGGGAATGACTGACTGAACATGTTATCTTTGATTTGGATCTGGTTTGAAACGGCTGTAATGGCTGGAGATGAGGTACGAGGAGGCAGACGCTGAAGCGAAAAGAGGGTGGGGTGCCGCAAGTTTCAATAGCGTATATGTAGCAGCTCTGACCAAAAATAGTAGCTCAGACGAAGACGATTATTTGTTGTTTATTTTTTTAATTAAACCCAAGCTCAACCGTACCTACTTGCTTGTCGCATCCCGCAAGTAATCACCTTCCAGTTCAATGTATCAGCAGGCTCTTTTGTTTCGCCCACCAGAAGTTCCAGGGTTCTGGCACCGTGTCAGTTCAATCGTCCCCTCCACTGTGTTCTGGCAGATGCAGTCATCCCATGTAATGCTTAGTAATTTTGTTTTTCTGTCCCATCTCCTGTGGCACTTCAGTGGCATAGCATCCACGCCGCTCATTCCGACCCCAGACCGGCCCTGTCCGCCGCAGCCCTGGCACCGGCAATCCGCGGCGAGCAGTCAAGTCCTCAAGAGCAGCCCAGTGGAGGAGACACTGCACTGCTGCCGAGTCAATTCGGTGGTGTTCAGTGGCGCCTGCTCAGATCCGACATACCACATAATAAGACCCCTGCAGACGACAGTGATTGCTTATTCGCGGAGCCGGCGTGAGCGAGTTCCCCCTCCGAACGGCGTCACTACGTCCCCATGAACTCGCCGATACTGGTTAGATTGTGTGTGTGAGTGTGTGTGTGTGTGTGTGGCGCGCGCGCGCGCGCGCGCGCGCGTGCGTGCGTGCGTGCGTGTGTGTGTGTGACTCTCGACGACCCCTCTCGGAATATACCGGAAGTATGCCGACACTCTAAGAGACTGCACTCCTAGGATGTCAGTGAATAGCTGGCAGCCGTGAAACGAACAACTTTCTGCTTCGTCCGCCAATCTTCCAGCGAGTCGTCGTCAATGTCATGGCCATGACCGACTAGTGTCTCGGCCATGACTGACAAACTACGATGACTGAAACTCACGCCACGGAGAAGAGGAACAGGCTATATATCCGATTCACGTAATCGATGTAGTCCGCCCATTGACGCATTGGCTAACCGTTCGAGGAGTTACACGTTTTCAGCCAAACTGGACCGGCAATGCTCAGCTGTCTTTAAAAGGGGAAAAAAAATCTCAGGCAGTAAGCTAGATGGATGGTTTGCCATTGGAAAAAAAAGAAAAGAAGAAGGAGGGGGGGGGGGGGGGGGGGGAGGGGGGCAAAGCTACTGGTAAGAGCGCAGACTTCCATCCGCCAAGATCTAATGGAACA
>CM065716.1:11893268-12060768 GCA_033310375.1 Conus canariensis
CGCCAGCTCCAAGAATCTAAAATAATCCCGTTCCTTTGATTTTGATCTGATTGCTTGGAAACCACTTGGCTTGTACCTTGATGGCCATATGAAAGAAAATGAGGAGAATCAACTTTCAGACACAATGCACATTCTCAAAACAATCCCATGGCGCCTGTACAGTCTATACTCGACTCCTTAAGCAAGGCCTTGGCGCATTCGTTTTTGGTGTGCAGCCTCAGGGTGGTCAACCTGAACATTTCCTTCTTAACTGAAGAGTTGCTCACTTCAGCTGAACCAGTATACGGTCCCCATTGGAACTCTGCCTGAAATCGTATCTGACCCGTCCCGCCCTGCAGGTATCTAGATCTTCTCAATGGCATCGGCACTAGTATTAGAGCAGAGGCCTCGCACTGGACTGGCATCTTCTTGTAGACTTATAGGCGAGACTGGCATCTTCCAGTAGACGTCTCACTAAAGCCTTTTAGGCAAGCCTGGCATAATTATATTGTAGCAGACGTCTCACTAAAGCCTCTTAGGCGAGACTGGCATATTGTAGTAGACGTCTCACTAAAGCCTTTCAGATCTAATTGCAAAGTGAGACTGCAGGCGGAAATCTAAACAAATCTTAAATAAATGTTAGCGAACCGCCCAGAGAAACGTGGACAAACGAGTCACAAGACAAAACACAATGCGTTTCGACCTCTTAGGTCTTCTTCAGGTGAGTCACAAACAAATAAAATAACTTTTATTTACGGGTCCTGACGGATTTGGTTGAGAATCATCTAGGTAGTGAATCATTGTTGAGCGTGCGTTCCCCGTCATACATTCTTCCTTGCGCTGAACTCTGAAGCGATCTGAAGCGATCAAAGCTAAGTGAATTTTCGTTATTTTATTTGTTTGTGACTCACCTGAAGAAGACATAAGAGGTCGAAACGCGTTGTGTTTTGTCTTGTGACTCGTTTGTCCACGTTTCTCTGGGCGGTTCGCGAACATTTATTTAAGATTTGTAAAGCCTTTTAGGCGAGACTGGCATAATTATATTGTAGTAGACGTCTCACTAAAGCCTTATGAGCGGACTCTCTCACCTGACACCCTGAAACCCAGTTTGCGGGATGGGAGAGGATGGTAGAGACAGAATTGAGTTTTAAACAGTCAGGCTGCGATGGACAAAACTTCGCTTCCCACTGTCTCCATTTGACCTGTGTCCATTGACATGGAATAAAAGACTGTTGAAACAAAAGGACAATCCCTGGAAACGGAATTCCCCAGCTGACTGTCTGACTCACAGTATTTGAGCAGTGTATGAGAGAGAGAGAGAGAGAGAGAGAGAGAGAGAGAGAGAGAGAGAGAGAGAGAGACAGAGACAGAGACAGAGAGACAGAGAGAGAAAGAGAGAGAGTTTCTTATTTACGAGGATCACAGATAAGCACTGGTGTGCCAGCCTTTCTTTTTCTTTCTTTTTTTTTTTTTTTTTTTTTTTTTTTTTTTTGGTTACACAATGTTGAATGAATTAAGGCAATACAAAGTATGTAAGGTAATAACATGAGAAAGTTTAAGTAACAACGAGAGAGAGAGAGAGGGTGAGAGAAGAGGAAGGGACTCGTACGGAGAGGCGGACGGAGGGTGGAGTCATTAGATTAAGCATGTTTTGGAATAAATCAAACAACGATAACCAAAAAGCAAGTAGAAAAGAAACGCAATGAAGAGTTTGGTAGAAGGTCTTCAGAGAAGAAATCCCCCTTCAAGTGAATGTTTCGGCCCTGAACTCCTTGCCCTCTACGGGAGCTGGGCCTCATCCAGGTTATGACGCTTAGATACGCGCCGTGTCAGCTTTTTTCCCCCTTGCACTTATGGGATTTGAACCAGTAACTTCTAGATGAGTGGGCATCTCAAGGCGTTGCCTTTTTTTTTTTTTTTTTAGAGGGATGTCTTACCCGCACCGCTATGGGACCCTGGTCTGATTGAGTTGGGAAACTTAGCCATAGATGTTCTTTTGTGTTCCTCTTCGACAGATGTAGCTGTTATAATGCTTCCACCGTTGCCGTCAGGGTTCTGGTCCTCTTCTTTTCAAATAGAGCGAACTGTCTCATGACATCTTAGGCTGATGAGCCGACAAATCCCCTTGCTCCGATCTCTGGTGATGTCTTTTGCTTGGAGACCAGATTCCCTCGAGCTGCTGGCTAGACTGACATACTCCTGGGTTCTGCAGATGAAAGCCTGTTCCGTTCTGCTTTCACATGGCATGGTGGCTTCAATCAGAATCAATGGTTTGATGGCCCTGTTCGGAGTGCATCACACCGTCTCATGCTATTCTTCTTGATGATTTCTGGATGGTTCTTCCAGTTCTGGGAGATCTGCTGTGCACGCTCAGTCATCCGTTCCATTCAGTAAACCCTGCTTCCATGCTCTTGATGTCACATCTGTTCCGGATCATGATTTATGGTTTTCTGCCGTGTAGAATGTCCATACTGGGGCCTTTGTGTCCTTTAGCAGTGATTTATAAGCACTTGGCTGTATCTTCATGTGTAGCCTACCTTTCCTGAGTTAAAAAGAAAAAAAAAGCTTAAAAAAAAAAATCCGAACGATACAGTCCATGAGACAAACACTGAAGTTGAAATCAAAAGGTATCAATGAATGACAGCTATGCCAGCCAGGGGTTGGGGAGGGGGATGGGGGTGGGTGGGTGGAGGGCATAACAGGCCAATAACCATTCCGATGGAAAATGGCCACTCAAAGGAGAGAGAGAGAGAGAGAGAGAGAGAGAGAGAGAGAGAGAGAGAGAGAGAGGAGGGGGTAGGGGGGGGGGGGCGGTAGCATAACAATATAGATCTAAGTATGAAGACAGAAAGCAAAGTGTGTGTGTGTGTGTTTTTTTTTTTTTGTTTGTTTTTTTTTTTTTGGGGGGGTGGGGGGGGGGGGCAAAAAAGCGAATTCTTCAAGCAACTGAGAGGTAAATGTTTGGGAGCCGGGTCCTGAAGGATTTGATTGAGAATCGTCTAGGCTGTGAATCATTGTTGAGCGTGCGTTCCCCGTCATAATTTTGCGCATTCTGAGCCAGACCGTGTCGTGTATTCCAGGATACTATAGTCTTCTTGTTCTTGTTCTACTTCTTTTTCGTCTTAAGGATCAATCAGTTTGAGCACCTGCTTATGTAGGAGAAGGTGTGTGTGTGTGTGTGTGTGTGTGTGTGTGTGTGTGTGTGTGTGTGTGTGTGTGTGTGTGTGTGGAGAGAGAGAGAGAGAGAGAGAGAGAGAGAGAGAGAGATTCAGATGATTTATTCATATAACAGGCCAAGGCCCCTAATGAAGGGGTGTGTGAACACACAAATACAATAATTAGATGAAATTAAATTACGGAACGAAACAAGAATAATTCGAGGGCAATTTCAAGAAGTGAAAATTTCTCTTTACTTAAAGGCCTTGTACAAAAACAAAGAAAAATTCCAAACAACTTCTGCAGAAGTTGATGAATAAAGTAGGCTCAGTTTAAACAAGGATGTAAGAGAGAGAGAGAGAGAGAGAGAGAGAGAGAGAGAGAGAGGTACAGACAGACAGACAGACGGACAGACAGGCAGACTGACAGACAGAAAAAGAAGAAGAAAAAGAAGAAGAAACTTTACGTGGATAATCAGCTCTGTCGTCATTTCTTCATGGCGACAACGCAGTCCTCACCTTGAACAGGGTCTACAATGATAGCTTGTAAAACTGACATTATGCAAGGACAATGTAATGGAAACTCTGAGAGAGAGAGAGAGAGAGAGAGGGGGGGGGAGCGAGAGAGAGAGTGAGAGAGGGGAGAGGGAGAGAGAGAGGGGGGAGGGAGAGAGAGAGAGAGAAAGAGAGGGGAGGAGAGAGAGAGAGGGGGGAGAGAGGGGGGAGAGAGAGAGAGAGAGAGAGAGAGAGAAGACAAGACAAGACAAAATTCATTATTGACAAGGATAATAGATAAGCACTGATGTGCTTTTTTTTTTTTAACGTCCAGTCCTCGCCTGAGTAGGGTCAACAATGCAAAATAAGATTAGGCAACAAAAGAAGCGTACAAAAAGTGGCTAGAACTAAAATAAGATATGGAATAATATATAAAAGAAAAAGTAAAATATGAGAGAGAGAGAGAGAGAGAGAGAGAGAGAGAGAGAGAGAGAGAGAGACGCAGAAGCAAAAGGAGTGCAGGGGAGAGAGAGAGAGAGAGAGAGAGAGAGAGAGAGAGAGAGAGAGAGAGATTTAAAACAAGCGTTTACACTATGAAAAGAAAAAAAGTCAATGAAATGAAAATTCTTATCAACAAAGGCAATAAAGAAATTAAAAACAGAAGTAAAAAATGAAAAAAAGGTGAGAAAGAAGAAGAGAAAATAAAATCCCTTCCACCATCGATCCCTCCCCCCCCCCCCCCCCCCCCCAATAAGGTTGAAAAACAACAAACAAACAAAACCCATATCTTCATATAAGTGCACTGGTTTACACATATGCATTGCATGTGAAGACTACAAATCTTTCATATAGTGACATTAGCATGCACTGGCATAGTGTGCCTAATATTTTATATAATGGCAAATTATTTTGAAGCAGTGGCAACAATTACTTTGGGAAAGTAAGTACACTGTATGTTGGTAATGATATGGTATAACATACATATGGATAGGCATCGGTAACATGAATTTTCTGCATGTCTAAGTATGCAAAATATGTAAACAAATTTCTTCCGCAAGATTCTGAGCTTCGATGGCATTTAAGCTCAGGCGGAAGTGAGTTCCACAGGAGAGGACCAGAATAACTAAAGACAACAACAACAAAAAAAAAAGCCTTGTTTTAAATAGGTCAGTTCGACGTATGGAAACCTGGAGTTTTGTAGAATTTCTGGAGTTCATGTTCAGTTTGGGGGAGAGAGAGAGAGAGAGAGAGAGAGAGAGAGAATCATTTGTTTACGACCTCTGTCATTTTAACAGAAAAGAGATATATAGCACAGCCTGAGAATGATGCAAAAATCAGATGACGTGGATGGGTGGGGGGTGGAGGGTGATGGTAGAGGATGGGGATGGTTGACGGAGGTTGGCTTTTTTGCATTAGGTCTCTGTGTGTGTAGGGGAAACGGGGGAGGGGGTATGGGGGTGTCAGTAAGACAGGAGTCGGGCTGAGAAGGGGTTAGAGAGGGGAGGAGGGTGGGGTGGAGTAAAACATGTATCAGTCACACTCAGGAGGAGCGGTGGGAGCGAAGGACAGGGGAGGCTGCCCTACCGACCAGATGAGTGGCAAAGGCTTTCTCTATTTCTCTCCCTTTCCTGTTTCCAGTCTGGTCCCGTACATCGCAGTAATATTCTCGAATCTTATTGTCAGCCTCTCACATTATATTTTGTACGTAAAATTCAGACGCAAAGAATCTGTTTCAACCTGTTGCTTGTGCGGAAATAACAAAAAGCTTTACTTTGACTTATACGAAAATCAAACATAATAGATATTTGACTCTGCATTCATGGCGCCTTGAGAGCATGTAGAGCGAAAATTCGCATCGTCGAAGCATTAAACGGACCTAATCAGCTGTTTGGAGGTGCTTAAATATTCTTTAACCAGGATAATTCTGTCTCAGTGTTATCAGTTGCCTTGTAGGGCTCGCATTGATTCTGTCAAGCTCTATGGCTGTCGCTTGTAAGACTGATTTTCATCTGTTTGAAGGTTTGAATTTCATGGCAAATCTAGCTAGACTAGTTCAGAGACCCATGCTTTCAGACGCCCACACGGCTGTAAACGTGTTTTATTCCCTCAACTATCACAGTTGATTTATGTAGAAAAAAACGATTTTATTAAAATGCTCAAGAAAGACCAAATAAAGACGAAGTTGGTGTGTTTCAACAAAGGCAAGGGCAAATATGAAAACGGTGCCTTTCAGCATACATTCATTCCCTTGCACTAGGCAGCAAAACGGTGACTCAATACACCTCATCTTATGCTTCTTTCCATCAAAGATCGAGGGCAGTTTGGTTGCAGAAAATATTGAAAACTCTTAGACATGACGATGCCATTAGGTTTTCAATAAATCAGCTCCAATATTTTGACTAAAACACTGGTTGGCTGACCAGAGCCCCCTTACATCCATCTCAGATTAGAAGGACGTAGTCAGAAAGACTTTTTTTTCTTCTTTTTTTTTTTCTTGCCAATGGGGGGTGTTTGTTTCATCTCATTCTGTCAAAATATGGAAGCGATTTACTGGTCTAATGGCAGTGCATTTCAAATGTTGCTTAAAAAAGGTGTTCTTAATAGTTTGTGCATCCAAAGTGACTTTGGTGTTTGACATGTTATGAAGAAAGTTGAGATGGATATGGGTATAATCTGTTTAGCTGCAAGTCAAAAACACCAGCACATATTTACCAATACAACATATCTTCATGACAATGTGAAAGTTGAATGCAGGCTTAAGCTTCCTGATGATGTCTATCAACTAATTGGAGATGGGTGAATGGATCTCTGTTTAGCTGCATGTTATCACTCCTCCCCCCCCCCCCTTTCTCTCTCTCTCTCTCTCTCTCTCTCTCTCTCTCACACACACAAATCAAAGAAAGAAAAAAAAGCACAATTAAAAAGGAAATTCAAAGAAGATGGGCTTCAGTTTAAATGTAGTTACGGAGAGACTACATACATGACTTTGGGTTTAAAAGAGTTTGGAATTCATTCCCATCCATAATCCTCCATTTTGTGCTGATGATGGCAGTGGTGAATATGGTCTCTAGAATTTAGCACTGGTGACTTCGATATGAGTTCAGTCAATTCCATGAAGAAAGAAACAAATAACAACAAAAACCAGAGGTATTAATTATTTCTTGTCCTCTCAGTATTTGAGAACATACCTATAGATATGAAAATGTAGCAGACAATATGAAGATTTCACAGTGTTGCCGTCCCATTCACTGAACTTAACTGCTGTCACTGTTGGTAGTGTTGAGAGCTTTGCGTTAACGATGAGTGAGATCATTGAAGATGATGATCCCTCCCCTCCATCGTCTTTATTTTCCCTCTCCCCACTCTCTTCTGCTTATTTCCAGGCTGTGAACAAGTAACTTAGATAATACAAATAAAATGTCAGTTCAGGTAAAGCTTTATGTTCCTTATGTGGGCATGAAATTTGGTGACGTTTGCCTCTATTGACAAAGACATTGTATATAAACTTCATAATCTGGCGCATACAGTACTTTTTTTTTTTTTAAGATTTGTTTAGATTTCCACCTGCAGTCGCCTCACTTTGCAGCTAACTGTGTTGATTATGTTTAATTCCTGAATTAACTGTTAAAGGGGATAGTAGTATCCTCACATTCCATTTGGAGTATTCCATTAATATAGTAAAACAGTCAACACTGATTTCATGAAATAAAACAGTAAAGAAGCAGTAAAGAAACATCACCCTTTGTTCAGTTGTTGACATAGTTTTGAAGTGTGTCTCTCATTTAAACGTGGTCACAGTTGGGGGTATAAAATAAGGTGGTCTCTCATTTGAACATACATAGTGACATTTGGGGTATAAAATAATATTGACATTGAAATCAACACGGTCCACGTTGGTGCAGGTGCGGCCTTGTTGAAGTCATGAACTTCCCAGGTGTAGGGGGCGCCACCCACTACCATGGAGGCGGAGGCATGCACCAAGGCCAGGACATGATGATGGAGCAGGGCATGATGGGGCAGGTGGGGGCCCCAGAGGGATACCACGAGGGTCAGGGCATGGGTCATGTCTACCCCCCGTCCAACCTGCCCCAGGAAATGGACTACCGCCCGCTGCATTATCGCCAGGCCAGCGTTAACCACACCCCCATCACCTCCGTCTGTTTTGACACCCAGGAACTGCTGTGGGCAGGGACACACCAGGTAAGTAATGGGTTTCAGTGACGGAGTTGTTTGACATGTAGTAGTGCCATACATAATGAACAGGTAGAAAAGAATGTTGTTACTGTACATGTGTGTATTAGCATAGTAATCATCTTGTAAAAATTAATAAATATTTCATCATTTTAAAGACTTAAGAATGAATGTCCAGAGTATGTAGCTGTAACTGTTTAAATTTCACTTGTGACATTTACTTCTGAAAAACAGTGAAATAAGTTTTAAATGTTAGTGAAAACATTCAACGCCTATCTTGTGCTGAAGTGGATGAAGATAACTGATCGTTCGTTCATTTTCGTTGTCCTGAGTGTTTTGTATCATACCTGAAGAAGACCTAAGAGGTTGAAACGTGTTGTGTTTTGTCACTAACATTTAAAATTTGTTTTGATTTCCGCCTGCAGTCGCCTTACCTTGCTACTAGATCTAACAGTAAAATAGACTGAACAGCAGTAAAATACACTGACAATAAAAACATAACTTTGGTCAGTCGAGTTACTTATTGTTTCTGAAAATTAAAGAGGCAGATTTTTTTTTTTATCTTGACATCAGAGTATTGTGATAATGTTTAAAACTTGATGTTGTTGTGAGCACATGTTATGAACACATTTTTCATCCTTACTCTGTGCAGACTCAGTAAATGAACCCACTGACGTAGGTTTGCATGTGCCTCAGGAGACTGTAGTGCCTGCTTGTTTTGAATGTATGACATGTACACAAGGAGAAGTGAACAAATAAAACTGAACATTTCTTGGTACAAAGTGAGACAACTGCAGGTGGAAATCTAAACAAGTCTTAAATAAATGTTAGCGTACCACCAAAAAAAAAAAACCGTGGACAAATGAATCACAAGACAAAGCACGACGTGTTTCGACCCCATAGGTCTTCTTCAGGCAAGATACAAAACAATTAGGACAACAAAAATGAACGAGCAATCACTTATCTTAAATCACTTCAGCGCAAGATATCACTTCAACGCCTATCTTGCGCTGAAGTGATTGAAGATAAGTGATTGCTCATTCATTTTCGTTGTCCTAATTGTTTTGTTTCTTGCCTGAAGAAGACCTAAGGGGTCGAAACGCGTCGTGTTTTATCTTGTGATTCGTTTGTCCACGGTTTTTGGCAGTTTGCTAACATTTATTTAAGATCTGTAAACATTTCTTGTTAATTAGTTGAGAACAAAATGATTGCTTTACAGCTCACATTTATTGTTGAAGGAGAGTGACAGTAATGCAGTTTTCAACAATTTTGTGTTTTAGTGTAATGAATAATACTTGGATGATTTGCTGACATTACCAGAGCATTGGATTTTGGAATTCCTGTGAAATTTCAGTTCCTGTTAAGGTTCCACTTGACATTATTTTGTGAAAGTCACATACTCTGAGACACCAAACTGAAAATATGCTTAAATGTTTTCTTCAACAACTTTTTATCAATAGAAACTTAACAAGCTTGTTTTGACAAACAATAATGATGATTTAAAACTTTCTGAATTGACTCATAAGTTCACATCAGCTTTTAGTGATAACAAATTTATCAAGATAGCAAATGAATTCAGTAACAGAAGTACCTCATGTTTTTTTTTTTTTTAGCCCATATAAAGCAGCCAGCCAAGCAATGTAATCAATCAAATTTCAACTGTTTACAATGAAATCTGGAAAACTATATAGAGTACATATCTTCACATTTTGTGGAGGCTGTACGCTTTGATATGTTGAACATGGTTGAAACATCTGTTGTTTTGACACTTCACAATGAAAAATAAGACCACTACACACAGCTTCCTGTTCCGCAAAATGAAGATGGTTTCAACACATCGAAGTAAAATCTTATGGGCAGCAGAAATCTCTCAGACAGACGGCATAAACTCATATTCTTGTGAGGGTATGAACAAAATAAACAAATTAACATACTGTGATTTTCATTAATTCTTGGCGGCTGGGCTATAAGCAACATTATCTTATATTATATCTCATTAATTCTTGGAGCTACCTTTAGTTTCAAACTTACATTTCAGCCTGAAATCAGCGTACCGTACAACACAACTATGACATGAGGGTACAGACTTGAAAATAAATCTTCATGTAAAAAGAAATGGACCTGTTTTTTACATTTTAGATCATGTGAAACACTCTGAGTGTAACAATAAGTATGCTTTACTCCTTGACCTTTATCTCTGGACCTTGAAGGCATGGATACATTATTGGGAGGTAAAAGGGTATCACAAAGTTTGTGGATTGTTCATATCATGAAATGGTAAAGAATTATAAACCATACAGGTTTGATGACCAGTAAG
Organism: Conus canariensis; assembly: GCA_033310375.1. Taxonomy (NCBI): domain Eukaryota; kingdom Metazoa; phylum Mollusca; class Gastropoda; order Neogastropoda; family Conidae; genus Conus; species Conus canariensis. The sequence goes on from CM065716.1 coordinate 11,903,406, forward strand.
ATGCAGACTTAGGAATTGACATTGCTGCTTAAGATGTAGTTATTTTCATGTTCAGGACCAGTCCAAAAGTGAATGTGGATAATAAGCAAGTTCAACAAAAAATTGCCGAATCCTTTGGTGCAGCACATACAGCAGATTATATACTGTGTTTCTCTCTGTTTCCCTTTTAACCGTGTGTGTAAGTTTTATTGGTTACCACCAATAGTTACAATGACAGTGTTAAATATTTTGTAAGTCTGTTGGTGGCTTGCCACAGTAGAAAAGGAAGGGTGCTACACAAAATGGTTAAACTGAGTTTGGATCTTTGTCAGGAGGGAATTGTAAAGAGGGGTAGATAGCAGAGTGTCTGCTGCTGTAGACATTTTTTTTCATTGAACAGATCATTGCCCCATTATGTCATTGTCCTTTTTCTGGATATGTTTTTGACATGGGGCAGTCGTTATGGGTCATTGCACCATATCCTTCTAGTGAGAGTAAAACAGGGTCATGCATTGTTGTGCTGTACAGCATTCCCATTGGGAATTATACAGGTTGTTGCACTGTCTATTCTTTTTTTTTTAATTTGGGGTGTAGCAGGGACATGTTTCATCTTACTTTTTTTTTTCTCATCGGGATTCAAGTTGATCATTGCACCATACAGTTTTTTCTTTGAGAGTATAACAAGGCCATGTGTCATCGTACTCTATGTTTTTTCCCTTTGGGAGTCTTGCAGCTTGTTGTACAGTTGGGAATTTGATAAGCTGTTTGTGTGCACCGTACATTTTAATTAGGATCATGATAGCCCAGTCATGAATGTTTTTCACTCGGATTGTAATGGGACCATGTTTCATTGTAACATAGGTTTTTCCCGGTGAGGGATTTAACCCTCTTGTATTCATAACGGGCGCAGACGGGAGCGCTGAGACAGCGCGCTAGATTTCGTAACAGCCGCAGACGGGAGCTGCCCGCCACATGTGTACGGTACTTTTCCATCACGTGCTGACTCCGTGAAAATACTCGGAGAGCCACTAAAAGTTGTTGGGGATTTCCCACTTTAGCACAGTAATGTGGTAGCACTATTTTTGGATGCTGGCACCACTTCCATTCACTAAGAAAGAGGAGAAACTGCAAGCGAAGAGTTGTGAGTGAGACTGACCGATTTTCACAATGGCATCGTCTGCTAACAACAGCGAGTTTGATGATATTCCTGAGTGTTCAGCGGAGGAGTGGGATCAAATTATGCAAGAAGTGGAGAAGTATGAAAATGGCGACCGGCTACACATCCTGCCCACGTGGCCGCATTCCAACAGCCGACAGGCCCTGCGCGCTCACTGCCGAACACTGCCACTGCACTAGATTATTTCTTTTTTTCTACATCTCACATTTTTTCAACTAGTAGCAGAAGAAACTAACAGATACGCTCAACAAAAACAAGCAGCTAAGGGCACACCTGACTCCCTATGGTTCGACACAACACCTGACGAAATGCGGGGCTATGTCTCTGTACTGATTATTCCGTATGACAACTAAGGGACGACGCGTAGAAACGTCATATATGTGTTCTTTCTGCCAGGTGCCTTTATGCTTTCATAAGAATGACTGTTTCCCTGACTACCATGCGCAGAAAGTGGCTCAACAGTAGGGCAGTTTGCTAGTCTCTGTGTTTTTGTGTACTATGTGCTTACCTGTAGTTTATAGTGACTGTGCTTTGATGACACTTGGCAGTGACACTCTACTCAATTTCCTCACTGTACAGCTATACAGTGTGTAAATACATATGGACATGTATAAGGTGCTTAGAACAGTGACAGAAAAACAAAGAGGAACTGTGCTTGAATCTACAGTAACTGTTCAGTAGTGACAATTGACACTAATTGTGTGTGACATTCTGTGGATTACCTGTGGGGACTGAACAGGCAGACAGAAGACATATCATCTTACTTAGGCCGCAGCTTTCATTTTCCAACACTAACATGCATGTGCATGGGATAACTGCATGTTGGTGTGCTGTATTAGAATTGTCACCATCGCATGTGACACATTGGGTGACATTTTGGTGACAGTGACACGACCTTTCACCTCGAGACACACAAAATCTTGCTCACAGTATAGAACAAAGCCTTGTGACCATACATGCAGAATTTCGTAGCTCTAGAGGTTTATTCTTGGTTGTGGTGAAGCATGAACCATACATACCCATTTTAAGGCTAAATTCACCAAACAAATCTGAAAACTAGGGGGAATTTGGCCTCAGAGAATCTGAATACAAGAGGGTTAAAAGGGCAGCTTACCACTGTACAAAAATACAGTTCCCATTTGGGGGTATAAGAAGGCTATGTGTCTTTGCACTATTTTGTTCCCATTTGGGGCTGTTACAGGGCCATGTGTCATCATACTACGGGTCCCAGTTCCTCAAACACACAGCCTATCATGCCTCCCCACGAGGGGACCCCCAGCCAGAGATCCGCCAGTTGTTGACTGTCGATGAAGGAGTGCTGGCCCTTACCAGCACCCGACTTCGGGTCAACCGGCGCACAGGACAGACTACGTTCCGCGTGGAGTAAGTGAGCGTTACAGTCACAGCACAGAACACATGACGCATAGACTAAATGTCTGTACAATCACAGGACAAACCGTAGATTGTGTGGAGTGAGCACGCTATTACAGCGGAGACCATGTTTTTTGTGGAATAGATTATTCATGCAATAACTGCTCATGGCATGTTTTGTGTGGTAAGTGTCTATACAATTATATCTGTGACATGTTGCATGGGGATAAGTATCCACACAGTAACAATAGCACAGACAATGCTTCGTGTGGAGTAAGATGTTCGCACAAAAACAGTACAGACCAGGTTTTTTTTGTGGAAGGGGTTTGTATCGTCATCAAAGGTTTGGAAAAATCTTTGATATCCTTATTCAGGCTGTAGAAGTCCTCAAAAACTGACTGGGGTTTGTGAAAGTTGTAAATTTGAGAGTTTTGCCCTAAATAGAGAAAAAAAAAGTTTGTTGCAAGTAAATTTAGCTCCAGCATGGATTCAGACACCAGGTACTGCAGCTTTTTAGTTCTTTGGAAATGCTTAGGAAATTGGACCTTTTTAATAGTAGCGTCACATTGAGTGAATTCTGCTTTTATTAATGAAAGAGAATAGCCCATGTACTGAAGTACAGGAAAGGTTATACACAAGTGTTTGTTTTAAGTGTGACATATATTAGAAGTCTTCAGTTTATGTTGAGTAAGGAAATCCAGTCCAACAGGATTTTTAAAGTTTGAAAATTTTGTGCCCTTTTTTGGGTACGAACCGTGTGTGGAGCATGTGTTCACAAAATTCATGGATCATGTTTTGTCAGAGTAAAGTTTTTGCACAAAGACAGCACAGACCATGTTTTGTGCACAATAAGTGTACACTTATCTATAAAGCACTAACAATGTTTCACAAGAAACAAGTGACCACGCAAGAGGGCATGGGTGGGTGTGGGAAGACTCTTTCAGATTTATGAAAAGTTTGCCTTTTAAGAACAAGATGTGTATTCTTAGATAAAGTGTCTTTGCCTGCCCCCCCCCCCCCCCCCCCCCCTTTCCAAAGTTTAGGTTACGGTAACATGGTGCCCAAAGCAGGCTTGGTTGGATGTGCCTTTTTTTTTTTTTCTCGGATGACTGATACTCCATAAAAATCAGGGCTCCCACTTTCTGCAGATCGGTGGATTTCAGAGAAATGTATCAGTAAGGGACTGCTAAAGAAAAAAAAAAGAAACAGACAGTTTTTTTAAGGAGAGGGAAAGAGGGCAAGGAGGAGGAAGAAAACAGGAGCAGTGGAATCTGCCACATACTGGCCAGGTTTTTAGTGTGTCAGCAGATGACCCTGACATCATGAGATCTCGTATAAACTTTGGAGCATGAGGAAGACACCATTTATTGGCGAGTTGCTACAAAAAGTGAAAGAGAACGTGCAGATTTTTCTTTTTTCTTTCTTTCTTTTTTTTTTTTTTAAGATGAATTGAATTCCTGATAATGCACAGTGCTCAGTTTTATATTCTAGGTCTTTTGCCTAAAGTCAAATACATCTGGTTTGTATTTGCACATTGTGTGAGCTGAAATCTGCAGTACTGTTATGGGAAAAGATGCTAGTTTTAGCTGGATCAACGGGCTGCGGAAGATTGGACTTCAGTGGCTTCTACTGGAGATCGTACAACAAGCAAAGTGCTCTCTATATCTTCAGATAGATTTGTGTGTGTGTGTGTGTGTGTGTGTGTGTGTGTGTGCGCGTGTCTGCGTGTGTGTATGTGTGCATGTATGTGTGTGTGTGTGTGTGTGTGTGTGTGTGTGTGTGTGTGTGTGTGTGTGGACGCATGTGCGTGTGTGTATGTGTGCGTGTTGTTTTTTTTTCTCATCAAAAAAAAGGTAGGGTCAACTGAAAACAATATTTGTTTTACCCCTTTATCAGGCACTGGAATGAAAATTTAGAGAACTTACCTTGGTCAGAGCCCCCCTTAAGTGGCAAACTCAATGATGATAACTATATTGCCAGGGACAGCGACCTGCACGACATGTTGTGCATGACACAGACGGGGCCAGACACTGTCCTGCTGGGGGGTCAGCACAGTAAACTGCTGGAGTTGAACACTGTGCGGGGACAGATTGTCAAAAAGGTCAGTGAACTCCTGCAGTTGAACATTGTGTGGGGACAGATCGTCAGAAAGGTCAGTTAACTCCTGGAGTTCAACACTGTGCGGAGACAGATCATCAAAAAGGTCAGTGAACTCTTGGAGTTCAGTGTGGTGTTGAGACAGGTCATTGAGAAGGTCACGTTTCCCCGAGATTTACAGAGAGTGGAGACAGACTGTCCATGAGGTAAGGTAAGGTAATGTTGCTCATAGCCCAGCCGACCGCAAAGGGCTGTATTAGGGCTGTCACCACGTTGAAGTCAACTCAAAAGTCATTATTGAAAGAAAAAAAATGAAAAAAAGCTCATTCACACAACTCTTTAACCTTTTTGCGACGCGCCATATGATGGCGATGGCAACTCAGTCGACCCGTTCACGATGAGCCGTTCCGTGATGACGGCAATGCTGCTGTACTCCCTGGACGTGTCGTGCCTCTGTGATGGCACAACTATAAGAAAAATCCCCTGTTCTCTTGTCTACGGTCTAAGGGATGCAGCTGCCCTAAATAATTAGAACAGGCTTCTAGCCACTGGAAGGGTAAGTTTACATGCACTAGCGATGACCTTTGTGACCCCAGAGTAGTCCGAACAAAGAAGCCCGTCTGGCACTGGGAATTTCTGTAAAAGGCACGTGTGGAATTTCCAGCCTTGCCAACATATCGGCCAGAAGATGAATGACTGGGATGTTAGAACTGGTTTAGCTAAGTGGTTCAGAGGATGAGGGGGGTAAAGGTGTACAAGTTTATCGAAAAGAATCTGAGCTTGGTTTATTTGCTCTGTGTATTTAATAGTGTTAGATGACGTATCGTCAGAAACCAAAACAGTTAAAAGTGTGTACAGTGTGCAATGATTTAATTTCCTTTTTTAAAAAAAAGTTTCACTTGGATTACATGTATTAATACCTCAGGCTTTCTCTGCATCTATTCAGAGTAAGAGCAAAATTTTATGTCCCATTTTTTCTTCATTTGCTGTTGTCATACTAACCAAACAAACGTAAACAAGATTGTGTTTTGTGTTTTACTCATCGTGTTTCCGTAACTGTAGTGTTGCTATTTACCCAAAATGTATTTACGTCTATGCTCATTGCAAAGTTCGCGTTTTATCCTTTCCATTGATATGTAACAATTGCTTGTTAGGTTTATATTAGGGGATGTAAAATAAAATAAGAAAGTGAGAAAATAGTGCGTCTGCAACGATTGTACGCACATGCGATGCACGCATCTGCAGGGAAGTGACATTGCTCTGCTGCGCCCGTCGTGAAAGTATTAAAACACACCTTCCAAAAACATACCAGAAATTTTGTTGAAAATCTTTTCTCGATAAAATCTTAGATCAGATGAAAAATATTAATCTTCCTCAGAAATTCAAAGGTCACATCAGGTGGGACATCTCTGAACAAGGTTTTCATGGAGCCTGCTGTAAAGTGTTTCTGTCTCGCATCATGCAAGTCCCAACTTTCTAAAAGAATATGTCACACTGTGAATGATTCATGACATAGAAATGCACCTCAGAGCTTCTTCACCTTTTAAAAGATGAGAATGGGTGTAAGGGGAGTGGCCTGTGTGCAGATGGCACAGACTGTTTTCTTCTTTACAGTGAACCTCTGGGGTTTAATGTATGCTGGGGCAGGTCATGGGAAAAGTCATTTATTTCCCTGAGTTCAACACAGTGTGGGAAAGTTCGTTGAAGGAGGTTGATTATCTCTTGAGTTCAACACAGTGTGAGGGCAGATCGCTGAAAAGTCATTATATTCCTGGAAATTTGGGTCAGTGAGGGAACAGATCATTTGAATGGGCAGTCATCTTTGGAGTGCCACACACTGCTGAGACTGATTGTAGAAGTTGTCAGTTGTCTTGCTGGGATCAATATTACAACCAAGAAAAAAGAAATTGGAGCTGTCAGGAGCAACAGTGAGCCTTGGAAGCGAAGGAAAAGAAGAAAACTGATTGGAAGTTTCACAACAGGAAGTGATGTTTTAGTCAAGGGTGATTACTCTCACTGTCTGGTGTGATCTGAAGAGATGGTCAAGCTCTCCCAAGAGTTTCTTCCCACCATCATGGGCATGTTGTCTGTGGCTGTGTGTGACAAGGCTGGAGTAGAGGGATTCTGGTGTGAACTGTGAGTGTGTGTACTTGATAATGATCACACAATGAATGTTTGGCTGTTTTCTTTGTGAAATTCACTTGTGAAAGGAGGTCATGCTGATAATGATCATTTGATGAGTCTTTAGGGGTTATCACTGTAACTAGGCAGTGGTAAGAGAGGGGTCATTATGTAGAATGAGAATGTCTTTACCTGACAACGGATCATACGATAAACGTTGTTGCTGTTGTCACATCAACAAAGTGATAAAAGGGGACAACCAGGCAGGTTGTGGATGTGTTTATCTCAGGGTGATGTGTTTATCTCAGGGCTGGGAGACCTTCCGCATTGATACGGAATTCCATATAGCAAATTTTTCCTCTTTTTTTTTTTCCGTGTTCCGATTCAGGTTTTCGCGCCACTCGTATTTGAAATCCGCCATCTTGTTTTCAGTGCTTGAAGAGCATGTCATCGTGCTTTATATTTGTCAAAAATGGAGCTGATTAATGACGAGGCATGGAAGATCGACAGTGACCTAAAGAAAAACAAGTGGAGAAATGAATGGATGGATGAGATGGACGAATTGAATCGTCTATTCCGAAAATGGCTGCGGAAAACAAATGAAGTGGGCGCCCCCAGTGCCACCAGCCATCTCTGATTTCAGGCTCGGCCAACTGCAGCTGACCTTTGATTGTCCAGTTGTTCGATCATGCAATGCAGACTGACCTGCAAATTAAGCATGTGACAATGAATAAAACATCACAGGAATCCTTTCGATTCTGAGTTGCAATCTTTATAAACATGACTGTAAATTTTCATATCTATTGTCTTTGTGGTCAAAAATGATTAGCTGAGCCTTTCAGTTGAATTAACATGTATTTGAATTTGGTCGCTGCAGTTTCTTGTTTCAAGAGTGCGCGCCACAAATTTGCAAGACAAATTTCTCTTCTTGTGCTTGGGTCTGTCGTAATTGCAGAATAAAGGGCGGAGTCTGTCTAATTAACTAGATACTAAGATTTAGCTTGTAGTGGTACTCTTTGAGACAGGTTGATAGATGTACATTGCATTGTTAATAGGAGGATGAGATCTATGTGTTGACATGTTAAGATACAGGAAAGGTGTGTATGGGGCTCACCATATCTTTTGAAGTACTTGTGTTATGGCTTTCATTTGATTTCTTGTAGGCATGAAAAAAATATTCTGAAAGAAATGCGTGTGTATGTATGTATGGGCAAAAACACATACTCTCTGTCTGTCGCTTTCTCTTTCTCTCTCTCTCTCTCTCTCTCTCTCTGTCTCTCTCACACACACACAACACACACACACACACACACACACACACACACACCACACACACACACACACACAAAGGTTCAAGATCAAATCTGTGTAATCTCTGACCCTGCTAGGGGATGGAGGATTTGAAACAAAGGCATAGAAAAAGTAGATTCAGAGTAACATCTGCATCATTCACATGAAACAGTTTCTTGACCTTACAAAAACATTTCAAAACAACATTGCAACATTTGGTAAGTTTACTCAATTTTTAACAGCAAGTGTGTGTGTGTGCACGCGCGCGCTGTGTGTGTGTGTGTTTGTGTGTGTTGTGTGTGTGTGTGTGTGTGTGTGTGTGCGCGTGCGTTATTCATGTCGATATACTGTATGATTTACTGTGTACTGTGTAAAACTTAAATGAATGTCAACAGACAGTGATTGTGTGTGTGTGTACCTGGCACATGAGAAGACGTTGTGTATGTTGCTGTGCGCAGTACAGAGCTAGATGTGTGTGCATGTGAAGTGTAATCATAAGAAACTTCATGTGGCTGTGTGTGTTGCTGTGCGCAGTACAGAGTTAGATGTGTGTGCAAGTGAAGCATAATCATAAGAAACTATGTGGCTGTGTGTGTTGCTGCGGGCAGTACAGAGCTAGATGTGTGTGCATGTGAAGTGTAATAATAAGAAACTTCATGTGGCTGTGTGTGTTGCTGCGGGCAGTACAGAGCTAGATGTGTGTGCATGTGAAGCGTAATCATAAGAAACTTCATGTGGCTGTGTGTGTTGCTGTGCGCAGTACAGAGCTAGACGTGTGTGCATGTGAAGTGTAATCATAAGAAACTTCATGTGGCTGTGTGTGTGCAGTATGAAGTGGAGGAGGCAGGATGTGCCATTTTCAGACATGCCGGCAAGTACCTGTGTGGAGGAGACACAGCAGGAAAGGTGAAGATTCTATTTTTTTTCTTGTTCATTTTCATGTCTAGTCATTGGCATCACTTGTATGCTGTCATTCCACTTTTCGGATGCACAGCTGCATCCAGGCTCTTTCTGTCACAGTTCCATCACCAGCAGAGTATTGGGAGCGAACAGTATCGGATGGTGATGAGATCAGCACCAAAGAAGACACTGGACTGCTGGTTTTAGAAGTATTCATTGATGTTTGTTGTGATTTCTGCACGCATGGTGCTAAGGCACATCCTGTGTGTGTGTGTGTGTGTGTGTGGTGTGTGTGTGTGTGTGTGTGTGTGTGTGTGTGTGTGCATTGTTCTTGTTGTTTTTGTTGTTGTTGTGATTAAGAAAATGCCTATTTTTGCAAGCTATTGGGGGCTGGGTGCAGATTTACTAGAAAGTCCATAGAGGAGAGGATCCCATAGCTGCCAACTTTTTGGAAAGAACTTCTGGATTCTGAACAGTAAACAAGTGGGGTAACTTTTGCTCCCATAAGAAAACCTAACATAGAGTAACTTTTATTCAAGACTGGCACAGCCTTTTAAACTTGAATGAAGTCTGACAAATACATAGACGAACAATCTAATAGTGGGAGAAAAAACAAGCGCAGGCCAACAACTCAATATGTTTCATAGTAATGACTTGGCAAAGATTTGGACTTAAGGATGGGGGGGTTGTGTCTGTGCTCCTGGCGTCAGATAGAGACACACCACAGTCCATAATACCGTGGTGTTTACACCACCAAGGGTGCAAAAAAGAATCCAATAGCACCCCCAAAGCAGCCAGTGAAGGGTAGTAAATGAAACCAAACGAAAGTGTGGGGAGGAAAAAAATTGCTGAAAAATTAAAGACATTATGCAAATAGTATAAAATGTAGGGGACAATCTTTGAGCCTATGCTTGAGGATCCACCCAAGGATGCAAGGGAATTCAAAAGACAAACAGACAGACAGACAGAAACAAACACAAATAACCTCAGTTTAATCAAAACGAAATTGCAAATGAAATGAGGCAGGGAACAGTAAACAATAAACAGTAAACAAGTGGGGTAACTTTTGCTCCCATGAGAAAACCTAACATAGAGTAACTTTTATTCAAGACTGGCACAGCCTTTTAAACTTGAATAAAGTCTGACAAATACATAGACGAACAATCTAATAGTGGGGGAAAAAGCAAGCGCAGGCCAACAACTCAATTGTCTTCATAGTAATGACTTGGCAAAGATTTGGACTTAAGGATGGGGGAGGGGGTTGGGGGGGGGGGGGGTTGAAGATGGAGAAACTGGGAACATGAAGTTAAGAAAACATATTACAGATATGGAAACTCTTCATTAGCTGCATAAAGGGAACCATCGCAATCCCTTTTCCCTGTGGTGTGTCTTTATCTGACACCAGAGCGCAGACACAACCAGCCGTGTCTCCCTGATGAGTTCCGATCCAGCGGACGAAAGGCCTCGGAGCAGGCAATACAAATATATCTGCCTTCAAAAGGGATTGCGATGGTTCCCTTATGCAGTTAGTGAAGAGTTTTCATATCTGTAATATGTTTTCTTAACTTCATGTTCCCAGTTTCTCCATCTTCAAACCCCCCCCCCCCCCCCCCCCCCCATATCCTTAAGTCCAAATCTTTGCCAGGTCATTACTATGAAGACAATTGAGTTGTTGGCCTGCGCTTGTTTTTTCCCCCACTATTAGATTGTTCGTCTATGTATTTGTCAGACTTTATTCAAGTTTAAAAGGCTGTGCCAGTCTTGAATAGAAGTTACTCTATGTTAGGTTTTCTTATGTGAGCAAAAGTTACCCCACTTGTTTATTGTTTATTGTTTACTGTTCCCTGCCTCATTTCATTTGCAATTTCGTTTTGATTAAACTGAGGTTCTGTTGACGGGACTATAATTTTAATCTTAATCTTAAACTGAGGTTATTTGTATTTGTTTCTGTCCGTCTGTCTGTTTGTTTTTTGAATTCCCTTGCATCCTTGGGTGGATCCTCAAGCGTAGGCTCAAAGATTGTCCCCTACATTTTATACTATTTGCATAATGTCTTTAATTTTTCAGCAACATTTTTTCCTCCCCACACTTTCGTTTGGTTTCATTTACTACCCTTCACTGGCTGCTTTGGGGGTGCTATTGGATTCTTTTTTGCACCCTTGGTGGTGAGAACACCACGGTATTATGGACTGTGGTGTGTCTCTATCTGACGCCAGGAGCGCAGACACAACCAGCTGTGTCTCCCTGATGAGTTCTGATCCAGCGGACGAAAGGCCTCGGAGCAGGCAATACAAATATATCTGCCTTCAAAAGGGATTGCGATGGTTCCCTTATGCAGTTAGTGAAGAGTTTTCATATCTGTAATATGTTTTCTTAACTTCATGTTCCCAGTTTCTCCATCTTCAAACCCCCCCCCCCCCCACCCCCCCCATCCTTAAGTCCAAATCTTTGCCAAGTCATTACTATGAAGACAATTGAGTTGTTGGCCTGCGCTTGTTTTTTCCCCCACTATTAGATTGTTCGTCTATGTATTTGTCAGACTTTATTCAAGTTTAAAAGGCTGTGCCAGTCTTGAATAAAAGTTACTCTATGTTAGGTTTTCTTATGTGAGCAAAAGTTACCCCACTTGTTTACAGTTTATTGTTTACTGTTCCCTGCCTCATTTCATTTGCAATTTCGTTTTGATGAAACTGAGGTTATTTGTATTTGTTTCTGTCCGTCTGTTTGTTTGTCTTTTGAATTCCCTTGCATCCTTGGGTGGATCCTCAAGCGTGGCTCAAAGATTGTCCCCTACATTTTATACTATTTGCATAATGTTTTTAATTTTTCAGCAACATTTTTTCCTCCCCACACTTTCATTTGGTTTCATTTACTACCCTTCACTGGCTGCTTTGGGGGTGCTATTGGATTCTTTTTTGCACCCTTGGTGGTGAGAACACCACGGTATTATGGACTGTGGTGTCTCTATCTGACGCCAGGAGCGCAGACACAACCAGCCGTGTCTCCTTGATGAGTTCCGATACAGCGGACGAAAGGCCTCGGAGCAGGCAATACAAATATATCTGCCTTCAAAAGGGATTGCGATGGTTCCCTTATGCAGTTAGTGAAGAGTTTTCATATCTGTAATATGTTTTCTTAATTTTCATGTTCCCAGTTTCTCCATCTTCAACCCCCCCCCCCCCCCCCCCCCCCCCATCCTTAAGTCCAAATCTTTGCCAAGTCATTACTATGAAGACAATTGAGTTGTTGGCCTGCGCTTGTTTTTTCCCCCACTATTAGATTGTTCGTCTATGTATTTGTCAGACTTTATTCAAGTTTAAAAGGCTGTGCCAGTCTTGAATAAAAGTTACTCTATGTTAGGTTTTCTTATGTGAGCAAAAGTTATCCCACTTGTTTATTGTTTACTGTTCCCTGCCTCATTTCATTTGCAATTCTGGATTCTGGTTTTTCTGAACGGGATTATTCAAATAGTTTGAAGTCATTGACTCAATTCTCTGTCACGCTGCAGATAGGACAGAGCCAGTCACACCTGATGAATACCCAAAAAAGGCTGAGAGATAGACCGAAAGAAAGGGCTTTGAAAGAAAAAAATCCTTTCCGGAATGGAAAGCAAAGGTACTTTTAAGGCGAAGCCCAAACGGGAATGTGAAAATAAGCATCCGAGAGGTCTAGGTTTATAAGTCAAACTCTAGGAAGAATTGAAACACGTAATCTTCAGACTGATTCCATGGCAGATTATGATGGATCAAGAAACCGATTCAGTCTGCTGAGGTTGATACAGGCCCCCATTTCTCCATTTATTTGGAAAAAAAGAAACAAGAAAGAAAGCAAAATTTAGAAAGAGAGGGGGTTAGTTACTGCCAAGGACATAGACAAGCAAAGTACAGGACAAGGCACAATGCATTTTGACCTCTTGGGTCTTCTTCAGACAAAAACAAATAACATTTAGGACAGTGAAAACGAAGAACGAGAAACCTTTTCTTTTTCTTTTCCTTTTTTTTCTCCTTTTTTTTAATGAATTATCTTAGAATTACTTTAGGTCCAAGTTTTTGCCTCTTTTGTTCTTTGTTCTCTTTCCTGTCTCTCACTTTTTTTTCTTTTTTTTAAAATTTCCTTCTTCCCTTCTGTTCTTCTGTCTTATTCTTCATTTCAGTGTCTTTTAATGACTTTTTTTTTATACAAATGAATATCTATGTTGTATTTTTATCTCTCTGATCTCTTCTCTTTTTAAATTCCAGGAAGAGAAAAAAAGATTGGGTTAGATTGACCACCGACCTCAGAACTGATCCATTATTACATTGGGCCACCCCCCATCCTCCCTTCCCCTCACATGTGCACTTGCATGCATACACACACACACGTACACCAGACCTGTCTGCCCTACGATTTTTTAGGGTATTTTACGAAACTTGACTGGAATATAATACGCCAGGTACAACAAAAATACAAAAATCGGCAACATTGACTACAAAAAAAAAACAACCTACTATTTTCCTGTTTGATGACGCGAGTTATTGTCCCTAGTTCCAGTTTGCGCATACTCGCTTATACCATGGTCGGCCATATTTCATAGTGAGCGACTGACACAGATATTCACTAAGAGAATGCCGCCACGAAATTACGTGTTCATGAGAGTGATGAAGAGCTAGATGTTGGAAAGAAGGTTGCCAAAACGAGGAAGCAAACTTTCCTGAATGCATACTACACAAACTTGGAAGTGCTTAGTCCCAAGCTCAAAAAAGGTCCAACTTTCGTGTTGTGCACTTTGTGCGAAACAGGTTTTAGTTGTGCTCATGGAGGGCACAACAACTGCATGAAGCATGTTTCGTCAAAATCGCATGAAAAAAACTATCAGAAGTGGTGAAAGGAACACCTTCAATTGTACAAGCATTCAAAAAGGCCGAGGCGAAGTCTAGTGGGGGACCTGGAGCAGCAGGTGACAAACGCCGAGATGATGATCATGATGTGTAGGCGGTGGCTGACGCGAATCTGTCCCTGTCAACGACCGATCGTCTTGTTCCCTATTGAAGAAGATGTTTCCTGACACTAGTGACAGCAAAATTGCTCAAGGTGTGTCTGTCACTTTAACTTCTACTGTTAATTAGCTCCACTCACCCCACCCACACCCCCACACCCCAAAAACAGGGGGGGGGGGGGGGGGGGGGATGGAGTGGCAGTACAAAGAGAAGAGAAAGATGGAAAATGAAAACTGTATGAAGGGTATACACTATACACGTGTGTGACTGTCTGTCACACTGTGTGTAGGTGGGGAGGGGGGGGGGGGGTGAAAGGGAGGAGGGCATTATAATATCATGTTTTTGTAATGAGATGGTCAACTAGGTAGGTGCAGTGTGTGTGTAGTACACTTGTGCTAGTTGCTGTGAGTGTTTTGAGTGTGAGCACAGCGCAGTGAGTTGGCTGCAAGAATTGCGTGATATAAGATCCATATTAAAGTTCAAGGTAAGAAAAATACTCTTTTTTTGTCATGGAATACTAAAATTTACTCCATGGAATACTTATGGTTCAATTTTGAAGTAGACGGGTCTGATACACACACACCACACACACCACACACACACACACACACACACACACACACACACACAACACACACACACACAACACACATGTGCAGTAGAACTATTTCTCTAATCAAGGCTTTTACACTTAAATAAGACAAACTGATGTCTTTGCTTGTTGTGCAGATCACGTTGTATGACCCCAACACAATGCGGAAAGAACATATGCTTGGCCCGGCGGAGTACTAACAGACTTTGACGTGCAGAGAAACCTCATTGTCACTTGCGGCATGTCCAAAAGGTACTCTGTTCCCTCCTGTCTCTCTCTCTCTCTCTCCCAAACTTTTTCTGCAAGTGTGTGTGTGTGTGAGTGAGTAGGCTCGTGTGCATGCGTGTGTTCACCACAGGGCAAGTGCATGCTGGCTAGTTAAATCAAGTGCATGCTGGCATAGTAAAATCATGACGTGTTCATGTCGACAGAACCAACAGCCTGTATTCGCGCAGTTCTATGGCGGCCGACCGCCTGATGATGGTGTACGACATGCGCGTGATGCGCTGCATGGCACCCATCCAGGTGAACATCGACCCCTTCTTCCTGCGCTTCGTGCCCTCCCTGCCCCACCACCTGGTGGTCGTGTCCCAGGTCAGTGCCCTCCCCTTGTTCTCAGGCCTGGTAGTGATACTTCGTCTGTTTACCTGTCTGTTTGGCTTTGGCTGTGTCTGTTTTCACAGGCTTGGGTGTGATGGTTCATCTGTTTAGATGTCTGTGTCTGTTTCGCTGTCTGTTTGGCCAAGGTTTACTTCACCCTCTGCATGGTCTCATCCGTTTGGCTGTCGTCTGTTTCACAGTCTAATCATGTCTGTTTGTCTGTCTGGCCCTGATTAGTGTATACAGTCTTCAGAGAGGAAGCAGGAATAATGTTTGGCCATGAAGGTAGATACTTTTTTTTTGTGCCTGGAGTGGTATAGTGCCCATTCCTTGAAGCTCAATAGAGCCCATATCATAAAGCTGTGTAGTGTCCATGTCAACAAGCTGTCTACAGCCCGTGTCATGAAGCTGTGTGGTGTCCATATCAGCAAGCTGTCTACAGCCCGTATCATGAAGCTGTGTGGTGTCCATGTCAACAAGCTGTCTGCAGCCCGTATCATGAAGCTGTGTGGTGTCCATGTCAACAAGCTGTCTGCAGCCCGTATCATGAAGCTGTGTGGTGTCCATGTCAGCAAGCTGTCTACAGCCCGTATCATGAAGCTGTGTGGTGTCCATGTCAGCAAGCTGTCTACAGCCCGTATCATGAAGCTGTGTGGTGTCCATGTCAGCAAGCTGTCTGCAGCCCGCATCGTGAAGCTGTGTGGTGTCCATGTCAGCAAGCTGTCTGCAGCCCGTATCGTGAAGCTGTGTGGTGTCCATGTCAGCAAGCTGTCTGCAGCCCGTATCATGAAGCTGTGTGGTGTCCATGTCAACAAGCTGTCTGCAGCCCGTATCATGAAGCTGTGTGGTGTCCATGTCAGCAAGCTGTCTGCAGCCCGTAACATGAAGCTGTGTGGTGTCCATGTCAGCAAGCTGTCTGCAGCCCGTATCATGAAGCTGTGTGGTGTCCATGTCAGCAAGCTGTCTGCAGCCCGTATCATGAAGCTGTGTGGTGTCCATGTCAGCAAGCTGTCTGCAGCCCGTATCATGAAGCTGTGTGGTGTCCATGTCAGCAAGCTGTCTACAGCCCGTATCATGAAGCTGTGTGGTGTCCATGTCAGCAAGCTGTCTACAGCCCGTATCATGAAGCTGTGTGGTGTCCATGTCAGCAAGCTGTCTACAGCCCGTATCATGAAGCTGTGTGGTGTCCATGTCAGCAAGCTGTCTACAGCCCGTATCATGAAGCTGTGTATGTCCATGTCAACAAGCTGTCTACAGCCCGTATCATGAAGCTGTCCATGTCAACAAGCTGTCTACAGCCCGTATCATGAAGCTGTGTGGTGTCCATGTCAACAAGCTGTCTACAGCCCGTATCATGAAGCTGTGTGGTGTCCATGTCAACAAGCTGTCTACAGCCCGTATCATGAAGCTGTGTGGTGTCCATGTCAACAAGCTGTCTACAGCCCGTATCATGAAGCTGTGTGGTGTCCATGTCAACAAGCTGTCTGCAGCCCGTATCATGAAGCTGTGTGGTGTCCATGTCAACAAGCTGTCTACAGCCCGTATCATGAAGCTGTGTGGTGTCCATGTCAACAAGCTGTCTGCAGCCCGTATCATGAAGCTGTGTGGTGTCCATGTCAACAAGCTGTCTGCAGCCCGTATCATGAAGCTGTGTGGTGTCCATGTCAACAAGCTGTCTGCAGCCCGTATCATGAAGCTGTGTAGTGTCCATGTCAACAAGCTGTCTACAGCCCGTATCATGAAGCTGTGTAGTGTCAACAAGCTGTCTACAGCCCGTATCATGAAGCTGTGTAATGTCCATGTCAACAAGCTGTCTACAGCCCGTATCATGAAGCTGTGTAGTGTCCATGTCAACAAGCTGTCTACAGCCCGTATCATGAAGCTGTGTAGTGTCCATGTCAACAAGCTGTCTACAGCCCGTATCATGAAACTGTGTGGTATCCATGTCAACAAGCTGTCTACAGCCCATGTCATGAAACTATATAGGTCCATGTCATTAAATAGTGTAATGACTAGATCACGAGACTATAGTGACAATGTCATTGGGGGGGGGGGGGGGGGGGGGGGGGGGTGTAGTCTCCTGTTTTGTCTGCTGGTTGAAGGCAAAGTATTACTGACATTGTGTGCTTGCAAGATGCGACAAAAGTGAAGGAGATTGAGAAGAAGGATAAAAGCTTTACGGGCAGGTGGGTCCTGGTCACAAAAGTGAAAAGACACACTCCTCAATGCTGGGTTTTCCAAATTGCAGGAAGCAGGGAAGGGTCTTTAAAATAATCTTGTTTTGAAGGCCATCCATCCCTGACCTTTTTTCTTCTTTTGTATGTGTGTGTGTGCTCTCTGACTTGCATCTGATTACTCCATTCTTAATGTAAAATTTCGAAATTTTTGTGGGTTGGGGGAGGGGTGGGGGAAATAAGGGGTAGGGTTGGGGGGCATGCCCCTGGGGCCCCGATAGAATTTCAAAGGATTTACAAATTTTGATCAGTAGCGGCCATGAATATAGTGTGTATGTTGTGAAGCAGTGCAGTGCCCTTGCCTTGAATTGGTATAATGCCCATGTCATTCAGTAGTATGGTGCCCATATCATTCAGTGATATGATGCCCATGTCATGAAGTGGTATGGTGCCCATGTCATTCAGTGGTATGGTGCCCATGTCATTCAGTGGTATGGTGCCCGTGTCATTTAGTGGTATTGTGCCCATGTCATAAAGTGGCATAATGCCCATGTCATTTAGTGGTATGGTGCCCATGTCATTTAGTGGTATGGTGCCCATGTCATTGTGATATGGTGCCATGCTTAGTGGTATGTGCCCATGTCATTTAGTGATATGGTGCCCATGTCATTCAGTGGTATGGTGCCATGTCATTCAGTGGTGTTGTGCCCATGTCATTTAGTGGTGTGGTGCCCATGTCATTTAGTGGTATGGTGCCCATGTCATTTACTGGTATGGTTCCCATGTCATTTAGTGGTATGGTGCCCTTGTCATTTAGTGATGTGGTGTCCATGTCATTTCATTTAGTGGTGTGGTGTCCATGTCATTTCATTTAGTGGTATGGTGCCCATGTCATTTCATTTAGTGCTATGGTACCCATGTCATTTAGTGATGTGGTGTCCATGTCATATCATTTAGTGGCACGGTGCCCCTGTCATTTCATTTAGTGGTATGGTGCCCATGTCATTTCATTTAGTGCTGTGGTGCCCGTGTCATTTAGTGGTATGGTGCCCATGTCATGAAGTGGTGTGATGCCCATGTCATTTAGTGGCATGGTGCCCATGTCATTTAATGGCATGGTGCCCATGTCATTCAGTGGTACGGTCCTGTCATTTAGTGGTATGGAGCCCATGTCATTTAGTGGTATGGTGCCCATGTCATTTAGTGGTATGGTCTTTATGTCATTTAGTGGTATGGTGCCCATGTTATTTAATGGCATGGTGCCCATGTCATTCAGTGGTAGGGTCCTCCTGTCATTTAGTATATGGTGCCCATGTCATTTAGTGGTATGGTGCCCATGTCATTTAGTGGTATGGTGCCCATATCTTGAAGTGGTGTAGTGCCCATGTCATGAATTGGTGTAGTGCCCATGTCATGAAGCGGTATAGTGCCGGTATCATGACTCAGTGTTTCTGTCATCAGATGGGGCGATTCCAGTTGATGGAGACAGCAACGATGACCACGCCCTCCATGATGATTTTACCCATCGACACCCAAGGGGTCATCAGCAGCTTTGACCTGTCCAAGACTTGCCAAGCCATGGCCTTTGGGGACTCCACAGGTCAGACATGGGCTGTTTCTGTACGCTCTGACATGTTACAGTTTATTGTTGGTATCCTTGTCCTTGACTCTTGTGAAATATATGCCTTTTTGCTCTTTTGCTTTGTGTTTTATCTTTCATTTTCTTTGTCTTGGCACTTTATTCAAGTTGCCTTTGATTGTAGTTTGTGTGCGAAACGATTTTTCTTTTGTGATTTTGGGCGCGCAGAGTTTTTATCAGATGGCATCATCAGTTTTCACTTTAAGGATCTTCCTCTTTACCTGATTCTTTTTGTGATTTCTTTTCTTAGTTATTGGATACTTCTTGCGTATTTGAGCCTTTGAAGGAGAGCAGGGACTGTGCCTTTCATCTCCTGACTGTAGAAGGAGATCTTTCTTAAGGGCCTGTTGAACTCTGACGTGGATTTCTTGGTACAGAGACATTCTCGTGAGGATAAAGAAGAAAGAAACGATACATCTGTCCTCAGATGGGCACTGTCCCACCATCGTGTTCGATATTCAGGCATTTGTTTGGACAGGTCAGTATGAGAAGAGAAGAATTCTGCTACTAAAAGTGGATTTACAGTATACTTACCTGTCCAAACAGGAGACCGCCCTCCTCCTTCCCAGCTGAATCAGGAAAATGTGCAGAAACAGAGCTAGTTTGTATATGGTGCAATGTTGTGAACTCACTTAAGATGATGACGCTTGCTGGCTGATCAAGATATTGAGATGAAGATAGCTCCCTGCTCTCCCAGTTGTTTTTTAAGGGTGGAGAACCTGATAACAAGGCAATGTTCCATGTCAAGTGGGGTTCTGGCATTTGTATAGACAGGTAAGTATATTGTTAAACTACTTTTAGTCATAAAATTCTTATTTTTTTACTTCATGTCGTTCACAACTACCCAATCCATGCAGCTTAGTGTCAAAGAAAGACACAAAAATGGCTCAGAGTAAAGGTGGGCAGCTAGAGGGTGGTGCGCAGCCAAGGAGAGAACCCTCATGAATGGAAGTGGACAAGAAATGCATGCTGTGCCCCATACCTACCCCTGACCTAGAGAGAGAGAAAGGAGAGGGAGGAATGTAATTAGGGTTAGGGTTATGGACCAGGTGAAAACAGGTTATAGTGCTAGTGAAATCATATTGATGTTTAGTTGTACCTCTGTATAACTGTTAATACTTTTTGATACCATGCTTTCGGGGGCTGGAATAGCTCATTTGGTAGAGCGCCGGACTCGTGATCCTGGGGTTGCGGATTCGAATTTTGGTACAGGGGGATTTTTCCTTTGGAGTTAACATTGGTTCTGACTTCATTCCCCATACAGTCCTTCGAATGAGACTATAAACTGAGGTTCCGCGTGTGAACGCACGCACAACATCTTGCACACACGTAAAATGCTTTCGGAAGAGAAGGCCAGTTTGGCCCTTGGTATGGATGACATGTTACACATAGCATGCTTCTTCCCCGAAGATGGAGTATGGCTGCCTTAATGGCGGGATAAAAAATGGTCATACGCACAAAACTCCTCTGCCTGTCTGTACAGGCAGTGTCCGCAGGAGTATCAGCCTGCATAAGCAGAAAGAAAGAAAGGATACCATGTTTTCTACCTTTGTCAGTGCAAAGGTTGTAGACTGGCTGACTACTGTGTGTTTGTGTAGGGTTGATCCACCTGTTCTCTAACAACCAGAATGTGGTGTTCAGTGGACTGGATCTGCCTACAACCTTCGCCGATCATGTGAGTCTGCATTTACATCTCTCCTGATGAGTTTTGTCTGTGTTTCTGTCTCACTTTTCTTCCATCCCCTCTGCCTCTCTGTGTGTCTTTCCTTATTACTTATTACTTGTGAACAGCTGATGCACATTTAATGCATTGTATCCTCTGTTGATCCATGTCCAGAAATAGGGATATCAGGTCAAGGAATATTGTTCTTCTGTCTTTATTCTGTTGGTACCTTTTATTATCCTGTTTTAAGTCCTGCATCTTTGTGTGTGTATGTGTGTGTGTGTGTGTGTGTGTGTGTGTGTGTGTGTGTGTGTGTGTGTGTGTGTGTGTGTGTGTGTGTTTTTATGCTGTGTTTTTCTTGCTGTTTTATTATAATTATTTTTAGACTTGAAGAGTTTTAGACAGATTATGCATATTGTTTTAAGCTTTGAAGAGGTTGATAGAGTAATGTTCTGTTTGATCTGCAGAAATTGTCATCAAGTAGTGTTCTTTTTAATCTCTTCTGCCTGTCTGCCTCTACATGTCTGTATTATATGTATATGCATGGTGCGTATGTGTATTTGTGTGTGTGTGTGTGCGCGCGCGCTTCCCTGTTAATTACAGCAACAAAGCATTTTATCAGGCGTGTCAGGCATGCTGCACTTTGGCTTGCGTTCAGCTGTGACATGTCTCTGTGGCTCTTTCCTAAATGTTTGCTTTCCATTGGTTTGTTGTCACGACAGGTCTCCCTCTGACAGATCATGCAACACTGATGCTGGATGTGCCCCAACAGTTTTCCCCTTATTTTTTGGATTCGTTTTTAAACTCTGTAAATGTGTAATATGTCTGTAGTCTACCGCTACAATATTCTTTTTTATTCTATGAGAGTTTACACATAGTGTGAATGGTTACTGAACTCAGCGTGGTAACTCCCAGTGACGAGAGTAGTAGTTTTTCAGTGTCAGTTATTGAACACTGTGAACTGCTTGTGAGTGTACACCTGTCATGTACAGTAACAAGCTTTTGATGCAGGTGGATCCCCCACCCCATGAAATGCACTTGGCAGACGACCTGTGCTCCTTGGCAACGCTGCCTATGGAGTACCCAGTCAATGACACCCTGCTGTCTGACTGGCCCGTTAGCTTGATGCGCAAAGTGTACCGGTAGGTGTGCTGATTCCTCTCTTCCCACTGTTCTTTTTCCCTCGTCAGCCTCTGTTTGTGCTTTTTGTGTCTCTGTTTGT
Organism: Conus canariensis; assembly: GCA_033310375.1. NCBI lineage: Eukaryota > Metazoa > Mollusca > Gastropoda > Neogastropoda > Conidae > Conus > Conus canariensis. The sequence continues at coordinate 11,925,207 of CM065716.1, forward strand.
GCTTTTTGTGTCTCTGTTTGTGCTTTTTGTGTCTCTGTTTGTGCTTTTTGTGTCTCTGTTTTTGCTTCTGTTTCTGGTTTTCTGTATGTTCCTTCTGTGTATTCTTTGTTCAAGGTTCATACAGTCCGTAGAAGGTCTTTTAAAGTCCCCGAGATTGGGAATTCCATTTTACAGATTAAAGATTTTTGTGAGCACAAGTGTTACTGGAAGAACCTGGGTATCGCTACTTGTGGGTAAGGTGGTAAAGAAGATGAGACAGCACAGTGGAAAAAAAAAGTTGAAAAATGTAAATAAATAGTACGCAAGTTAAAGCCACTGAATTTGAGTGGGATTTACAGGTCCTGGACAAAGACCTAAAAATCACTGATTCGTTAGAAATGCAGACTAAAAGCTCCAAACCAACAGATCAAGCAGATGTTGTGGTCCGGTTTGGAGACCTACATGGCCAAAGGGAATGGTGAATTGTGGGCCACATACCAGATCTGCAGACTTCTGGGGTTTTCTGTGAAGGATCAGTTCTTTCTCCTGCTTTTAAGTTTGCGCTGAGGTTCCACACACACACACACACACACATGCACCCTGTTGATGTTGTTACCTTTGTCATTGATGAGAAAACATTCATCGTCTGGGAGTGGTGTCAGTGCCTCATAATACATTTTGCCTGATTGTTGGCCAGAAAACCAAAGCCGCTGGACCCGGAGATCGTGCGTTCAGCCAAGGTGGTGCACAACGTGGGATTTGCTAGCAACCCACGGAAGGTGCGGCGGAATCAGATCCCGTACAAACTGGACAAGGACGATAGGGTCACAAGACAGCTGAGCGTTCCTGAGTCTCCCATCGGCAGAGGTGGGTTTGAGAGGGAGCCCAGGTTGGTGAGAGAAGGATGATTGGAGGATGGGTTGGGACAGGGAAATGAAGGGAGAGAGGCATTAAGTTGGTCTGTGTGTGTTAGGTTGCCTCATGACAACTTGACATTGACTGTTCCCTGTGGAGTGCTGGTGCCGGGGCTGTGGCGGGTTGGGCCGGGCTATGACTGTGGACAAGGAGTTGGAAGGAGGGGCGTGGGTGCAGTGCCACTGAGGTAGCACAAAGATTGGGACAGCAACAACAAAAAACACCAAAAAAAATTGCTCTGTGTGTGTATGTGAATGTGTGTATAGTTGTATGTGTATGCAGTGTCCATAAAAGTATCTGTTAACAGCCTGGTAATTGCAGTATTGGGAATGTTGTTGCTGTTGATGGCAGGGTGACTTCTTCATGACAATGCCTCAGGTGTACTGTGCCAGAGCATGCTGACGTTGATGTGTGACGGCAGGTGATGATCCCTTCAAGAAATGTGCCCAAGGAATACCAGAGAATGTTGATGCGATACACCAAGCTGGATGACTTTGACTTCCGCCACTACAACAAGACCAACTTTGCCGGCCTGACCGCAGAGTACAACAACTCCTACTGCAATGGCATGCTACAGGTAACAATGTCTCCTACAACAACACCATGTTACAGGTAAACAATTCCTACTGCAGTGGCATGCTACAGGAAAACAATGTCTCCTGCAACAACACCATGTTACAGGTAAACAATTCATACTGCAGTGGTATGCTAAGGTAAACAATTTCACTGCAATAGCCTGCCACAGGTGAATGATTCCTACTATAATGGCAAACAATATCAACTGCATTAGCATGCTGATGGTAAACAATTTCTACAGCAGTGACATGCTACAGGTGAACAATTCATAGTACAGTGACATGCTACAGATAAGCAATTCATACTTCAGTGGCATCATACAGGCAAACAATTCATACTGCAAGTGCATGCTACAGGTAAATCATATCAATGGCATATTACTGGCAAGCAATTCCTACTGGAGTGGCATGCTACTGAGAAACATTATCGATTGAAATGGCGTGCAACCTGTAAACCATGTGAACTGAAATGGCCGCAACCTGTAAACCATGAAATGACATGCTGCCTGTAAACCATATGAACTGAAATGGCATGCTACCTGTAAATTGTATCAACTGAAATGGCAAGCTACTTTTAAACCACTTCAACTGAAACGGCATGCTACCTGTAAACCACATGAACTGAAATGGCATGCTACCTGTAAATGACATGAACTAAAATGGCGTGCTACCTGTGAACCACATGATCTGAAATGGTATGCTACCTGTAAACCATATGAACTGAAATGGCATGCTGCCTGTAAACCACATGAACTAAAATGGCATGCCAGAACTAGTATGGCATGCTGCCATGTAAACCATAAGAACTGAAATGGCATGCTACCTGTAAACCCTATGAACTGAAATGGCAGCCACCTGTAAACCATATGAACTGAAATGGCATGCTACCTGTAAACCATATGAACTGACATGGCATGCCACCTGTACACTATCTGAACTGAAATGGCATGCTACCTGTAAACCATATGAACTGAAAAGGCATGCCATCTGTAAAAGACCACATGAACTGAAATGGCATGAACCTGTAAACCACTGTAACTTGGAAATGGCATGCACCTGTAAACCATGTGAACTGAAATGGCATGCTACCTGTAAACCATATGAACTGAAATGGCATGCTACCTGTAAACCATATGAACTGAAATGGCATGCTACCTGTAAACCATATGAACTGAAATGGCATGCTACCTGTAAACCATATGAACTGAAATGGCATGCTACCTGTAAACCATATGAACTGAAATGGCATGCTACCTGTAAACCATATGAACTGAAATGGCATGCTACCTGTAAACCATATGAACTGAAATGGCATGCTACCTGTAAACCAATGAACTGAAATGGCATGCACCTGTAAACCACGTGAACTGAAATGGCATGCACCTGTAAACCACGTGAACTGAAATGGCATGCACCTGTAAACCACGTGAACTGAAATGGCATGCACCTGTAAACCACGTGAACTGAAATGGCATGCACCTGTAAACCACGTGAACTGAAATGGCATGCCTACCTGTAAACCATGTGAACTGAAATGGCATGCTACCTGTAAACCACGTGAACTGAAATGGCATGCCACCTGTAAACCACTGAACTGAAATGGCATGCCACCTATAAACCATATAAACTGAAATGGCAGCTATGTAAACCAATGTCACTGAAATGGCACAGCTACCTGTAAACCATATTGAATGCCATGCTACCTGTAACCATTGAATGAAATGGCATGTAGCCAATTAACTTAAATGGCATGCTACTGACTAGAAAAAATGGCACGCTATACGTAAACAATGTCACCTGAAATGGCACGCTACAGGTAAACCATATCAAGCATGCTGCAGGGAAATCATTTGTAATGCCATGGCATGTAGGCTACAGTTTCTTTGGCAGTGGCGTGTCATACATGCTAGTAAATAATGCCTGCTGCAGTGACGTGCTATAGGTATATTGTTCTTAGCCCAGTAGTGTTGAAGAGATGAATAATTTTAAGTGCAGTGATAGGCTGCAGGTCAGTGATTTCTGCTGAGAAAGCAATCCAGATAGAAATGATGAACCAACTCTGCCATCATGGATGGAGCTTTTGCAACTGCATTCCACTTGCAATGTCATTGAAGCAAAGCAGTGTAGGTTTCAGTGCTGCTATTTATACAGTATAAACTGTATCACATCCATTTATTGTCAGTTGATTTGTGGAGCTAATGCAAACTGCATATCAGAATCTTTCTGTAGAGATTTTGTAAACTGCATTACAGCATCATTCAATGTAAGCGTTGTAAACTGAGCTTCTGGGTAAATTCCTTTATCATGGAGCCATTTAAAACACTATAACAGAGTTCTGTGGATCCACAGTGACCTTACCTCAGTATCATTTTTTGAACCATTGTAAACACAGTTGCATGACAGAATCATCTAAGTCATGGTTTATCAGCGCATTCTTTTCTCATCGGAGCCTTTGTGAGCTTCTTTACAGAACCATTTTCCTGAGCTGTTGTAATCTACATTAAAAGGGAATTTTGCTATAACAAGTCATTTCATGAAACACTTACCTGTCAACCCTATGCCTTACCCCTACTTGGCTTAAACAGATGCTGTCAGCTATGATCCTCGCACATACAAAATTTGAGAGAGCAAGGGAGTTAACCATACCTCGTGGTCATTGAAAGTATGCCATTTCCTCTGGTGAATACCCCTTCAGTTTCCCTTCCTTCCTTGGCTTGGATCAGGTGTCATCTGCTGTTGCTCGTTTGAGCTGGTTGATGGCACGATAGGATTTCAATGGACCCATTGTACTCTGCATCACAGAACCATTTAGGTGACCTGATTGATAACACGTGTATTTGATGGAGATGTTTGTCAACTGCATTACAGAACCAGGCATGCCTATCGTCCCTGACCATCCGGGATTTGTCCCGGAAAGTTGATTTTAGAAGCCACTGTCCCGGAAATCCTGGATTTGCAACACGCGTCCCGAGAAAAAAAAATCGGGAGTTAAAAAGCCGTTCTTATTGTGCCACACAGAACTGAGCCAAGAATATCGTCTGCTAGAGTGAGTAGACGTAATACGCATAGTAGACGTAATATGAAAAAAAACCCTCGCTTTCACTTTCAAGTCAGAACATGGCATTGAAGAGGAGACATGATGTCAACACAGAGTCGGATTCTGACTCTTCGGATGGGTCAGAAAGGAGTGAAAAGAAGAAGAAAACGACCGTGAAGCGAGGTTGTGTCTTCAAAAAAGAATTCTCAGAAAAGTGGCCTTGTCTACAACAAGGGAGGAAAAAGTTTCGTTTGCCTTCTGCAAGACGTGTGTGTGTGATTTCTCGGTGAAATCTGGCGGCAGAGATGACTGTCGGCACCACATCAACTCAGACAAACATGCTCGGTATGCATCGCCGTCAGACTCGACAGACAGACAAAAACGCTGTTCAGTCCCTGATTTTATGGATTTGTCCCTGATTTCTGTCTGTATTGTCCCTGAAAGCAAATTTTGGGGTAGGCATGCCTGCAGAACTATTTAATGAATTGGTTGATAACAGGTGCTGTAATGGGTGGAGTCATTGCAGACTGCTGTGTAGAGTTGTATACCGCATCATAAAATCCTGTTGATGACCTAGCTGACTATACCTTTTACATTTAGAGGAGCCTTTGTCAAATGTATTACAGAATGCATTCATGTGAACTGGCCTGTGACCACAGGTGCTGTATTTTGTGGAGCCGCTTCGTGCGACCTTGCTGAGTCACATTTGTCAGCGTGAGTTCTGCTTGGCCTGTGAGCTTGGCTTCCTCTTCCACATGCTGGACACCAAGAAAGGCGAGGCCTGTCAGGTGAGACAGTTAATTACCTGCTGGGAAATGTAAAGTGGAAGTTTACCTCTGTCAGGTGAGACAGTTAATTACCTGCTGGGAAATGTAAAGTCGAAGTTTACCTCTGTCAGGTGAGACAGCTACCTGCTGGGAAATGTAAAGCGGAAGTTTACCTCTGTCAGTTGAGACAGCTACCTGCTAGGGAGTATAGAGGGATGTTTACCTCAAGTCAGGTGAGACAGTTACCTGCTAGGGAATATAGAGCAATGTTTACCTCAGTCAGGTGAGACAGCTATCTGCTAAGAAGAATAGATTCGAATTTACGTTTGTCAGGCGAAACGATTACCCTGCTGGGGTGTAAAAGATGAAGTTTACTTATGTCAGGTGAGACAGTAACCTGGTTGGGAGTACAGAGTGACATTTTCCTCTATCAGGTCAGATAGTTACTTTGCTGTGGAGCACAGCGTGAAGTTTCCCTGTACAAGATGAGGCAATTACCTTGTTGCATAATACCCTGAAGGCATGACGCAATACATTTTGAGGGATGGGGGTGGGGGAATCATACTCTGTCAGGACTGTGTGTAATGTTTATGGGGCTTGAGCATTGTACAATGTTGTGCGTATGGGACAACGTTAGTACATAGGACTTTAATAGCAGTTTGGTGAGAGAAACGCCCTTACTGGCTGTGTGCCTGAGTTGTTTCTGCTGTTCATGTATTCAGGACGTCATTTATCACTAAGGATACTTCTGTCAGGTGAGACCATTACCCTGCTGGGGAGTACAGAGTGATGTTGACCTCTGTCAGATGAGACATTTACCTGCTAGGGAGTATGGAGTGAAGTTGACCTCTGTCAGATGAGACATTTACCTGCTAGGGAGTATGGAGTGAAGTTGACCTCTGTCAGATGAGACATTTACCTGCTAGGGAGTATAGAGTGAAGTTGACCTCTGTCAGATGAGACATTTACCTGCTAGGGAGTATGGAGTGAAGTTGACCTCTGTCAGATGAGACATTTACCTGCTAGGGAGTATAGAGTGAAGTTGACCTCTGTCAGATGAGACATTTACCTGCTAGGGAGTATGGAGTGAAGTTGACCTCTGTCAGATGAGACATTTACCTGCTAGGGAGTATAGAGTGAAGTTGACCTCTGTCAGATGAGACATTTACCTGCTAGGGAGTATGGAGTGAAGTTGACCTCTGTCAGATGAGACATTTACCTGCTAGGGAGTATAGAGTGAAATTGACCTCTGTCAGGTGAGACATTTACCTGCTAGGGAGTATAGAGTGAAGTTGACCTCTGTCAGGTGAGACAGTTACCTGCTAGGGAGTATAGAGTGAAATTGACCTCTGTCAGGTGAGACATTTACCTGCTAGGGAGTATAGAGTGAAGTTGACCTCTGTCAGATGAGACATTTACCTGCTAGGGAGTAGAGTGAAGTTGACCTCTGTCAGGTGAGACATTTACCTGCTAGGGAGTATAGAGTGAAGTTGACCTCTGTCAGGTGAGACATTTACCTGCTCTAGGGAGTATAGAGTAAAGTTTTCCTTGTCAGATGAGACAGTTACCTGCTAGGGAGTATAGAGTGAAGTTGACCTCTGTCAGGTGAGACAGTTACCTGCTAGGGATTATAGAGTGAAGTTTTCCCCATGTCAGATGAAACAGTTACCCTTTTGAGGAGTATAGTATCCTGGAGGAATTGCACAGTCGTTTTGGGGGGATGCAGGGGAGGAAGGGGGGAGGGGGAACCATATTCTATGAGGATGGTACGTAGTGTTCATGAGGCAATTGCATGGGCATTGCTACAGTGTTGTGTGTCTGTGACAACGCCAGTGCACAGGGATTTTAACGCTGATTTGGTGAGAGAAGCATCCTTCTAGGACTTAATCTATGTACACATATTGCATTGTTCTGTTCTTTATGCATTCAGGACATCCTTTGTCACCAAGGATTTCAAAATTATGGAAGATTCTACAATAATCCTGGTTGCCCAAAACCTGTATAAAAGATTTTTCAATCAGTCAGCTGAAACCACTCAGTAGAGGATTTTTTGTTTAATCATTCTGCATACCATGGCCTCCATTAATAAAGATTTGAAAGGGGGGGGGGGGGGTTATTGTTATTCTGTGTCTTGAGAATTTAAAAGATTGTTGTGTACAATCATAATGTTGTTTTAACCACTGTTATTGAGCAATTACACAATTGTGGAGCATGCTATAATCATTCTGTTTATCTTGACCATTTGTAAGGATTCACATGACAAGCAAGAATTTTACAGTTACTGTGTATGTTTATCATCATTATCAAGGATTTGAAATATGGTATCAAGGATTTGAAATATGGTTGACAGTTTTACCAATCAATTTGTGTATTGTAAGCGTTTCACTCATGACTGCAGATGTATCCGAGGTTCACAGTTCATGAGAAAAGACAGGAAACCATAAACATGTGCAAGTTAGGGGTACTTCTTATATAAGATTTTACAGAGAGTTGCTGGAGTATTTTAATAACCCCAGGTGAAAATCTAAAGCGTTTCAGATAAGAGAGAGACACTGCTTCAAACTGAAAGGTTTCAAACATTGCAGAAAAAAAAGTCAAAAGTGTCAGAGGTTTAAGCGGTGTTATTGAGGGTTGAAATATTACAGATAATTTTGCAGTCTTTATGTGTGTCTTAACCTCCAAAAGATTGTAGAATTTGATATGATAAATCTGTCTATCTGAGCTTCCATAGTTGAGGAATTATAAGTCTTATAGAGAATTTTACGTTGGTTTTAACTTAATTCCTTGTTCTCTCCAATACAGGTCAATGTAGGTGGGAAATAATTTTGTGGATGATCCTCCTGCTTTTCATTAATACTACCGGGAATTTGCCAGACAAAAAAACACAAACTTCTTCTACGTGTACCCCCTAGTATCCAAATTTTGCAACTGTGGCAGGCAAAGAATTTTCTGCGGGCCTTTCGCACGCTGAGTGAAGCGGCGGCCTTGGGCCTGCTGCTGACAGAGTCGGAGGAGTTGAAAGGTCAGGCCAACCTGCTGACCCTCATTCCCAGTTGGCATCGCTTCCTCATCCAGCAGATCAACTCAGTGAGTACTGGTTGTGGGGTAGAGAGAGGGATGGGAATGTCAACTCAAGTTGGTGCAGACTATGGGGTGGAAGGGTGGGTGGGCGGATTGAAATTGATGTGGGTAGGTACTTGGTATGCGGTAGAAAGTTGGGCAGAGTGACTGGATAGGTACTGGGTATGGGTTGGAGGGTGGGAAAATCGACTCAGTTGGTACTGATTGGAGTGGAGTGGAGTGGAGGGGTAGGTAGATTAACTTTAGTAGATACTGAGTGAAAGATGGAAAAATGGCAAGATGACCTCAGTAGGCACTGAGTGTGGGGTGAGAGGTGGACAGATTAACTTCAGTAGATACTGAGCGAAAGATGGAAAAATGGCAAGATTACCTCAGTAGGCACTGAGTGTGGGGTGAGAGGTGGACAGATTAATTCAGAAGGAGCTGATTTGGGGATGGAAGGATGGGTGGATTAACATGGTAGGTACTGAATGTGGGGTGGAGGAGTGGGCAGGTAAATTTGATAGGGCATTGAGTGAGCGGTGAAGGGATGGGTAGATTTAAGTGTTAACAGGGTTGGTATTGGTGTGATGGAGATGGGTGGGTGAGCAGCTTAACTCTTTCATCCCTACTTTTCTATGAACCATTACTTCCTTTTGTTCCTAGATTCTTATAATACGAGTATTCCCTTCATTTCTGGATTTAGAGAGAAAAAAAAGAAGTGTAAAGAGAGAATTGCCACATATGCGGTAGCAAACCAGCCAGAATAGAGCGGCGACCACTTTCCCACGCTGTAGGGGCCGTCTGGCATCCATTCCATTCTTAAACACTGCCACGCGAGCGACCCGGTCATGATGTGTACCAATGACGCGACTCACGCGAAGTTCAAAGCGCTTACCGCGAGAATCGATTTTCCGGGCTGCAGGAAGGAAAGGAGGGATTTTGTGCTGCCCGGTTTTCCGGGCTGCAGGAAGGAAGGGTAGGATTTCTGCAAACTGGAAAACCAGGTTGGAGGGATAAAGAGTTAACTCTGAAGGTGCTGGATGATATGGGTGTTTGATAGGGAAGTTATGGGTGTTTGGTAGGGAAGGTTATGGGTGTTTGGTAGATCAAGTGGTAGGTAGTGGGTGTGGGGTGGAGAGATGGTTGTGTAAGGGTATGTGGGCAGATCAGCTTGACAGATACTGGGTGTGGGGCTGAAGGGAGGACTGAAACCTGCAGGCAGATCAACACGTCAGTAAGTCAGGGACTCTGTCTCACTTTGTTATTAAGGACAAGAATTCAGCAAGCATGGGGTCAGGAATGAAGGGGTGATGGGAGAGGGGAAGGAATAGGGATAGAATGGGGGAGGAAGACGAGCATAGGTCTCTCATTCAGCAGGTAACTCCGGTAGATATTTAGAGGGTCTGTCTGCGGTCTGGATTGTTGTTCCTCATTTCCCTGTCTCTGTCTCTATGGTTTAGATGTTTATCTCTCACTGTCTTCCATTTTCTTCGCTTTTTTCCCTTCATTCTGCTACCCTCTCTCTCTCTGTCTCTCCCTCCCACCCTCTCTCTCTCTCTGTCCCCACTTTTATGTTCGGAAATGGGAAAAAACAAAACCGCACACACACACACACACACACACACACACAACACACACACACACACACACACACACACACACACACAAACCATTTGAGGAAAGTGTCATTTATGTCAACTGAATATGAACAAATTACATCCTGTTGAGAAAACCTGAGTCTTTTTTTTTTTTTTTACTTTTCAGTTGTGGTTGTACATTCAGTTAATGATTTTAGTTCAGATTTCAGTATACTACCGATGGAGTCTTTCATCTTAAACTTTAGTCAGTGAGGATCCATACAGTATAGCAAACTTTACATAAAGCTTTGTTAATGAAGGTAATAGAAATTTTGACACATTTTTAAGTGAAAATTTGAAGAGAGTGCGCAACTTTTATTGTAAAAAGTTAAATTGTGTGAGCAACTTCTACAGTAAAGACTAAAGGAATATAATCATTTTTTGAAGAGTGTTAGCGTTTTCTATGAATGCTTGAAGAATGTTGACAGCTTTGTAGTGAAGGCTCAAAGAGTGTTAGCGTTCTCTATGAATGCTTGAAGAATGTTGACAGCTTTATTGTGAAGGCTCAAAGAGTGTTAGCATTCTCTATGAATGCTTGAAGAATGTAGACAGCTTTATAGTGAAGGCTCAAAGAGTGTTAGCGTTCTCTATGAATGCTTGAAGAATGTTGACAGCTTTATAGTGAAGGCTCAAAGAGTGTTAGCGTTCTCTATGAATGCTTGAAGAATGTAGACAGCCTTATAGTGAAGGCTCAAAGAGTGTTAGCGTTCTCTATGAATGCTTGAAGAATGTTGACAGCTTTATAGTGAAGGCTGAAAGAGTGTAAGCTACTCTGAGATAAAGTTTTATCAGAAAAGGTTTGAGGAATCACATGTTGAGGGTATCTTTCACCTGGAACTTGTCAGTGTAATCCTTTTTAATGATTGTCAGCAAAGATTTGAAGGGTTCTGAAGACTTTCCGTGAAAGACTGTCGGTGAAGCTCTGAAGAGTGCAGATGGGGTTCTTCTTCTTTGGGATTTGATTTGATTGGTTGAGTCTGATCTTCAATTCTGTCAGCATGATGAATCCCACAGTCTTCGGGTCTTGACAGCTGTCTCAAGGCTGCATTTGCAGCTCTGCACCCTCTGGCCAGGTTTGACGCCGTAGAACATCATGGGCTGGGCAGTGTTGGAGGATGTATTCTGGGGTCTGAGATCCAGTGCCATACGGACATTCACCAGTGTGGGCAATCTTAATTCAACTGAGGTGGCTCAGCAGTTGACAATGGCCAGTTCTCAATCTGAAGAGGATTGTTTACTGGTATCTTTGGAGCTGATGGATTGGATCAAAACCAGTCTGCAACCAGCCTTTTTGTAGGTCAGCGGGTGGCTGAACTGCTCCATATTGCTGCCTGCCTTGGACAGAGCATCAGCCTTCCCATTCTCAGTGGTCCCACAATAGGATGGAACCCACTGGAGTACAATGGTGGATCGTATTGAAAGATCATGGAGGGCTTTTTTGATGTTTTTCAGCTGCTGTTCGCTTCTGTTGCTCAGAAGTCCCTGCAGCAGAGGTCTGCAGTCAGTGAGGGGAGCAAGTTTGGGTGATGGGTTGTTTGACTTTGTGAAATCTTGTGCAGCATGGAGTAGAGCTGCTGACTCTCCTCTGTAGTTGGAGGAAATTTTTCCGTTGGAAAGACTCTGAGGGTCAGTCTTCCATCAGTGTACCGTAAAGTTCGGACTATAAACCGCGACTTTTTTCCCCAGCTTTAAACCCTGCGGCTTAAACAACTATGCGGCTTATTTGCAGATTTTTCCGATTTCAGGAGCATCACACCCTCATCTATTCTTAGCTTCTCTGTAACTCACCATATCGTGTTTACTGTTCATGAATTTTTATGATGCTTTTAACTACGATTTTCTCTGTAATTGTGTAATGGAATCAGTAACCCATTCAGAAATACAGGAATCGACGTAAGTAAAGCCCATTACTGATATCTTTTTTCATCAGTTTGTCTTCTACAAAAATACGATCGCTTCGAACGGCGCAGTGTGTGGGCCGTTTCCGACCTGTTTAATCTTGACTAACACTAGCTGAATTACGAACAAAATAACTAAGCATTGGCATGGTATTAAGCGAAATAAAACAATCGAATCGTTTCATTAATGTTCTGGTTTGTTATTATATGCGTTATCTTACCAAGTGCGTCTTGCAATTCAAAAATGATTAGCGCCTTCGACTCGGTCATTGTCAGACCTTGGCTTCGTTCCGCCATTGTTGAAATCGTGGACAGGGAGTGAAGGTTTGCATTTGATACCTTTGCTTTGATTGGCTTGCGCTTTCAAGCACTCAACCAATCGCTTAGCTTGATACACCAATGAATGCAGAAGAGAACTACCTTTCTAGCGCATCGTTAATGTATTGGGTTTTTTTGGTATTTTTTTTTAAGCAATGATGTTGGAAAGACAACACTTGTAAGAAGCCTCATAAAAACTTCGATTCTAATTGATTTAAAACACATCGTACTAAAAAAAAAAAAAGACTGAAGTAAAGCTGGAAACATGCTCTTGTATTCTGACCTATTTAAATGCCAATGAATGCAATGAACACATTGTATGTGTTGATTTTCGACACTATGTTAACTCAACGCTCGGCCAGCTGCCGCCTGCGGCACATCAGACTGTGTTGCATGTATCTGCGGCTTATAAACCAGTGCGGCTTATTTGTGAAAAAAGTTCAGATTTTTAAAAAATTTAGTGGGTGCGGCTTATATACAGGTGTGCTCAATAGACCGAACTTTACGGTATTTGTTGACGATGCCTGCTTTTCTGTTCTTCACTGCTGCCTCTGAGGATCCATCCATGAAGACGTGCGTCCACTCACTGAGGTGATACTGGTCATAGGTCATCTCCAGTGCCAAAACTTCCAGCAGGTGAGGAGCTTAGCAATCCTTCCTGTCTATGCCAGGAACATCTGTGATGACCGAGACTTCTTCAAGGAGGTCATCTGGCTCCTCAAAGTCAGGAAGCATTTCCATTTTGGTTGAGGATGAAAGCAGCAGGTCTTCATTTCGGCTGTGTAGGCTTTCGGAGGGGTGGTTGAATCTTTTCCACTTGTTGTTCTTGTGGGATCCTTTAGTTTGACTGGCATTGGGGTGGTTGAATCTTTTCCACTTGTTGTTCTTGTGGGATCCTTTAGTTTGACTGGCTTTGGGGTGGTTGAATCTTTTCCACTTGTTGTTCTTGTGGGATCCTTTAGTTTGACTGGCATTGGGGTGGTTGAATCTTTCCACTTGTTGTTCTTGTGGGATCCTTTAGTTTGACTGGCATTGGGGTGGTTGAATCTTTCCACTTGTTCTTGTGGGATCCTTTAGTTTGACTGGCATTGGGGTGGTTGAATCTTTTCCACTTCTTGTTCTTGTGGGATCCTTTAGTTTGACTGGCATTGGGGTGGTTGAATCTTTCCACTTGTTGTTCTTGTGGGATCCTTTAGTTTGACTGGCATTGGGGTGGTTGAATCTTTTCCACTTCTTGTTCTTGTGGGATCCTTTAGTTTGACTGGCATTGGGGTGGTTGAATCTTTTCCACTTGTTGTTCTTGTGGGATCCTTTAGTTTGACTGGCATTGGGGTGGCAGGGCATGCAAAGGAGCTTCTGTCTGTGGAGGTAGACTTTCTCCTCATGTCTGTCTTCAAGGGGGAGGAGACTTGTGTATATCCCCATTTCTGGATGAGCGCTGTTTACATCCCCCTGGTGATCAGTTGTAGTGCTGAATACCTCTGTTCAGGCGAGTTATGTTGGTTTTTGAAGTTGTGGCCCAGGCAGTGCTGCTGTCGGTCTGACAGTTCCTGTGTAAACCTTCTACAGGAAGATGCTGTTAGCTCTGCAGATGGGATGAAATGATGTTCCCAAAGGGGTTCTATGTTTGGAAGCTTTGAATGGTGTAGACAAATAAAGAGTGTCCCCAGAGTGGCTTCCAGCTAAAGGTGTCTTGCTGAAGGCATAAACAGCCAAGACAGAATAGAAAGTGTCCCCAAGGTGGTTTCCAGGGAAACCTTTGTCATTGAAGGTGTGAATGAGGGAAAGAGAATGAAAAGTATCCCCAAAGTGGTTCCAGCGTCTCTGAAGGTTTGAAAGGTGTAGATGGGAAGGAAAAATGTCTTCATAGTGGATTTCCCCAAAATCTTTTCCTGTGAAGATTTGAAGGGTGAAGGCAGAGTGGAAAATGTCCAGAAAGTGGTTTTCAGCCAAAATGTTCTCAAACAAGGCTTGAATGGCGTAGACAGAACACAAAAGAGCCCCCCAAAGTGATTTAATAATAATAATGATAATGAATACTTATATAGCGCCTATTCTCAGCTAGAGACCAAGCTCTAAGCGTTTAACAATCCACACTTGTTTACTCAACGGGCTGCCTACCTGGGTAGTGCCAACTGAAGAGCAGCCAGCTGACGCTTCATTCAGTGGTTTTTCGTGTCATCCAGTGAATGTTGTCCAATATCGTTCGCTCAGTATCCTTACTTCCTTCATTCTTTCCATTTCTCAAGCAGGGTGCATGCTATGTGTAACATGTCATCCATACTAACGACCAAACTGGCCTTCTCTTCCGGAAGTTGGTGATGGAATTTTACGTGTGTGCAATATGTTATGCGTGCGTTCACACACAGAACCTCGGTTTATAGTCTCATTCAAAGGACTGTATGGGAAATGGAGTTAGAACCAATGTTAACTCTGAGGGAAAAATCCCCTTGTACCAAAACACCCCGGCGCAGATTCAAACCCGCGACCCCAGGATCATGAGTCTGGCGCTTTACCAACTGAGCTATTCCGGCCCCCATGTGATGCTTTGTCAGTGAAGGTTTGAAGGATGTAGACAGGATAGGGATTTGTCCACCCAAAGTGGTTACCGTAAAAGCTGGTCAGGGAAGGTGGATGTTTGGGCAGGAAACGTGTCAGCTGGTGGACACCCCCTCATCCAGCGCCTCCCCTGCCAAGGAGGTGGAGACGCCCACCCCAGAACCAGCGCCACCCACAGAAACAGCTGCAGAAAAGAAACAGGAGCCCACCACCGCCACTACCACTACCACCACCACCACCACCAGCAGTCGGAAAAAGCGGAAAAACAAGCGTGGAAAGAAGAAGGAGGAGAGTAAGGCAGAGCCAGAACCTGAGCCAGAGCCGGAACCGGAGCCGGCAGAAAAGGAGGGAGAGGACGGTAGCGGAGAGGACAAGTATTGCACACTTTTAGCGGTTTTGTTTTGCTTTGTTTTGGTCATGTGGATATGTTAGTGGCTGTTTGTGTGTTTTGAGTGTGTGTATGTGTTTTGAGTGTGTGTGTGTGTGTGTGTGTGTGTGTGTGTGTGTTGGGTTGTGGTTGTTATTTTGAAGGTGGTGGTGGATTGATGATTAATGTGATCCCTGTGTTGAGGAATATGTCACCTTTTTGGAGAGCTTGTCTGTTATTCTTTTTACGTCATTCCCACATTTTTCTTGTGATTGTGTGTGTATGTGAGTGATTCATTGAAGGTGGAAGACATGGAGATTGGAACACGCACTTGTCACTCCAGATCTATGTATTTACTTGAAGCGTTTGTTTACCCAGTGCATGAAAGTCACTGCTCCTAACCATCAGCTTGTTGTTTTATCGTCAGCCTACGAACACAAGAGGAACAGCCAGATGACACATCGAAGTAAGTACTGGGGGTGTTTGGGCACATCAGTTTATTGAACAACAAGAAACAGATACATTGAAATGTACTTATGAAGGAGTGGTGGCGGCTAGAATCATCTTCAGAGAAGGGTTGGTGTGTGTTTCAGGATGGGGGAGTCCATAGTGAAGGGGTGGTGTGTGTTTCAGGATGGGGGAGTCCATAGTGAAGGGGTGGTGTGTGTTTCAGGATGGGGGAGTCCATAGTGAAGGGGTGGTGTGTGTTTCAGGATGGGGGAGTCTATAGTGAAGGGGTGGTGTGTGTTTCAGGATGGGGGAGTCCATAGTGAAGGGGTGGTGTGTTTCAGGATGGGGGAGTCCATAGTGAAGGGGTGGTGTGTGTTTCAGGATGGGGGAGTCCATAGTGAAGGGGTGGTGTGTGTTTCAGGATGGGGGAGTCCATAGTGAAGGGGTGGTGTGTGTTTCAGGATGGGGGAGTCCATAGTGAATGTGTGTTTCAGAGTAGAGTTGCTTACAGCAGAAGATTGGTGTGTGTTTTAGAGTGGAGCAACCTATGATTAAGGGGTGGTGTGTGTTTTAGGGTGGAGGAACCTATGATTAAGGGGTGGTGTGTGTTTTAGGGTGGATCAACCTGTGATTAAGGGGTGGTGTTCCAAGGCAGGGGTGTCTACACTGAGGGGTTGAAATGTTTCAAGGTAGAGGTGCCTTTTGTTGAGGGTGTGTGTGTCTCTAGGTAGAGGTATCTTTACTGAAGGGGTAATGGGTGTTTCAGGGTAGAGGTATCTGAAGGGGTGGTGGGTGTTTCAGGGTAGAGGCATCTGAACTGAAGGCGTAATGGGTGTTTCAGGGTAGAGGCATCTGAAGGGGTGGTGGGTGTTTCAGGGTAGAGGCATCTGAAGGGGTTGTGGGTGTTTCAGGGTAGAGGTATCTTTACTGAAGGGGTAATGGGTGTTTCAGGGTAGAGGCATCTGAAGGGGTTGTGGGTGTTTCAGGGTAGAGGCATCTGAAGGGGTTGTGGGTGTTTCAGGGTAGAGGCATCTGAAGGGGTAATGGGTGTTTCAGGGTAGAGGCATCTGAAGGGGTTGTGGGTGTTTCAGGGTAGAGGCATCTGAAGGGGTTGTGGGTGTTTCAGGGTAGAGGCATCTGAAGGGGTTGTGGGTGTTTCAGGGTAGAGGCATCTGAAGGGGTAATGGGTGTTTTAGGGTAGAGGCATCTGAAGAGGTTGTGGGTATTTCAGGGTAGAGGCATCTGAAGGGGTGGTGGGTGTTTCAGGGTAGAGGTATCTTTACTGAAGGGGTTGTGGGTGTTTCAGGATAGAGGTATCTTTACTGAAGGGGTAATGGGTGTTTCAGGGTAGAGGCATCTGAAGGGGTTGTGGGTGTTTCAGGGTAGAGGCATCTGAAGGGGTTGTCGGTGTTTCAGGGTAGAGGCATCTGAAGGGGTAATGGGTGTTTCAGGGTAGAGGCATCTGAAGGGGTTGTGGGTATTTCAGGGTAGAGGCATCTGAAGGGTTGTGGGTGTTTCAGGGTAGAGGCATCTGAAGGGGTAATGGGTGTTTCAGGGTAGAGGCATCTGAAGGGGTTGTGGGTGTTTCAGGGTAGAGGCATCTGAAGGGGTAATGGGTGTTTCAGGGTAGAGGCATCTGAAGGGGTGGGTGTTTCAGGTAGAGGCATCTGAAGGTTGGTGTTTCAGGGTAGAGGCATCTGAAGGGGTAATGGGTGTTTCAGGGTAGAGGCATCTGAAGGGGTAATGGGTGTTTCAGGGTAGAGGCATCTGAAGGCGTATGGGTGTTTCAGGGTAGAGGCATCTGAAGGGGTTGTGGGTGTTTCAGGGTAGAGACATCTGAAGGGGTTGTGGGTGTTTCAGGGTAGAGGCATCTGAAGGGGTTGTGGGTGTTTCAGGGTAGAGGCATCTGAAGGGGTTGTGGGTGTTTCAGGGTAGAGGCATCTGAAGGGGTTGTGGGTGTTTCAGGGTAGAGGCATCTGAAGGGGTTGTGGGTGTTTCAGGGTGGAGGTGTCCATTGTGAAGGACCTGTTCTTCGTAAGCACTAGCTTCGTGCTGGTCTGTCGCTGCAGACGGGAGAGCGTGAAGGAAGAGAAAACGAAAATGACCATCCTCAGCTACCCCCCTCCTCCCTTGCCTGGTCAGTTTGGACAGCTCTGTCCCACTCCTGTGTGTGTGTGTGTGTATGTGTGTGTGTGTGTGTGTGTGTGTGTGTGAGATTGCATGTGTGTGTATGTGTGTGTGTGTGATTGCATGGGCACATGTGTATGTGTTTGTGAGTGTGTGTAATTGCATGCACGCATGTGTGTGTTTGTGTGTGTGTCTTTTGTCAGTCCCTGAATCACCTAGTGTTTATCACTGCAGTTGAACAGAAGAGTCGCAAGCCTATGTTTTCTTTACAGCACTGCTTTTGGATTTGCATTTTACCTATTTGCTTTCCTTTTATACCTTTTTTTTTTTCAAAATATTTCACATATTTTCATGTTTTACTTTCAAGTAATTTCCAAAGGTGAAAGGACACATGACAACCATCTTCAGTTCAGTCTTATGTTGCTGGGTAATTGGGAATGGGTTTTTGCAAGTGAAGAGAATTGTGTTTGTTCAGATTTTACTTTTGATGACTTGGTACTTTTTATGTTCATGGTTCCCACATTCCTTTGCTGTTGTTTGCAAGTTTGTGAATTTTGCTGGAGCGTGTACAAGGCTTTGGTGGATAGTATGATGTGTAGCTTTTGCCAATGTTTACAGGTTGCTGTTTTGTTGGGGTTGGATATTGAGTTGTATTACCTGGCTATGAAAAGAGTTGTATTTCCTGGCTGTGAAAAGAGTGGTATCACCTGGTTATGAGAAGAGTTCATTATCTGGCTAGCTATGAAAAAGTCAAAAGTAGGACATTCAGGGAATGGGAATGATTGATGTGTCTAGAGTTTCACTTGAGTTTCAAAAGAATAAGAACAGTTGCTTCTTTTTTTCCTTCTTATCTTCTACCTCCCCCCCCCCCTTCCAACCTGCCACCCATCTCCTGCTTTTCCCCAGTGGCACTACTCAGACCTATTTAGCCATATAATTTTGCTGTATTTTGTACATGAGTTTAGTGAAAATGCTATAATATGACGAACTAAAAAAAAAAATGCAAAAGAAAAATCTTGAGACAAAGTTCTTGAGCAGTATTTGCACTTCTGATTGTTAACCATAGTGTTTGTGCGCAATGACCAAAGAGCAACAACTCCTTAAATTGTGCATTTGAACTCGCGTCCGGATGATGTTAGAACAATAATGGGCTACAGGCTCCGAAATATAAAATAAAAACAACAAAAAACTGATGAGAGAGCCTGACTTTGTGTCAGAGTATGCTGATGGAATCAGTTTTGAATATAATTTGTATAGGGAGGGTGGGTGAAACCTTTTTTTTTATGGTAGGTATTGTAAGATCAGGTATCCATCTACTACCCTCTGCCGTGTAATACTCATAGATGAAAATAAATCCCTGCTCCCCCCTCCCCCCCCCCCCCCCTTACCTCCCCATCTCTGCTGTTACAAAAATTTAGTTTGTAGAAAATATGCTCATTTCATTTAAAAAGTACATTAGTATAAGTTTGTAGAAAATACGCTCATTTCATTTGAAAAGTGCACCAGTAGAAGTTTTAGGGTAAACAGGTCTGATTACTCCAATCTCAGTCATTCCAGTGACAGTAGGACTGCATTAAAACGACACGTGATGATGGATTGACATATTATTGTTTGAGTGTTTCAGTTTCAGGAAGTGTGTAGACAACAGCAAACTGGCCTTTGTTGATCAACAGAATCACTGATGACTATTTGAGTTTTTCTGTGATCATAGGGTCAGGGCAGGACAAAGTGACCTTTGTTGATCAACAGAATCACTGATGACTATCTGAGTTTTTCTGTGATCATAGGGTCAGGGCAGGACAAAGTGACCTTTGCCACTTGAAACATCAACGACTGATGTTCTGATCACTTGGTCAGGGGAGCGCTACAGTAAAGTGACCTTTGGTAATGAATTGATGTACAGACAATGGTTTTACATTTTGATAACAGGGTGAAGGCAGGGCTATGGTAGAGTGATCATTCTTGATGGATTCAAACATTGATGATCGTTTGATTGTTGTTGTTGTGATCACAGGCTCAGGGGAGGGCTACAGTAAAGTGACCTTTGGGGACGTGTTACATCACAGTCTGACCTCAGAGAGTCCAATGCAGACGTGGTGCAATGATTGTGATCGCTACACACAACATGTGAGTTGTTGCTTTTGTCACAAGTTTTAATTCACTCTGATAGCGTTGTTTCAGCTGCTTCCCCCAGATATGGGGTGGAGGACCGAAGGCAATACTTGTTGCAAGAAATGTGTGGACTTGTCGTAGATGAAGGGTCTGGCATTGTATGTGTTTGTGTGATTAAGGGAACATTACTTTGAAGGAAAAGTCATCAGATTCCTCCTAGTGCATGTGCTGATGGACATCACACATATTCAAAGGTAGGCACTCGTACCTTTTCCCTTTTCAGAATTAAGTGACATAATTTTGAAGGAAAAAATTCCGAAACTTACAAGTAGCACTCAGGGAAAGTCTGTTTTGAAACTCTAAAAGTAAACATGACAGCGTTTAACATCAAAAACAGTTTAAACTTATGTTGGATTTTGAAAGTGTAGCCAGAATAATCCTTTCTTTTTATGAATCTGTTTTGAGTATACTGCCAGTGTGTGAAAGGAAACAGCTTTCCAATCCAATTTTCTCTTTTCATTAGAAAGATTAAAACAAGGATGACAACCAGCCGCCGTGGCGTCATGGTTAGCGTCGCGGACTCCCGGCTGGGAGGTCATGGGTTCAAATCCCATCAGAATCATGTGGGTTTTTCTGCCCCGACCGGCTCCTACCCAGAGTTGATTTTGCTGCGGATTCAGTTGGGAAGACTGGGACCACACAGTCGAGTTTCATCCACTTAATGGATGCATTTCTGAGAGTGATGCTCAAATTTCGTGACCAACACTGCAGGTGCCTGTATCTCTAGGGCCTGGTTGACGCCGGGATATTTTATGAAAGGAAGCGTAGAGTACAGCCCTGTCATGTAGTCTCAGACCGAAATGGAAATCCGTAGCATCATCTTAATCATCCTCATTCTCATTGATCAGCATAAAAAAAAATGTCTCAAATTCTGTGGCCCTTCGTGCCCTGCTCTCATGGTGACCTCAATTTTGATGTCCTCTCCACGTCTGTGGCCTTGGTTTGGTTCCATTGGGGTCACCGGTATCGGCGAGTCCATGGGGGCTGTCGTTGGACGGACGTGGTGGTGCCCTCCGGAGGGAGAGCTCACTCACGCTGGCTCCGCGACTAAGCAATTATTGTCGTCAGTAGGGGGCTTAGTAGGTAGTGTCCTGCGTATGTTAGATCAGAACAGGCACCACTGAATACCACCGAAGTGACTCGGCAAGCAGTGCAGTTTCTCCTCCGGTGGGTTGCCTCATGACGACTTGACATTGACTGCTCCCTGGGGCTGAGGTGAGGCCGACGAGGCTGTGGCTGTAGACGGGGTGTCAGAATGAGCTGCGTGGGTGCACTGCCTCTAAGGTGGCGCAGAGGTTGGGACAGCAAACAAACAAAAAAAACAAGGATAACTTTCCGTTCCATTTGTCTCATGTT
Organism: Conus canariensis; assembly: GCA_033310375.1. Lineage (NCBI taxonomy): Eukaryota > Metazoa > Mollusca > Gastropoda > Neogastropoda > Conidae > Conus > Conus canariensis. The sequence continues at coordinate 11,946,427 of CM065716.1, forward strand.
GCTGATATATGTTGCCTGACAGAATCCAAAGTCTTTTCCGTTCTGTTCTCTCTAATTATGCAGCAGATCAGTTTATGACAACTCTCATTTTCAGTTCTCTTGTAACCTGACACTTAAAACGAAGACAGATGTCTGTTTAATTGTGTGTTCTGATCTGACAGCTCAAACACATCATTTGTTTCATTCCAGTGCGCTCTTGTTTATTTAGCAGATCAGAGCTGGCCTTTTATTTCAGTTCTGTTTTGTTACTTGGCAAATCAAACGGAAACAACTTTCCATTCCAGATCTGTTTTGTTTTCTGGGTGATCAGAGAGGGAATGGTGTTTTCCGTGTCTCTTTTGTTACCAAGCAGATGAAACAGAATTAATTATGTGATCCTGATTGCTTCCTGCTACCTGACAGGTTACACACAGACAACTTTCTGTTCCATTTCTCTGTTGCTACCTGCCAAGTCAAATGGAAACAATGTTTCATTCCGGTGTTGGGTTTTTTGTTTGGTTGGTTGGGTTTTTTAAATGTTGCAGATCAAACACAATTTTCCATTCCAGGTATCAAAACACAACTCTCCATTCCAGTTCTGTCTTGTTTTCTGACAGATCAAACGGAGACAGGTGACATCTTTGCCAGACGTCCTGGCTGTGGACTGTAACCTTTCCAGTGAAAACAACCTCAGTTTCTGGAGAGCTCAGGTCAAGGTATGTAACTTGTTCTCATGTGTGTTGAATGTTTTGAGTGTAATGGTGCTGACCTCTGTGTGTCTTTGTGGTAAATGTCTGATGTCACTGACATGTCTTTATGTGTGTCTTTGTGGTAAATGTCTGATGTCACTGACATGTCTCTGTGTGTGTCTTTGTGGTAAATGTCTGATGTCGCTGACATGTCTCTGTGTGGCTTTGTGGTAAATGTCTGATGTCACTGACATGTCTTTATGTGTGTCTTTGTGGTAAATGCGTGATGTCACTGACATGTCTCTGTGTGTCTTTGTGGTAAATGCGTGATGTCACTGACATGTCTCTGTGTGTGTCTTTGTGGTAAATGCGTGATGTCACTGACATGTCTCGTGTGTCTTTGTGGTAAATGTTTGATGTCACTGACATGTCTCTGTGTGTGTCTTTGTGGTAAATGTCTGATGTCACTGACATGTCTTTATGTGTGTCTTTGTGGTAAATGTCTGATGTCACTGATATGTCTCTGTGTGTGTCTTTGTGGTAAATGTCTGATGTCACTGACATGTCTTTATGTGTGTCTTTGTGGTAAATGTCTGATGTCACTGACATGTCTTTATGTGTGTCTTTGTGGTAAATGTCTGATGTCACTGACATGTCTCTGTGTGTGTCTTTGTGGTAAATGTTTGATGTCACTGACATGTCTTTATGTGTGTCTTTGTGGTAAATGTCTGATGTCACCGATATGTCTGTGTCTTTGTGGTAAATGTCTGATGTCACTGACATGTCTTTATGTGTGTCTTTGTGGTAAATGTCTGATGTCACTGACATGTCTCTGTGTGTGTCTTTGTGGTAAATGTCTGATGTCACCGATATGTCTGTGTCTTTGTGGTAAATGTCTGATGTCACTGACATGTCTCTGTGTGTGTCTTTGTGGTAAATGTCTGATGTCACCGATATGTCTGTGTCTTTGTGGTAAATGTCTGATGTCACTGACATGTCTCTGTGTGTCTTTGTGGTAAATGTCTGATGTCACTGACATGTCTTTATGTGTGTCTTTGTGGTAAATGTCTGATGTCACTGACATGTCTCTGTGTGTGTCTTTGTGGTAAATGTCTGATGTCACTGACATGTCTTTATGTGTGTCTTTGTGGTAAATGTCTAATGTCACTGATATGTCTCTGTGTGTGTCTTTGTGGTAAATGTCTGATGTTGCTGGCATGTCTCTGTGTGTGTCTTTGTGGTAAATGTCTGATATCACTAGCATGTCTCTGTTTGTCTTTGTGGTAAATGTCTGATGTCACTGACTGTCTTTGTGGTAAATGTCTGATGTCACTGACATGTCTTTATGTGTGTCTTTGTGGTAAATGTCTGATGTCACTGATATGTCTCTGTGTGTGTCTTTGTGGTAAATGTCTGATGTCACTGACATGTCTTTATGTGTGTCTTTGTGGTAAATGTCTGATGTCACTGACTGTCTTTGTGGTAAATGTCTGATGTTGCTGGCATGTCTCTGTGTGTGTCTTTGTGGTAAATGTCTGATGTCACTGATATGTCTCTGTGTGTGTCTTTGTGGTAAATGTCTGATGTCACTGACATGTCTTTATGTGTGTCTTTGTGGTAAATGTCTGATGTCACTGACATGTCTCTGTGTGTGTCTTTGTGGTAAATGTCTGATGTCACTGACATGTCTCTGTGTGTGTCTTTGTGGTAAATGTCTGATGTCACTGACATGTCTCTGTGTGTCTTTGTGGTAAATGTCTGATGTCACTTACATGTCTCTGTGTGTGTCTTTGTGGTAAATGCGTGATGTCACTGACATGTCTCTGTGTGTCTTTGTGGTAAATGTCTGATGTCACTGACATGTCTCTGTGTGTGTCTTTGTGGTAAATGTCTGATGTCACTGACATGTCTCTGTGTGTCTTTGTGGTAAGTGTCTGATGTCACTGACATGTCTTTATGTGTGTCTTTGTGGTAAATGTCTGATGTCACTGACTGTCTTTGTGGTAAATGTCTGATGTTGCTGGCATGTCTCTGTGTGTGTCTTTGTGGTAAATGTCTGATGTCACTGACATGTCTTTATGTGTGTCTTTGTGGTAAATGTCTGATGTCACTGACATGTCTCTGTGTGTGTCTTTGTGGTAAATGTCTGATGTCGCTGACATGTCTCTGTGTGGCTTTGTGGTAAATGTCTGATGTCACTGACATGTCTTTATGTGTGTCTTTGTGGTAAATGCGTGATGTCACTGACATGTCTCTGTGTGTCTTTGTGGTAAATGCGTGATGTCACTGACATGTCTCTGTGTGTGTCTTTGTGGTAAATGCGTGATGTCACTGACATGTCTCTGTGTGTCTTTGTGGTAAATGTTTGATGTCACTGACATGTCTCTGTGTGTGTCTTTGTGGTAAATGTCTGATGTCACTGACATGTCTTTATGTGTGTCTTTGTGGTAAATGTCTGATGTCACTGATATGTCTCTGTGTGTGTCTTTGTGGTAAATGTCTGATGTCACTGACATGTCTTTATGTGTGTCTTTGTGGTAAATGTCTGATGTCACTGACATGTCTTTATGTGTGTCTTTGTGGTAAATGTCTGATGTCACTGACATGTCTCTGTGTGTGTCTTTGTGGTAAATGTTTGATGTCACTGACATGTCTTTATGTGTGTCTTTGTGGTAAATGTCTGATGTCACCGATATGTCTGTGTCTTTGTGGTAAATGTCTGATGTCACTGACATGTCTTTATGTGTGTCTTTGTGGTAAATGTCTGATGTCACTGACATGTCTCTGTGTGTGTCTTTGTGGTAAATGTCTGATGTCACCGATATGTCTGTGTCTTTGTGGTAAATGTCTGATGTCACTGACATGTCTCTGTGTGTGTCTTTGTGGTAAATGTCTGATGTCACCGATATGTCTGTGTCTTTGTGGTAAATGTCTGATGTCACTGACATGTCTCTGTGTGTCTTTGTGGTAAATGTCTGATGTCACTGACATGTCTTTATGTGTGTCTTTGTGGTAAATGTCTGATGTCACTGACATGTCTCTGTGTGTGTCTTTGTGGTAAATGTCTGATGTCACTGACATGTCTTTATGTGTGTCTTTGTGGTAAATGTCTAATGTCACTGATATGTCTCTGTGTGTGTCTTTGTGGTAAATGTCTGATGTTGCTGGCATGTCTCTGTGTGTGTCTTTGTGGTAAATGTCTGATGTCACTAGCATGTCTCTGTTTGTCTTTGTGGTAAATGTCTGATGTCACTGACTGTCTTTGTGGTAAATGTCTGATGTCACTGACATGTCTTTATGTGTGTCTTTGTGGTAAATGTCTGATGTCACTGATATGTCTCTGTGTGTGTCTTTGTGGTAAATGTCTGATGTCACTGACATGTCTTTATGTGTGTCTTTGTGGTAAATGTCTGATGTCACTGACTGTCTTTGTGGTAAATGTCTGATGTTGCTGGCATGTCTCTGTGTGTGTCTTTGTGGTAAATGTCTGATGTCACTGATATGTCTCTGTGTGTGTCTTTGTGGTAAATGTCTGATGTCACTGACATGTCTTTATGTGTGTCTTTGTGGTAAATGTCTGATGTCACTGACATGTCTCTGTGTGTGTCTTTGTGGTAAATGTCTGATGTCCTGGACAAGTGTCCTCTTGTGTGTCTTTGTGGTAAATGTCTGATGTCACTGACATGTCTCTGTGTGGTCTTTGTGGTAAATGTCTGATGTCACTTACATGTCTCTGTGTGTGTCTTTGTGGTAAATTCTGATGTCACTGACATGTCTCTGTGTGTCTTTGTGGTAAATGTCTGATGTCACTGACATGTCTCTGTGTGTCTTTGTGGTAAATGTCTGATGTCACTGACATGTCTCTGTGTGTCTTTGTGGTAATGTGTCTGATGTCACTGACTCATGTCTTGATGTGTGTCTTTGTGGTAAATGTCTGATGTCACTGACAGTCTTGTGTCTTTGTGGTAAATGTCTGATGTTGCTGGCATGTCTCTGTGTGTGTCTTTGTGGTAAATGTCTGATGTCACTGACATGTCTCTGTGTCTTGTGGTAATTTGTGTCAGTATGTCCTGGAGTTGGATTTGGTTGCATGTCTCTGTGTGTGTCTTTGTGGTAAATGTCTGAGACGTCACTGACATGTCTCTGTGTGTGTCTTTGTGGTAAATGTCTGATGTCACTGATATGTCTCTGTGTGTGTCTTTGTGGTAAATGTCTGATGTCACTGACATGTCTTTATGTGTGTCTTTGTGGTAAATGTCTGATGTCACGCAGACTGTCTTTGTGGTAAATGTCTGATGTGCTGGCATGTCTCTGTGTGTCTTTGTGGTAAATGTCTGATGTCACTGAATGTCTCTGTGTGTGTCTTTGTGGTAAATGTCTGATGTCACTGACATGTCTTTATGTGTGTCTTTGTGGTAAATGTCTGATGTCACTGACATGTCTCCTGTGTGTGTCTTTGTGGTAAATGTCTGATGTCACTGACATGTCTCTGTGTGTCTTTGTGGTAAATGTCTGATGTCACTGACATGTCTTTATGTGTCTTTGTGGTAAATGTCTGATGTCACTGACATGTCTTTATGTGTGTCTTTGTGGTAAATGTCTGATGTCACTGACATGTCTTTATGTGTGTCTTTGTGGTAAATGTCTGATGTCACTGACATGTCTCTGTGTGTCTTTGTGGTAAATGTCTGATGTCACTGACATGTCTCTGTGTGTCTTTGTGGTAAATGTCTGATGTCACTGACATGTCTCTGTGTGTGTCTTTGTGGTAAATGTCTGATGTCACTGACATGTCTCTGTGTGTGTCTTTGTGGTAAATGTCTGATGTCACTGACATGTCTTTATGTGTGTCTTTGTGGTAAATGTCTGATGTCACTGACATGTCTCTGTGTGTGTCTTTGTGGTAAATGTCTGATGTCACTGACATGTCTTTATGTGTGTCTTTGTGGTAAATGTCTGATGTCACTGACATGTCTCTGTGTGTGTCTTTGTGGTAAATGCTGATGTCACTGACATGTCTCTGTGTGTGTCTTTGTGGTAAATGTCTGATGTCACTGACAGTCTCTGTGTGTCTTTGTGGTAAATGTCTGATGTCACTGACATGTCTCTATGTGTGTCTTTGTGGTAAATGTCTGATGTCACTGACATTGTCTTTAATGTGTGTACTTTGTGTTAAATGTTCTGATGTCACCGATTGTCTCTGTGTCTTTGTGGTAAATGTCTGATGTTCACTGACATGTCTCTGTGTGTGTCTTTGTGGTAAATGCGTGATGTCACTGACATGTCTCTGTGTGTCTTTGTGGTAAATGTCTGATGTCACTGACATGTCTCTGTGTGTGTCTTTGTGGTAAATGTCTGATGTCACTGACATGTCTCTGTGTGTCTTTGTGGTAAATGTCTGATGTCACTGACATGTCTTTATGATGTGCTTTGTGGTAAATGTCTGATTCACGACTGTCTTTGTGTAAATGTCATGGATGTTGCTGGGCAGTCCTGTGTGTGTCTTTGTGGTAAATGTCTGATGTCACTGACATGTCTCTGTGTGTCTTTGTGGTAAATGTCTGATGTTGTTGGCATGTCTCTGTGTGTGTCTTTGTGGTAAATGTCTGACGTCACTGACATGTCTCTGTGTGTGTCTTTGTGGTAAATGTCTGATGTCACTGACATGTGCTGCTAATATGTAATCATGAGAAATATGACAGTTACAGTTTTGAAGAAATCAAATGAGAGTAATGTGGGCGGTGGTTTGGTATGTGATGGCTGCTGGTGATATTGAAAGTATGTGTAGTGTGTTGTGTGCTACGGATGTTGAAAAGGAAGAAATGAGGCTGTGATCTGAAACATAATGCCTTATATGGCGTGTGAGTATTCAGTTGAGAGAGTGTGAACGTGCATGCTGCAGATATAATGATTGAAGAAATGTGATTGTGATATAGTGTGGGTGCTGCAGACTTTGTGTCAGTAACATGAAATGTAATATGTACTGCACAGGCCAAAACAGGAGAAATTGTGCATCGCGTTACGTGTAAAGTATGCTGCAGGTATCTGAACAGTATGAATGTGGCGGTTGTGTGATGCGTTATGATTATGTACCACAGATACTGAAACAGGAGAAAGAAGAATCAGATACATCCCCAGAGAATAATGCCAGCCCCACCAAATCCAGAACGCAGTGTCGCTATGGCAATGCATGTCGTCGCTCTGATTGTCGCTACTGGCATGGTAATGACGGGTAAGGTCTGGGCTTTTGTCTACGTTTTATGTGCATGTGTGGGCCTGTATGTGTTCCTGCGAATGTGTGTATGTGCATAAGTGCATGCTTTTCTGTTGGCTTTATTATGAATTCAAACTGTCGGTGAAACAATATATCATGAAATTCTTGTTAGATTTGTTATTTTGAGATGAAAGGGATCAACTCAGTTGTAAAATTCCTCTTTGTCAATAATGCGAAGACTTTGCTCACTCCATGTGCTTTGTCTGGACTTGATTACCATGATTCTGTCCTTACCTACAACTGATCCAACCATTGCAGTGAGCTTAAAACTCAACAACATGTACACTCTTCAGTCTATGGCACGGGGAATCTTACATTCTTCTTTTGACAAAACTTCACTGACTCTCATGAACAGAGAGAATTACATACAAAGCTGCATTCACTTGTTTCAGCATAACCGGCCCTGCACCACTGATTTGCCTGATCTTGGTTCTGCTTACCCTTTTCACACTGTGCCTCTTTCACATGAGTTCATCAGTGTCCCTTTATACGCAACTCTCATGCCTTTCTCCTTCCTTTATGTCCCAAAACACTTCATGTTAGATGCTCGGCTTACATCACCTAACTTGGAAGCCCACCTGTTTCAAGAGTGGTACAAGCAGGGTACAAGGAAGGTACCACTCAGTGCCCTTACAGTGGACCTCGAGCGACGCATAGGTTCATTCTTCTTCCATTGGGGATATTGAGCTACACATGACTCAAGTTTCATCCCTGCCCTTCAGCCTTGGCTTAACCTGTATCGGTTGAAGTCCAGGATTGCACTTCTCCTCCTGTCATCACATGCCATTTGTGCTGATGCAAGCATGTCAGGCTGGGGTGCACATCTTTATTCTTTCCTCTTAGAAACCAGCGGTTCCGGGTCCCTTCAGGAGGTTTCAGATCACATAAATGTCCTTGAATTGAGAGCGTTTCTTTTCTTTTTTCTTTTTTTTATTCTGGCTCTGTGCAATTGGTGTCAAACACTGGAAGGCAACAGTGCTACTGTGTGTACAGACAAACCCTCTGCAGGGACTTGCCTAAGATGCAAGGTATGACTCTCACCAGGACACTGAATGACTCGGCAGCTTTTCTTCACATGCTTTGTCAGTCGAAGGTCTCTCTTCTGGTGAGGTACATCCCTGGCAAGTTGAGCTCCCTGGCACTGCCACTTGATGCCATTTGTATGTTCTCATCATACTGTCCATACAGGTGCCTTATCTCCACTTGGCGGGGAACGTCACCATATTATCAGGATCCCCCCCAAAAAAAAAACTTGAGACCAGGGAGCTTGTTAATCATGCCTCAATCCGTAGAGAGGCTGAGCAGAGTGGTTGCTGCAGTGAGTTCACAGAATTATGCCCTATTAGAACTAGCTCAATTTTTCTCCTTTTCCTTGGTGGAGGAAAACGCCTCTTTCAGTTCAACAATTTTTGGACTTCGTTTTGATATGGATGTCCACAGATGACAAACTAGTTGACTTTTCCCACAGAGGTAGAAGCTTCTCATTTTTGGATCTGCATGTGGGAATTTCAACCAATAATTCTCAAAAAGTTACTGGCCATCACTGCTTCATTGTAACAACTGTCCACTTTGTGTTTCGCCTTGGCTACACCCAAGACTGGTCCAGAATCTTTCATTTTGATAGCTTCTTGTATTCTTCTTGTTACAAGTGGTGTGTCAGACACTATCTGTCTTGTATTCTTCTTGTTACAAGTGGTGTGTCAGACACTATCTGTCTTGTATTCGTCTTGTTACAAGTGGTGTGTCAGACACTATCTGTCTTGTATTCTTCTTGTTACAAGTGGTGTGTCAGACACTATCTGTCTTGTATTCTTCTTGTTACAAGTGGTGTGTCAAACACTATCTGTCTTGTATTCTTCTTGTTACAAGTGGTGTGTCAGACACTATCTGTCTTGTATTCTTCTTGTTACAAGTGGTGTGTCAGACACTATCTGTCTTGTATTCTTCTTGTTACAAGTGGTGTGTCAGACACTATCTGTCCTGTATTCTTCTGGTTACAAGTGGTATGTCAGACACTATCTGTCTTGTATTCTTCTTGTTACAAGTGGTATGTCAGACACTATCTGTCTTGTATTCTTCTTGTTACAAGTGGTATGTCAGACACTATCTGTCTTGTATTCTTCTGGTTACAAGTGGTATGTCAGACACTATCTGTCTTGTATTCTTCTTGTTACAAGTGGTATGTCAGACACTATCTGTCTTGTATTCTTCTGGTTACAAGTGGTATGTCAGACACTATCTGTCTTGTATTCTTCTGGTTACAAGTGGTATGTCAGACACTATCTGTCTTGTATTCTTCTTGTTACAAGTGGTGTGTCAGACACTATCTGTCTTGTATTCGTCTTGTTACAAGTGGTATGTCAGACACTATCTGTCTTGTATTCTTCTGGTTACAAGTGGTATGTCAGACACTATCTGTCTTGTATTCTTCTTGTTACAAGTGGTATGTCAGACACTATCTGTCTTGTATTCTTCTTGTTACAAGTGGTATGTCAGACACTATCTGTCTTGTATTCGTCTTGTTACAAGTGGTATGTCAGACACTATCTGTCTTGTATTCTTCTTGTTACAAGTGGTATGTCAGACACTATCTGTCTTGTATTCTTCTTGTTACAAGTGGTGTGTCAGACACTATCTGTCTTGTATTTGTCTGGTTACAAGTGGTATGTCAGACACTATCTGTCTTGTATTCTTCTTGTTACAAGTGGTATGTCAGACACTATCTGTCTTGTATTCTTCTTGTTACAAGTGGTATGTCAGACACTATCTGTCTTGTATTCTTCTGGTTACAAGTGGTATGTCAGACACTATCTGTCTTGTATTCGTCTTGTTACAAGTGGTATGTCAGACACTATCTGTCTTGTATTCTTCTTGTTACAAGTGGTGTGTCAGACACTATCTGTCTTGTATTCTTCTTGTTACAAGTGGTATGTCAGACACTATCTGTCTTGTATTCGTCTGGTTACAAGTGGTATGTCAGACACTATCTGTCTTGTATTCTTCTGGTTACAAGTGGTATGTCAGACACTATCTGTCTTGTATTCTTCTTGTTACAAGTGGTATGTCAGACACTATCTGTCTTGTATTCTTCTTGTTACAAGTGGTATGTCAGACACTATCTGTCTTGTATTCTTCTGGTTACAAGTGGTGTGTCAGACACTATCTGTCTTGTATTCTTCTTGTTACAAGTGGTATGTCAGACACTATCTGTCTTGTATTCTTCTTGTTACAAGTGCACAGCTTTATTTTTCCGTCCTAAATGAGACACTTAGTGAAAGGGCGAAGAAACGAGGCTTACACATTTCTGATCCAACATTTTTGTTGCTGTAGTCCGAGCAGATGCATGTATCAAACTTGTGTACTAGTTAACTAGGGAAAATTAAATTCCCAGAAAGTGATGACGTAATTTTTGCACAATTTTGTGTGTGCTGTCATTGTTCTAATATTGCCCGACGACTTGCGTACAAGCTTTCATGCCATATCTATGTTATCTACAGGAAAATAAACCTAGTCGAGTTTGGTATTAAAAGAATTGTCTGGAATTCGCCAATTCAGTCATCTCAAGAGCGCAGATATATTACATTTTGCATGACAACCACTAATTATCAAACCGACAGCCCCATTTGTAATGGCCGCTCAACAATGCCGAACACATCGCTGCCAGACCGGCTATGCACAGATGACATTCAGTTCACCAAGTACAGCAGAGTTAGCTGGCTGGTGGGGAGCAGCCTGCAGAAAACTCCCCTTTCCCTGACCTGCATTCATGGCTTGGCCTCTGCTGCTGCGGGCGAGCTGTAAACTCCCCTATCTCTCAAAACTAAGTAACTTGCTCTAAACAGCCGTGAGTGGTATGTCAGACACTATGTGTCTTGTATTCTTCTTGTTACAAGTGGTATGTCAGACACTATCTGTCTTGTATTCTTCTTGTTACAAGTGGTGTGTCAGACACTATCTGTCTTGTATTCTTCTTGTTACAAGTGGTATGTCAGACACTATCTGTCTTGTATTCGTCTTGTTACAAGTGGTGTGTCAGACACTATCTGTCTTGTATTCTTCTGGTTACAAGTGGTATGTCGGACACTATCTGTCTTGTATTCTTCTGGTTACAAGTGGTATGTCGGACACTATCTTTCTTGTATTCTTCTGGTTACAAGTGGTGTGTCGGACACTATCTGTCTTGTTACAAGTGGTGTGTCGGACACTATCTGTCTTGTTACAAGTGGTGTGTCGGACACTATCTGTCTTGTTACAAGTGGTGTGTCGGACACTATCTGTCTTGTTACAAGTGGTGTGTCGGACACTATCTGTCTTGTTACAAGTGGTGTGTCGGACACTATCTGTCTTGTTACAAGTGGTGTGTCGGACACTATCTGTCTTGTTACAAGTGGTGTGTCGGACACTATCTGTCTTGTTACAAGTGGTGTGTCGGACACTATCTGTCTTGTTACAAGTGGTGTGTCGGACACTATCTGTCTTGTTACAAGTGGTGTGTCGGACACTATCTGTCTTGTTACAAGTGGTGTGTCGGACACTATCTGTCTTGTTACAAGTGGTGTGTCGGACACAATCTGTCTTGTTACAAGTGGTGTGTCGGACACAATCTGTCTTGTTACAAGTGGTGTGTCGGACACTATCTGTCTTGTTACAAGTGGTGTGTCGGACACTATCTGTCTTGTTACAAGTGGTGTGTCGGACACAATCTGTCTTGTTACAAGTGGTGTGTCGGACACAATCTGTCTTGTTACAAGTGGTGTGTCGGACACTATCTGTCTTGTTACAAGTGGTGTGTCGGACACTATCTGTCTTGTTACAAGTGGTGTGTCGGACACTATCTGTCTTGTTACAAGTGGTGTGTCGGACACAATCTGTCTTGTCCACACAATGGTGACATACAATTAGTCAGGCAGAGGGGAGTTCCCTCTTTTAATGAAAAAGCACAATTTTACATTATTTACATAAAAATACTATCTACTTAGTTTTATATAATCACACATAATAGCATTAAAGCACATCAACCAGGTCTTCATGGACTGAAAAATCCTTTTCTTTAAAAACTTGGCCTCAAACAGTGCCACAAAAATCTGTTTCAGCAAAACAAACTTCCGAAGTCCTGAGAGACTTATAAGAGTTTTCTTTCCTGGTTTTGTCCTTGGTAAGCCACAGTCTTTAAAATCTATACAACTTCATGTCCACTTACAAAAATATGAATTGTGCCTGTGCCTCTCTCTCTGAAAAAAAAAAAGACGAAAAGTAAGCTGCATGTCCCTCACCTATCTTGGGGAAAAGCTCCTGAAAAGAACAGAAATAGTTGTTTTATTTTAAATCAGTTTAAAAGGTGTCTTTGTCTGTAGAATATTAATCTTCGTTTTTCCTCTTTTCATTTTTTTTTTATCACATCTTAGCTGCAAGTTTGCTAAACCTGTCTTAGGCCAGTCGTGGCGTTTTCTTTTGAAGACATGAACTCACCATGGGTGATCAGTCTTACTGGCTAATGAGAAAAGGGGGCTAGGTTAGCTCACTGCTCTCCCAATTTTTTTTTTTTTTTGAGGGGGTGCAGAGTGGGGGTGGAATCTTGATGATATGATGATATTCCTTGCCAAGTGGGGATAAGGAATTTGTTTGCACTGCTAAGCATTTCATAAATCTACATTTAGTAGTAAAATTCCTGTAGCTCCAAAGGAATGTTGTAAAATTTTCTTTCATTTTAACCTCAGCATGTTTATTATATGTGTTATGTTGTGTGGAAGCTACAAATGTCATGATTCCATGCGTATGTTTGTGTAGGTTATGCTGTACATTTTGTTGAAACTATGGACGTATGTAGTAGATTTAACACTGGTGTGTGAGTGCTTGTATGCGCATAGAACTTTTGAAATGAAAAATAGTATATATGTATACTGTGTCCCATGTATAATTCAGATCATGTGTATACTATGTGCCCATGTGTTTTGCTGTGTGTTTGTTTGCCAGCAGGTGTGTGCTGGGTGAAGGAATGGATGGTTTCGAGTTGTGGTCATTTTGGCTTGCTTTTAACTGTAGTTAGTCCATGCTGCAAGCAGATATACCTGTGTTCCATTACACTGGTTTGTCAAAATGACAAGACATGGCGGTGACTCTGATGTGTTCCCAGAAGCTTGGCAGGGGATGCAGGTGACAGGGGAGGCCCACAGAATGACCCCAGCTGGATTCCGTTAGGTTTGCGTCTCCGTCTGCAGGCCGGTGGTGACCTCACTGTGGATGAGGTGTCAGATGAGGTCAGAGCCTCCTTTCACTCACTCTGTGTGTGTGTGTGTATGTGCGCGCGCGCGCTCGCGCGCGTGTGTGTGTATGCTGTGTGTGTGTGTGTGCCTATGTATGTATGTTTGTGTGTGTGTGTGCGCCTTTGCATGCATGCATGTGCATGCCTTGTTTCTTGGTAGATTAATTGTAATTAATAGCAGCAACTTTAACTGGTGAAAGCAGACAGGTAGGAACTTTACAATTAAAAGTAATTTTATGATACACTTACCTGTCCACACAAGTGCCTTTTGTCTCATACTTACCTGTCCAAACAAATGTCTTATCTCCACTTTACATGGAACATCACTATACTGTTGGGATTGAAAAAAGATCGGGAGAGCTTCAATCCCCAAAAGGCCAGCCAGAGTGGTTGCCCTTAGTGAGCCCACAACAGTATGCTATGTGTGGACCAGCTTGTTTTTCTCCTGTTTCTTAAGGAAGGAACATGCCTCTTTGGGCTCTACAGTTTTTCTTACTTCATTTTCATCCCCACAAACAACTGTTTTAGTCTACTTTAACCTCAGAGGGCTGAGTCTCTCATTCTTTGGTTTCTCAACAGGGAATTCAGATGATAATTCATAAAAGTTGTCATCTATCACGTCTCTGTTGCAGTAGCAGTCGTCCTCTTCAGTGTTCACCTTTGCATCTCCCAAGTTGGCTGTGAAACCTTCAACAGCTTCTCAGATTTGTTCCACCTGTCACAAGTGGTGTTCTCTTGACGATTTGTTTGAGACCTGCATGAGTAAAAAGAAGGACGGGGAATGTGGACAAGATCACTTCCGGTAGTTCTTCCTGCTAGAGAGGCACTTCATGTTGAAGTCAAGTTGGTACAGCTGCTGGAACCAGGGCAGAGAAGACACTCTTTTGGGCACACCTGCTGGTTTTCAGTACTCCTTCCCAGTGGTTCATTTACCTCAGGATGTACTTAAGACAGATATAAACCTTGTGTGCCTTCCAGTGCTAAGAGCAGGAAACATCTTTGCTTTCGCCCAGTCCCTTTCCCAGTCCACAGTTTTAACGTCCCGCAGCATGAGGACTGTGATAGGTCAGGCCTCAGCTGCCTTGGATCTGGTTCCTCTGGGCCGTCTTCATCTCCGCCCCTTGTGATGGCCACTGATTGAGGTCTGGAACGGAACTACGGCAGATTGGGACATCTCTGTTCCTCTTGGCCTGTTGTTCTTCAAGGCCCTACAGACATGGCCAAGTCTGGAGTGACTGACTTTGGCGTTCAGCTGCTGTTTTCTCTTCATGCACATGGTCTGCAGACTTGAGTGAGGCCGGGTGGGAGGCCACCTTTTCTCAGACTTCCTCGTGTGCAGTGGACTTTTGGAAACTCAGAGTTCAGACCACATAAATCTTCTGGAGATGTGAGGGCACACGCACGAACGCACGCACTCACCCACTCACTCACTCACTCACTCACTCACTCGCTCACATACACACTCACACACACACACACACACACACACACACACACATACAAACATACACATACACACACACACACACACACACACACACAGTCAGGTCCTGTACAAGAATAAAATACTTTGACAGTCAGGTGACAACACCACTTCTCTGCTGTTGAAATAGAATCCTATCAAAATTAGTCAGATCTGTAGCAGACATTCCAAGCTCAGAATATACTTCCAATCCATCATGTAATTGGCTCAGTGAGCTATTAAAACTGGTGTCAAACTAAAGAAGCTCACAACCACTTAATTCAGAATAAAGGGGTGCACAGTGAAGTTGCGTCTTGAAACCAGAAACATGTTCTGCCAGGAACAACTGCCAAAGGACGAGGCCGAGTGTGGAGAGTTGTACGAGCTATATGCCGTGGTCTACGTCATTGAGCAGCAGGACGCAGGGCGCCATCTGGTGAGCTGTATCAAGGTCAGCGAGCCCTACCATCAGCGGAAGGAGCGAGTCACCTGCACCCAGTGGTACCTCTTCAATGACTTCTGCATTCAGCCCATCGAAAAGGTAGGTCATGTCTGGTGTGCTACTTTTGGTGTGTGTATGTGTGTGCGTGTATGTCTCCGTGTGTATGTGTGTGTGTGTGTGTGCGCGCGCGCGCGTGTGTGTGTGTGTGTGTGTGTGTGTGACATAGCAGGAGGTGGTTAAGAATTGTGTATAAGGTTTGCATTTTTTTAGTATGTGAGTATATTTATGTGTGTTGTGTGTGTGTGTATGTGTGTGTGTGCATGTTAGTGTGTGTGTGTGTGTGTGTGTGTGTGTGTGTGTGTGTGTGTGTGTGTGTGTGACATAGCAGGAGGTGGTTAAGAATTGTGTATAAGGTTTGCATTTTTTTTAGTGTGTGAGTATATTTATGTGTGTGTGTGTGTGTGTGTGTGTGTGTGTGTGTGTGTGTGTGTGGTAGAAAAGGGAACAGGAGAGAAAAAGTGTGTGTGTGTGTGAGGAAAAGGGAACAGGAGAGAAAGTGTAAGATAGCAGGGCTTGCAAGCCAGTGTGCATTAATGCAGATGGGTGAAAGTGCATCAAACTAACATTGTGGACTGATTCATGGTATTGTATAGGGCTCTAGCAATATCCCTTAATCAGACTTTTTTTTTCCTGTTTTATACCAGCCGGAGTACGTGTCAATGGACCTCTCCTGGAAGATCCCCAGCATAGTGTACTACAGCCGACGGACTTACCTGAAACACCATGACAACAACGGTACCCACCGCACACAACACCTGTCACTGGCAGCTCAGATACATGTCTTGTCCCCTGAACATTAAATTACACACCTGTCACATGTAACTCAGATACCTGTTTTGTCCCTGAACATTACACACCTGTCACACCAGTCTCTGTCGTGTTTATGACACATTATGTATCTGTTGCATGTTTTCCAGTTATCTTTTTTGTGAATTACTCAGTACATGTTTCCTGTATTCCAGTTATATTTTGTGTTCATTGATTGTTATACATTTGACCCTTGGTATGCCAGTTGTTCGTTTTGTTCAACGCAGACGTGTGTGGCATGCATCCCAGTTATCTGTTGAGCTTATTGCACATCACTCATGGTTCACTTCTGTTTCACACATCTGTTTATTTATTGCACTTTACACACAGGTACCACTTTGTAACATTCAGCAGTCTACTAAAACTTTCTCTCCACGCAAATAAGATAGCCCACACAGAACACTTGAAACCAAATCATTTTTTTTTTAGAATACCAGGTAACGCTAAGAAACTGGTTGATTGCTTTAAAAGGGAAAAAACAAAAGCCCAGATTACACCTAATTTTGTACTAAAATCTAGCAGTGATTGCTATTTGCTTCAGCTGTGTCTGTCTGTGTGTTGATAATGCTTTAAACTGACTGTAATGATCCACCCTGTGTCACAGAATCAGGAATCAGTCTGTTTGATGAAGCTGACACGCACCTCTCACACACTGCTGTTGACATTTGAAGCAGCTGCAGACACACCCTACAGTCTTCCATGATTTTTTGTGGCTTTCATATTGAATTATGAGTACCTCGCCACTGAATTGTTCACAAATGTGTCAACATCACTTAAACTTTACATCTTCACTGGACGTAACATGAAAAAAATAAATTAAAACTTCAGGGCTGCAAGCCTAACTTTCAGTAAATGGTGACTACTTTTGCATTAGCTACTGTCTTCAAATGCAGCGTGTTGATGTTCAAACATAGTAAATAGCTTGTATGGAAACAACATGTCTTCAAATGCAGCATGTTGATGTTCAAACATAGTAAATAGCTTGTATGGAAACAACATGTCTTCAAATGCAGGGTGTTGATGTTCAAACATAGTAAATAGCTTGTATGGAAACAACATGTGGTCAAGAGCAGATCAGTAGTTACGTGGATGATAGTGGACAGGACAGCCAGATATGGATGGATCAGTAGATAGATTGTGAAACTGAATGTACAGAAAGCAGGTGTTTATTATTATTATTATTGAGATAGTAAACCAACTGGACATACCAAAGCTGTAAGAGGTGCTGTTTAATTCAGCAACTCATGGTTATCAGTGCACTGTAGCTGAGTCAACTTTCTGGGTGTTTAGCGATGGTGTAATAGAAGCAGATGTGTTGGAATTACATGTGTGCATACATGCGTGTATGCATGCATGTTCATGAATGCATGTGTGTGTGTGTGTGTGTGTGTGGTGTGTGTGTGTGTGTGTGTGTGATATGACAGTGAACAACTGGTGCAAGCTGGACATCCTGTACGATGACCCAGGACTGGTCAACCGGTCCAACTTCCAGATGACCTATGTCCCCCTCCAGTGGGAGGAGACACTGTCCAAGGGAGATCTGGTGGGCCTGGATGCTGAGTTCATCTCCCTCAAGGAGGTCAGTGACTGCACTGTCATCTACAGTAAAATGAAGCGACTGCCAGCAGTAGAAAATACTGCTTCATTATGTTCACACACATACTTACATACCATGCATGTACAAAAGTATACATTTATGCACCAGACTCTCCGTTCAAGCATACACATGTTTATATACACATGTATGCACACGACACATATATATATATATATGTTCCATCACAACATTGTCAGAGAGAAAACTACTCAGTTTTCGGTGTATGAAAAAGAACTGCTTTTATCAAATAGTCAGCCAAATGGCCTGTATACTTTCCCCTGGAATAAAGCTTGGGCATGTGTCAGAAAAATCTTCCCAGTTCCATCAGTGCTTTAAGCTTTGGCATGTCACAGGGTGTTACACTTCAGAACAATTCTACTGAGTTGAGCAGTGACCACAACAAAATTTTGCTCCAATCTTAAACAGAAAGAAACATTGTCATGGAGAATTTATTCTGCCACAGTTAACAATTCTTTTAAAAGTTTCTACTGTCACTTGGTGGTATCTTCAGGAGGCCTTTTCCAACACGATGTGGAGAATGTGTTGTATCTTTAGAGGGCCTTTTCCAATACAATGTGAAGAATTTGCTCTATCTGTGCTGAGTCTATTCACATGCAGAGTGGAGGATTTGTTTAATCTTCAAAAGGCTTTTTTTCAATACAGTCTAGAAAATGTGTTGTGGCTGTTGAGGGCCTTTTCCAATACAGTTTAGAGAATTTGTTGTATCTTTCATTCTTCAGAAGGCCTTTTCCAGTGCAGTCTAGAGAATTTGTCTTATCATTAGAGGGACTTTTCCAGTGCAATCTAGAGAATTTGTTGTAGTTTTAGAAGGCCTTTTCCAGAACAGTTCAGAACATTTGTTTTATCTTTAGAGGGTATTTCCAATACAATGTGGCGAATCTGTTGTATGTGAAGAGGGTCTTTTCCAACTGGGTGCAAACAACTGCATATTTTAGAGGGTTGGTTCCAGTGCAACGTGGAGAATCCATGGTAACTTCAGGTTGCCTTTCCAGTACAATGTGGAGAATCCATGGTGACTTCAGGTTGCCTTTCCAGTACGATGTGGAGAATCCACGGTGACTTCAGGTTGCCTTTCCAGTACAATGTGGAGAATCCATGGTGACTTCAGGTTGCCTTTCCAGTACAATGTGGAGAATCCATGGTGACTTCAGGTTGCCTTTCCAGTACAATGTAGAGAATCCATGGTGACTTCAGGTTGCCTTTCCAGTACAATGTGGAGAATCCATGGTGACTTAGGTTGCTTTTCCAGTACAATGTGGAGAATCCATGGTTACTTCGGTTGCCTTTCCAGTACAATGTGGAGAATCCATGGTGACTTCGGTTGCCTTTCCAGTACAGTGTGGAGAATCCATGGTAACTTTCAGTTGCCTTTCCAGTACAATGTGGAGAATCCATGGTGACTTCGGTTGCCTTTCCAGTACAATGTGGAGAATCCATGGTAACTTTCGGTTGCCTTTCCAGTACAATGTGGAGAATCCATGGTAACTTCAGGTTGCCTTTCCAGTACAATGTGGAGAATCCATGGTGGCTTCAGGTTGCCTTTCCAGTACAATGTGGAGAATCCTGACTTAGGTTGCCTTTCCAATACAATGTGGAGAATCCATGGTGACTTCAGGTTGCCTTTCCAGTACAATGTGGAGAATCCATGGTAACTTTCGGTTGCCTTTCCAGTACAATGTGGAGAATCCATGGTGACTTCAGGTTGCCTTTCCAGTACAATGTGGAGAATCCATGGTGACTTTTGGTTGCCTTTCCAATACAATGTGGAGAATCCATGGTGATTTTTGGTTGCCTTTCCAATACAGTGTGGAGAATCCATGGTGACTTTAGGCGGCTTTTCCAGTACAATGTGGAGAATCCATGGTGACGTTAGGATGCCTTTCCAGTACAATGTGGAGAATCCATGGTGACTTTTGGTTGCCTTTCCAGTACAATGGAGAATCCATGGTGACTTCAGGTTGCCTTTCCAGTACAATGTGGAGAATCCATGGTAACCTTTGGTTGCCTTTCCAATACAATGTGGAGAATCCATGGTGACTTAGGTTGCCTTTCCAGTACAATGTGGAGAATCCATGGTGACTTTTGGTTGCCTTTCCAGTACAATGTAGAGAATCCATGGTGATTTTTGGTTGCCTTTCCTATACAATGTGGAGAATCCATGGTGACTTTTGGTTGCCTTTCCAATACAATATGGAGAATCCATGGTGACTTTTGGTTGCCTTTCCAATACAATGTGGAGAATCCATGGTGACTTCAGGTTGCCTTTCCAATACAATGTAGAGAATCCATGGTGACTTCGGTTGCCTTTCCAATACAATGTGGAGAATCCATGGTGACTTTAGGTTGCCTTTCCAATACAATGTGGAGAATCCATGGTGACTTTTGGTTGCCTTTCCAATACAATGTGGAGAATCCATGGTGACTTTAGGTTGCCTTTCCAATACAATGTGGAGAATCCATGGTGATATCTTCAGAAGACATTTACGACAGTGTGGAGAATTTGTTGTATCTGTGTAGGTCCCTTTCCAGTACAGTTTGGAATATTTGTACTGTCTTTAGAGGGTATCTTACCGCACCTTGTTGAGAATGTGTTGTATTTTGCAGTAGGCGTTTTCCAGTATAATGAGGAGAATTTGCTGTATCTTTAGAGAGCATTTTTCTGACACAGTGTGGGAATTTGATGTATGTTATTGAGGTCTGTGCTCTCCTAGTTGCTGTTCATGTTCTTAATAGTACCCTTGGAACCCCATAGCGAATGACTCTGTTGTCACAAACACACAAGAATGGTGTGCTGAACACCTAGCATCACAAATAGGTCAAACTCGAAGCGGACAGATCAGTAGACAGACAGGTGGATATTCTAGAACTGTGAATACAATGCTTTGGTCAGTTTTTTTATTGACTGATTGATTTTTTTTATATTCTAAAGCTGTGAATACAATGCTTTGGTCAGTTTTTTTATTGACTGATAGATTTTTTTTTTTTTTTTTGGTTCAATCATAGGAAGAAGCAGAACTTCGAAGTGATGGCACCAAATCCACCATCAAGCCATCGCATGTGAGTCCAGCACGTATCACCTGCATCCGAGGGTAATGACACTGTGTATCTGTGTGTGTGTGTGTATGTGTGTGTGTGTGTGTCTGTGTCAGTGTCGGTGTTAGTGTATGTATATGTGTGTGTGTGTGTTGTTGTTGTTGTTATTGTTGTTGTGTGTGTGTGTATGAGTGTGTGTGTGTGTGTCCGCACACATACACCCTTCTGTTGTTGCGTGTATATCTTGTATTTTGATATATGTGTGTGTGTTCATGTAGTCATGTTCGTGAGTCTGTATGGTTGTGTCTGAGAGGTCTGTAGCCAAGTGAGTAGAGCTGGGCTATAAGCAAATTCTCTCTCTCTCTCTCTCTTTCTTTGTGTTTGTAGAAGGTGTATTTTAAAGGGTAGTGTGAAAGTTTTTTTGTTAATGACTTGTGAGTTGACTGCAACACGGTGACAGCCCTGATATGTCCATTTGCAGTCGGCTTGGCCATAAGCAAATTCTCTCTCTCTCTCTCTCTCTCTCTCTCTCTCTTGATTTGTTTCCTTGAATTATTTCACCTTGTAATTGTTTGCTTGTGTGTTTCTGGAAGGAAATTACTTCCCTAGCTGATGACCCATACCCCCTTTTTATTTCATTCTCAGCGAACATGTACCCATTGTATACAGGTCGGTGGCCTTACAGTTTAAAATTTCAGAGTTCTGTCTCTCTCTGTCTCTCTCTCCCTCTCTCTCTCTCCTTGTTAAGTGTATTTCTGAAGCCTTTAAAATCTGTGTGACCAGATCAAATTTATAGCCACTGGGGGGAAACAACAGTGAGGCCTGCAGTCTTACTGGTGCTGATACGCCCAACTGCAAGGTTACTGTACGCTGTAGCCTGCTGATGTGCTAGAGCACCCTTGGGTTTCTTGGAATACTGTTTTTGTTTTGTGCAGTATGTTGCTTTGTGTGTGTATGAAGGGTGTGGGGGTGGGCTGTTGGAAGTATGGGTGGGGGAGATGGGCATGTGGTTATGACAGGTGGGGGGGGGGGAGGAAGTGAGTACCTGTGAGATGGGGTGAATGAGGGGAAGAGAAGGGGAGGGGACTCACGGCACACGAGACCCCGTCGTTTGCCCCGCGCTTAGTGTGAGCGAGACTTTGCCATTTTACTGGCCGTCAGCTAAATAAAGCGGCCAGCTATTAACCAATCAGCGTGAACGCGCGCACTGCGACCAGCTTCAGCTGCAGGGAAGAAGAAAGATGCTACCCGCCATAGTTGCGCGTGGTGTTCTCTGTGGCGAATTTGTGCAAAAAGTGCGAATTTCGGTGTGTTTTGGATACTGCAGTTCATCATCTTCGTTCGTTTCAGTGTTCATATAGTCTTAGCTCTGTAAAGAAGTAGACAGGATATCACTTTTGTCCAAATCTTCAAAACGCCATCTCCGTCAGTGTGAGCAACGGGAAAACGTTTCCTTCTTTGAGATAAGTAAAATTCGTGCATTTTGGGGTTTGTTGACAATATCAAAACTTAAATTCAGGTCTTTTGGGGGGTTGATGTCCGCTCTTACAATTGTTCACTGGAAAGTTTTTAGTTTCAAGTACTAAGTTATCTAAGTCATTTACTAGTTACAGGCCGGTGGAAGGCTATATGTGGGGTGTAAAACCGTCTTTGTTCCCAGCTCAGTAAGCGTCTCCGTGTCTGACGTCACTGTCTGCGTGTTCATTTAACACGCCGTGCATGCTTCCTACAAGCTGACAACAGGCCACGTGCTTATTCTCTGTCTCACTCACTCACTCTCTCTCTCTCTCTGTATCTGTCTCCCCCCCCCCCCCCTCTCTCTCTCTCTCTCTCTCTCTTATCTCTGCATGCTTCTGACTTACGTCATTGCAGAAATCATCAATTTTCCCCAGTGTTTTCTTCACTTAAGAACTCGGCGGCTTTTCCCCGTGTTAATTTCCTCACAACTTCCGTCCCCCACCCCTATACTTTCACTTACTAACTGATTTATTCTTTTCCCCGTCTGCAGTGTGTGTGGGGGTGCGCGCGTGCATGCGCACGTGCGGTCGTGTGTACGTGCGTGCGTGCGTGCGTGAGTGCGAGCGAGCGAGCGTGCGAGCGTGCGTGCGTGCGTGTGTGTGTGTGTGTGAGAGAGGAGAGAGAGAGAGAGAGAGAGAGAGAATTGGGCGTTAGTGACTGTGTGTACTGCACTGTCTTTTCAGATAATTAATGAATGTGCATGTAAGTGTACATTGCCGTCCTTGGTGTGTTAGTTGCCTCTCTCTCTGTTCTCTCTCTCTCTCTCTCTCTCCTCTCTCTCTCTCTCTCTCTCTCTCTCTCTCTTCTGTGTGTGTGTGTGTGTGTGTGTGTGTGGACTGAAGATGGCGTCCGTTAAGCACACAGAAACTAATCATACAGAGAGACTGAATTCTTTATGTAGACTCTGTGGCGGTCGGTCAAAACCAACCCGTTACAGGAAAACAATTTATTGCAATAAATATGCATCAGAACTGGAACAGTCATATGGACTTATCATTTCTGAAGAAACAGAAGGCAAACTGTACTCTAGAACAATGTGTACAAATTGTTATGTTTATATGAAACGGAAAAAAAGTGCTGCTGTTCTCCAATCAATAAAAGGACAGATAGCCAGTACACATAGCCTGTGGACTGAGTTTGACCCAACGATTGAAGAAGCTGATTGCACTGTGTGTCACACGTTTCATGAACAGTCCATACCACGTAGACGTGTTAAAAAAAGGAAACTGGACCCCCTAGCAAATCAAAACAGAACTGTCAGCAGCAAGGAAATCTGTGATGACAGTAAGAAAGGTGAGTCGCTTGACACAGGTAGTGTAGGTGATATTTCTGACAGTGCTGTTCCTTATTCAGATGGGGATATTTGTGGCAGCAATGTTGCAGACAACATAGCAAGAGACAGAACAATGACCACCACTTGTAACACAAATATAGATCAGAATGTTTGTGATGACTACGTTGATGGAATCAGTGAGCAAGCTTGTAATACAGGCCCTCCTAGTAGTAGTGATGACGTCAATGTCGACAACGTCACTGCAACTGAGACAGTATATGATAGCAGTGTGGCGGATGTAAGTGAAGCTCTTGACAATACCCTCAGTCGTGCCTGTGAAGAAACATCTCTCAGCAGCAATAACACTAGCAGAACAGAAGCTGACAGCAGTGACAGAGGAGCAATGTTCCAGCCTTCAGCATCGTCAACACCTCAACAGAAGACTGTCAAAAGGCGGCTGTTGGACTTTCTCAATGCCCGAAGGCCAGACTTCTTTCAGAATGATGCCAACAATATGAGCAGTTTACAAGTCCAAACGGAGATCGATAACACATCAACTGACTGCACATCAGGAATGCAAACACAGTCAGTGCTGAGCACACCTGTAACTAGCCCTCATACACAGATTCCGGGACAAGGACAACCACACAAAACAGTGAAGCACCGCTCATCACAAACTGAGAAAAGAAAATTAGTTCGACCACTAGAAGATTTGTGTGCACCTCTGACAGCTGGAGAAGAAGCGTATCTCACTCGTTTAGTCCGTATCAAAATGGAACAATCCAGTGACAAACGGTCTGTTGCATGCAAAACTAGGGGTCAGCCTATAATTCTAAAAAAAATCATCAAAGCCAGAAAGTCTTCAGCTTTTGCAAGTACTCCCACTAGAAGGAAAAGAGGACACCAGGTTGCCCAAATCCGCAGAGAATATTCAGGTGCTTCGGAGTCTGATTTGTTGAAACAGCAAAGCACTGAGCTTAGATTCACTGGAAAAAGAAAAAGGACAGAGATACTAAAAGCTGCTGGTTGTTTGAAAGGACACATCACTGCAAAACAGGCAACAAAAATGAAAGCAAGAATGTTGCTGACTTGGGCAAAACAGAGGCAGTTTAGGAAGGTATCAAAACAGGCAGGGATAACACTTGATAGTGAGGAAAAAGAAAGACAGTTTCAAAACAGTTTGAAGTGTGGAAAGATTCGGGTAGACTGGAAAAAACTAATCTTCCATGACCAGAAAACTAACAGAGATGAAAAGAAAAGTACCCCTGTGGTACGGGTTGAAGATTTGCCAACATTCCTGGAAAAACTATTAGACCAGTATGAAGAAAAGAAGTTGTTGACATGGCATCATAACACTATTCCTGAAAATGAAATATGGGTGAAAGTTGGAGGTGATCATGGGGTGGCAGTTTCAAACTGGTCATGTCTGTCGCAAATCTTGAACACCCCAATGCCAAGGAAAACTGTTTCCTGGTCTGCATAGTAGAGGCAAAAGACAGCAGTGAAAACATCAGAACTGTTTTGAATCCTTTCAAGCAGCAGATCAGTCGGCTTGCACAAACAACATGGAAAGGAAAAAATATTAGACCGTTTCTGTTTGGGGATTATGATTTCCTCCTGAAAATGTATGGGCTGTCTGGAGCTCAAGGTGTGTATCCATGTCTGTGGTGTACAGCCACAAAGGAACAAGCACAAAAGAAGTGCAGTGATCGATTTGGGGATACCATCAAACAGAGAACGCTTGAAGGCATGAAGAAAATGCATGTCAAGTTTGTGAAAGAAGGTGGAAAAAAATCTCAGGCCAAGTGCTTCCAAAATCTTATCTTGCTGAATGTATGGGATATTGAACTAGATCATGTCACCCCTCCCTACCTTCATATCCTTTTGGGAATTGTCAAGAAGCATCATGATCTTTTGGAAGATGACTGCTATGATGTTGACAAAAGGATAGCGCTAGATCTGGCAAAGAAAGAAGAACCAAATGTAAGAGGTACACACAGGGAGTTTCAAAGAAGTGTTAGGATGGTGAAGATATGTTGTCAAAGTCAGAAAACAGATACTCCTTCACTGAAAGGCCTTAATCCTTTCAAGAAGGGTGAAGGACCAGTAGGTGTTGCAGTTGAGTCTGTGCTTCAAAGACACAGGATCGTGAAGCAAGCCTACTACAGTGGCACTTTTATCGGCAACCACTGTAACAAATACCTCAAAGCAGAGGTCATCACGGATATCTTTGACAGCATAGAGAATACAGTGAATAGTATGACAGACGACCAAAGCATTCAGGCCATAGGAAGAGAAATAAAACGTAAATACACCACGTTGAACAAGGCTTATTCGAATGTGCACAGCCTATTGTCATCAAGCCAGCCTGTTGAGAAGGATTTTAAAGAGATCCAACTCGCAATCGACCAGTACATGACACTGTACAGAACGTACTTTGTTCATCAGATCAATGTTATCCCAAAGCAGCACATCCTTGAAGACCACTGTGCTGAATGGATCCAGAGGTGGAAATTTGGGTTAGCTTTACTTGGTGAACAGGGGGGAGAAGGTATGCATGCCACTGTCAACCAGCTGAAGCGCAGAGCATGGGGTATTAGAAAAGATGACCAGAGGCTGGCCCTGATCATGCAAGAGCAATGGATGCAAGCATCCCCCATAATGCAAGACACGCCCAAGAAAAAAAAGAAAGGAAAGGCAAAGTAACATTCCAAATTTTAGACAATGGACAAACCCAGAATCTCTCTCTCTCTCTCTCTCTCTCTCTCTCTCTCTCTCTCTCTCTCTCTCTCTCTCTCTCTCTCTCTCAAGAACATGCATACTCATTCACACACACACACACACACACACACACACACACACACACGTAATCCTATGTGAGCGCACACACACTGACACAGGGATCAATCGCTGTGTGTGTGTGTGTGTGTGTGTGTGTGTGTGTGTGTGTGTGTGGGAGAGAGAGAGAGAGAGAGAGTGTGTGTGTGTGTGTGTGTGTTTCACCAGATAACTGCACGCCCATTGTAGTCATCATGAATGCGCAGCTGCATATGCTTATAAATGCATTTTCTCAGGTGCCAACTTACACAGTCATCATGTTTCCTGTTCTCTATGTTGTATATAGTCTAGTGTCGTTTTTTTTGTCCGTGTCCATTAGCTTTTAAAGCTTTTTTGTTATTTAATTTGTTTTCTTTGTTAGTTTGGATGGTTGGGTTGGCTGACTGGTTGTTGTTGTTCTTGTTGTTGTTGTTGTTGCTTTACTGTATGAAAATCGCAGCTTTTGGTTTGGTATGTCAGTAAGTCCAAGTTTGTTTTGTTCTTTGCAACTGAGCCCTGTGTTATTCATTCATTGCACTGCACCCATATAGACTGCTTTCTTTTAAGAGTAAAGACTGTTCTTTTTTTTTTGTTTTGCATGTTACATTTACTTTACTGTAGACATAACTCAGGTTTAATGCCCCACCCCCACCCCACCCCACCCCGCCCTCCCTGCTCCCCCATGAGTCGAGTACTTGCTGGCTGGCAACCAACGCGACAATTTCCAAATCAATTCACAGGAAAGTGATAAAGAGAATCAGTCTGTGAGACTTCTTAGTTGTTTGCATACAAAGGAAAACAGCAATACTGTATTA
This sequence comes from Conus canariensis, assembly GCA_033310375.1. Taxonomy (NCBI): domain Eukaryota; kingdom Metazoa; phylum Mollusca; class Gastropoda; order Neogastropoda; family Conidae; genus Conus; species Conus canariensis. The sequence goes on from CM065716.1 coordinate 11,973,476, forward strand.
TCATCTTCCATTTAACGGGACAGTCCGTGATAAGTAACATGTTGAGCTGAATTTTAACAATGATGGATACATCCTACATGGACTACGCTGCACAACCGTGAGTACAAAATTCTCTGTCTTCCTCTGTCCTGTCTTGCATTGCCCCCCCCCCCCCCTCTCTCTCTCTCTCTCTCTCTCTTTCTTTCGCCCCCTCTCGCGTTGCTTTGATTCTCTATCTCCCTCTTTCTCTCTCTTTCCCCCCCACACATGCTCATGTGTGTGTGTGTGTGTGTGTGTGTGTGTAAAAACTCCGCATGTTACAAACGTAGCGTAAAAAAAACAACTCAGCATGTTACAAACGTAGCGTAAAAGAGCATGAAACATGCACACCAAAATCTGTTCATGTTTATGTGAAAATTAAGCATGTTACACTCACAGCAAAAAAAAAAAAAAATGCATGAAACACGCAAAACAAATTGTGTTGGCTAGTAGTGTGTGTTTACGTCTGCGTCTGGTGAATCGGCTTGACAACGTTTTGAGGGCAGCAAACAGTGAACGTAAGTATTACCGTAAGTATTAAATCTCTCTCTCTCTCTCTCTCTCTCTCTCTCTCTCTCTCTCGCTCTCTCTTCGTGTGTGTGTGTGTGTGTAACGTAATGTAATGTAATGTAAAAGGATAAACATGATAACATTATAATTCCTATTCAAAGCACACACACACACACACACACACACACACACCGCCGAAAAACTCACACACGCAGACAGACACACGAGCGCGTTCAACACTAGAAAACACGCGCACAGTTGTAAGTGGATATTGTTAATCAGTCCGAGGGAAAAGATGCGTCTTTAAGGAGGTTTTGTGTGTTGTTGTTGTTGTTGTCTTTCCACATAAAGTGATATTAGACGAAGGTTTTTTGTGTGTGTGTGTGTGTGTGTGTGTGTGTGTGTGTGTGTTTCTTTTGCCCTCTATCTGTCTCTCTCTTTGTCTGTCTGTCTGTCACTCTCTCTCTCTCTCTCTCTCTCTCTCTCTCTCTCTCACTCTCTCTCTTCGTTGTTCGTTTTGCGTTTTCTCTCTCTCTCTCTCTCTCTCTCTCTCTCTCTCTCTCTCCTCTCTCTCCCCTCTCCTCTCTCCCCTTGTCGATCCAGCAGTACGGTAATTGTAATGTTGTTTATAGCAAAGCCGACCGCAAAGGGCCATATCGGGGCTGACACAGCAGTACAAGTGGTCAGTAGTTTCTGCAAAGCCACTTTCTTGGCTCTGGGGAGACCAGCATTACACATTCCGATCGGCACAGCGTGTACCTCGCCACAGTGATGCTGCCGTTCCGCGCTGCGTGTACCTCGCCACAGAGAAGCTGGGAAGGAATGTGCGGGCGATGCGAGAGGGATGGGATGGGGGTGGGGAGAGGTGGGAGTGCTACTGCGGGGGAGGGAGGTTGGGCGCTCGTTAAAAATAGGCGGGCCTCCCTCGCCGGCCAAGAGGCTGTAATTGCGTGCGCCGTGGACTGTTTGTGTGTGTGTGCCTGCGTGTGCATGTGTATGTGTGTGTGTGTGGTGGGGGTGGGGGTGAATAAGATTTGATATTGAAATGAAGAATGGTAGCACAAATTAGTGTGCCATTTGTTAACAATTTGCATCTTGTTTTATTTGTTTTATCTTAATGGTCTTTACCCCGTGGATATGCTCACCCTTGTTGTAAGGTTCAGTCTATCTGTAAACAAGAAAACTTCAACTCCGACTTCTTCTTTTCTCGCCTGTTGTTGGTCCAATTTCCATTTACAGGGTAGATTTCATTTTCCAGTGTTTTGACTGATGGTCTTTTTTTTTTTTTTTTTTTTTCAATTTCTGATTTTTTTGTTCTGCGTCCTGTTAGGTATAATTCATTGCGTGTGTTTTGTCTGCTTTCAAACTTGCTGCCTGACTCAGCCCTCTGTTTCTGTGGTGGATGATTTCAGACAAGGAGAGCACTTTGGACAGGCCTTCATTGATGACTACATCTTGACACCTGAGCAGGTGAGTTTCCTGATGACTACATCTTACCCCCAGAATAGATAGACCACATCTTCATGCCAGAACAGGTGAATTCTCTGATGACTACATCTTAACACCAGAACAGGTAGGTTTATTGATGACTGCGTTGTGACACCAGAACAGGTAAGTTCATTGACAAGTACATCTTAACTCCAGAACAGGTGGGTTCATTGATGACTTCATCTTCACACCAGAAAAGGTGATTTATTCATAGATGACTACATTTTTTTATACTGAAACTGGTGATTCTTGAAACCGGTGATGACACCATCATTGATGCATACCACATCTTGACAACAGAATAGATGAATTCATTGATGACTATGTCTTGATGCCAGAATAGGCGAGTTCATTGATGATGATATCTTGACACCAGAACAGGTGAGTTCATTGATCACTACAAATTGAGGCCAGAACCAGCGAGGTCATTGATGATGATATCTTGACACCAGAACAGGTGAGTTCATTGATCACTACAGATTGAGGCCAGAACAAGCGAAGTCATTGATGATGACATTTTGACACCAGAACAGGTGAGTTCATTGATTACTACAGATTGAGGCCAGAACAAGTGAAGTCATTGATGATGACATCTTGACTCCAGAACAGGTGAGTTCATTGATTACTACAAATTGAGGCCAGAACAAGCGAGGTCACTGATGATGATATCTTCATACTAGAACAGGCAAGTTCAGTAAGGACTTCATCTCAACCCCTGAGCTATCTGACGTTTGCATATCTCACTCCCCACTCACACAGAGATTCATCCATAAGCCTGTTAGATGGCACTCAAGATTTGACGAGCGCACTGGGTAAATGCTAAATCAGACATCTGCCAAGTCGCATCCATAAGCCTTTGCCCTAATGTTTTTTCTATGTCCTTTAATTTCATTAGATTAAAAAATCCAGTTTCATGCTATATGTGGGTTCTCGAGGCTTAATGTATCATATGTGACCTTGCAAATATGCAGTGACACCAACTTGATGCAGCGGAGAAGATAGTGTGGTATGATGAGCACAGTTGATGGTGAGGGTATTGTGTCCTGCATGTGTTCTTGTCATGATTATTCAGTGTGTCCTCCTCTCTGTGCCCCTGTAGAAATGGAGACCAAATCATGGTGCATGTTCTGCAAGATTGTGGGACTGGGAGAGGAGACATGATTGATGCCTACCACACAGACAAGCCATACTGGTCTACAGGAGTTCTGAGGAAGATCAGTTATAGAGTGTGATGGCACTGGAAAAGGAGATGGCTGTTCAGCAGAGGAGACAGTTAACCTTTACATTGCTTCCTGGGTCTTCCATGACCCAGTGACTCGGTAGAAACATCATATCCTATGAACCGATAAAGCTATGCTCACGAAATCTTAGGAGTTTGTCAGTGATCTTAATAGCTGTTGGTCACAGCAATTTCATGTATGGGCACAATCAGTTATCAGCGTAATCAGTCAAGGTTCCCCCAGGACCTATAGATTTAAATAGGTTATACATGACCCATGCCATTGGGTGAGGAATAAGTTGCTGAACCGCCCTTTATCAGGTGTGGGTCTTACAAGACTCACGTGATCTGAATAGGGTTAAGCAATAGAATAGGAAAAGCCTCTACAAAATGTGTGGGTCTTGGGTGACCCACACGATCAGGTCTGTATAGTCAACAACGTCATCCGGTAAAGGTTAAATAGACTGATCTTGCATGTGTGAGATATGGCATTCAGGGGTTGCAGTGCTCCTTACAGTTCTGCGTTCAGGGACACACTGCTTACAGAAAAATGCATTACACACACAACACAAGCACAAACACACACACACACACACACACACACACACACACACACACACACACATGCACACACACTCACACACACACACATGCACACACACACACACACACACACACACACACACACACACACACACACACACACCATGCCTCAAATATGTTTTATTGAAAACAAAAGTAGTCAAAAAGTGTACACATGCCGCTAACAGATTGGGCTCACATTATTCAGTACAACTGTGCTCAACCATTCACAGGTCTAGTACATTTTTGCCTTTCGAATCCTGCAACCACCACTCAGCTCGGCGAATATGCCAAGAGGGCAGGAAACCATGTGCCTGATGACATGTAGCATGATTCACACACTGGCAAGGTGGCCATCTTTTGGCATGTCCTTAAGTCACACGCCATTTCTGAAAACGCCTTCATTGTTGTGAAATTGCCATAGTTGTGCAGAACTCTGCAGTAATTGCAACCCCCTGGCATAGCATATACTGCTAAGCACAGCGATAAAGTTGAAGAGGATGGACGTAACGGAAGACCACATAGAATTAGTTGACTATTAGTTATGGTGAAATTGATAGATGGTGATTAGCTCAGTTGGTAGAGCGCCGGACTTGTAATCTTGGGGTTGCGGGTTTGCATCTCCACCAGGCCGTTTTGCTACAGGGGGATTTTTCCCTCGGAGTTAACATTGGTTCTGACTCCATTCCCCATATAGTCCTTCGAATGAGACTATAAACCGAGGTTCCATGTGTGAACGCACGCACAACATCTTGCACACACGTAAAATCCGATCTCCAACTTTCGGAAGAGAAGGCCAGTTTGGCCGTTGGTATGGATGACATGTTACACATAGCATGCACCTTCCCTGAAGTTGGAGTATGGCTGCCTTAATGGCGGGATAAAAAATGGTCATACACACAAAAGTGTCAGAATAATCAAAATGATGATTGTGGACACTAAAAGAAAGAAGAAGAAGAACTGTGGCTGTGACGAAAGTAACGGAAGTCAACATAAAATTAGCTGAATATTAGTTATGGTAAAATTATTACATGGTAATTAACTATGGCAGTGATGGTTTCTTCATTTGAAAGCTGATGTTTCATGTGTGTGATGTGTGCAGGTGACAATTGAATGTCAGTGTATCATGTGTCTGATGTGTGCAGGTGACAATTGAATGTCAGTGTATCATGTGTCTGATGTGTGCAGGTGACAGACTACCTGACAGAGTTGTTCAGTTCAGTGTCAGTGTATCATGTGTGTGATGTGTGCAGGTGACAGACTACCTGACAGAGTTCTCTGGCATCGAGCCCAGTGAGCTGGACCCCAGCACGTCCACCAAACACCTGACCACACTCAAGTCCACCTACCAGAAGCTGCGCTGCCTGCTGGACATCGGGGTCATCTTCGTGGGCCATGGCCTCAAGAAGGACTTCAAAGTCATCAACTTGCAGGTCCTGGCTGTTCCTTGAGTTATACCCATTGCCTTTTGATAAACCTGCTTTAGAATGTACTGCCCTGTACTGCCATCTCTCGGTGTATTTTGTGTGTGGTTTGTTTCGTTTTGCTTTTTTTGCCTATGCTTTTTATCATATCAATGCCATCTTCTCTAGTCCATTCACCTGTGTTGTTTTCATAGACTCAAATTTCCAGTCCTTAGACTCTTTGCAGACTGCTCCACAAGGCCAACATTCTTATCTGGAAGAGCTTTTTTTAATTTCTTTTTTCTGTTTTTCATATATTTTTTCCACTCTTTTGTATGTTGTAAGAGTTCAGTAGTTTTCCTAATGATTTGGGGTATGTTTGCTCCCTTTTTTTCCAAGCTTGCTACACATCTTTTTTTATAACTTGAGGAATTGGGTCTGATTGTTGATGACGTTTGTGAGTGGTTTGAGCCCCAACATTGTCCTGTGCCCTTGGCAAGCATTTGAGCAAGAGGAGAGAGGTAAACAGAGATATGGACTTATCACTTTACAGGTTATGAAGTAGGCTTCTAAGTTTGCCTTACACAGGCATGTATGACAGCACAACTCATTGCTCAACACCATCAAACAAGGCACCATAGAAGGTTGATGTTCCAGACTGAACAAGTCCTGAATGGACAATATAAAGCACTGGACTGTTTATATCACCTCTGCCTTGTTGCGCATGACTTAGGACAGAGGAGTGTGGAGGTCCTGGACAGTCATTATGTCTATCATGACTACCATACGACTGCTGTCATGGGACAATGAATGATGGTACAGAGAAAGACTGGCAACATTGCCACAGTGTATATGACAATACTTGGTTGGAAGAAACTCAAGAGAGAGCTTGACAGCAGAAGGTCTTCAGAGAAGAAACCCCCCTCAGACAAGTGTTTCGGACCCGAACTCCTTACACTCTAAGAGGGCAGGGCCGCATCCAGGTCAAGACTCCCAAGACTCCAAGATGCCTTTCTACTGTCTTTTTTTTTTCTTTTTTTTTTTTACCCTGGCAAAGCCGGGATTCGAACCCGCAACGTTTGGATGGGTAGGCGTCTCAAGGCATGCCTTTTCAAGACGGATGTCTTACCCCACTGCTAATGGGACACCTATAAGACATGAAATTCACTTTTGTTCCTCCTCGACCAGATCCAGCTGGAACTCTTTTCAGCTGCCTCTGCCATTGCCTTCAGGGTTCTGAAATGTAGTGGATGCAGTGTCTCGGGGTGATGGTACCACTGCACTGGGGTAAAGGCCGTTGTTACCACACGATGTGTGGCACTGTTGTCAAGGCTGTTGGGCAGCATTGTCACAGGATGAGTGTCGACATTGTACATGGGATTGCAGAAGTATTGTCCTTGAGTGTGTGGCAGTGTCTGCAATGACTGTCTGCATATCCACAGGGTGAGTGGCAACTGTTGTGAATTTAGCAGCAACATTGCTTTGGGGATGGGCGGCAAAATTACACGGGATGAGCAGCAGCATCACGGGGCAAGCAACAACATTGTCCTTGAGTGCATGGAAACATTGTTGTTCAGTGTATGACACTAACCTTGACTTTGGGGCAACATTGTGCTGGAGTGTATGGAAGCTTTGTCATTTGACAAGTGACAACATTAGCCTTGAGTGTGGTAACATTGTCCTTGAATGTATGGCAACATGGTCATGGAGTGAGTGACAACATTGTCCTTGAGTGTGGTAACATTGTCCTTGAGTGTATGGCAACATGGTCAAGGTGTGAGTAGCGACATTGTCCCCAAGTGGCAACATGGTCATGGAGTGAGAACGACATTGTCCCCGAGTGGCAACATGGTCATGGAGTGAGTAACGACATTGTCCCCAAGTGGCAGCATGGTAATGGAGTGAGTAACAACATTGTCCCCGAGTGGCAACATGGTCATGGAGTGAGTAACGACATTGTCCCCGAGTGGCAACATGGTCATGGAGTGAGAACAACATTGTCCCCGAGTGGCAACATGGTCATGGAGTGAGTAGCGACATTGTCCCCGAGTGGCAACATGGTCATGGAGTGAGAACAACATTGTCCCCAAGTGGCAACATGATCATGGAGTTAGTAATGACATTGTCCCCAAGTGGCAACATGGTCATGGAGTGAGTAACGACATTGTCCCCAAGTGGCAGCATGGTCATGGAGTGAGTAACAACATTGTCCCCGAGTGGCAACATGGTCATGGAGTTAGTAGCGACATTGTCCCCAAGTGGCAACATGGTCATGGAGTGAGTAATGACATTGTCCCCAAGTGGCAACATGGTCATGGAGTGAGTAACGACATTGTCCCCAAGTGGCAACATGGTCATGGAGTGAGTAACGACATTGTCCCCAAGTGGCAACTTGGTCATGGAGTAAGTAGCGACATTGTCCCCGAGTGGCAACATGGTCATGGAGTAACGACATTGTCCCCAAGTGGCAACATGGTCATGGAGTGAGTAACAACATTGTCCCCGAGTGGCAACATGGTCATGGAGTGAGAACAACATTGTCCCCAAGTGGCAGCATGGTCATGGAGTGAGTAACAACATTGTCCCCGAGTGGCAACTTGGTCATGGAGTGAGTAACGACATTGTCCCCGAGTGGCAACATGGTCATGGAGTGAGTAACGACATTGTCCCCAAGTGGCAACATGGTCAAGGAGTGAGTAACAACATTGTCCCCAAGTGGCAACATGGTCATGGAGTGAGTAACGACATTGTCCCTGAGTGGCAACATGGTCAAGTCAAGTTAAGTCAAAATTTTATTTCCAGATGGAACATTGAATAAGCAGAGAAACTGCTTTTTTACATCAAGCCATCATAACAAAACAAAGAAACTTGAATAATAAAATAATGAAAATGAAGAAATACAAAAAGGGAAAATCAGCAGAAAAGGGCGAGGGAGGTGGTGGGGGTGAAATCTGAGGGGGATGAGGAGGGGGGAGGAAATAGGAGGAGGGAGGGGGTAGGATGGAGGCGTGGGGGTGGAGGGAGAGGGAGAACAAAAAACAGTTCAAGCCTATTATAGTTATCATATCAAGGAAGTAACAAGAGAGAGAGAGAGAGAGAGTTTAGTTATGTACAATATCAATACATTGTCTACAAAGCATACACATGCATAAACAGACATGTACATAGGCATAAACATATACACAAGGATACGTCATGTAAAATCACTGAAGAGTTATTTCAAGGGAATTTGAGAAAATATTAATTGCTAACTATCCATGAGATGCTTTTTCAGATTTTTCTTAAACCGATTTTTGTTCTTTATGTTTTTCAAAGTGATTGGTAGCTTGTTCCGTACATTTCCACCGGAGTACAAAAGACTAGATTTATAAAGATTATTTCTTGGTCTAGGAAAGGATAATAAATGACTGTGTCTATAAGTGTTAGTTGTAAATGAATCTCTTATCTTTTTAGAAGCATATCCGTTTGTAACATTATGTATGCGTACTGCCTTATTGAACAAAAGTCTGTTGTAGAAGGTTAACATATTAAGTTGTTTATAGTCTTCTGGTGTTAGGGTGCTTGATTTTAGTAATACTCATTTTAATGCTCTTTTATACATTCAATGAATAATTTTCAAGTTGGTTTCACTGCAGTTATCCCATAGGGTTGATGCATAATCAATGATTGATAGAATATGAGCACAGAAGAAGAGCTTTCGTGAATGGGTGTCCAGGAAGTTCTTAATCTTGGCTAATTGAAGTAATTTTTTTGAGAGATGTTTCCCCATTGACGTTATGTGGTCGGTTCATGTTAAATCTTTATCAGTTATTACTCCTAGTATTTTATGTGAGTCGACTTCTTCTATTTTTTGGTCAGATATAAACAATGGTGGAAATTTTGACTTCATCTTTTGCCTTTTTTGTCGGGCACATACAAACATGCACTTGGTTTTGCTTGCATTTAAGGACATATGGTTCATTTGAGTCCATTCGATAAGTTTTTTAACATCATTTTAGAGTTTACTAGCTAATCTATATGGATCTGAATCACTGGAATGAAGAGATGTATCATCTGCAAACATTTCGCATTTACTTTCAAGAAAATAAGGTAAATCATTGACGTAGACAGTAAACAGTAGAGGGCCCAATACAGAGCCTTGTGGTACTCCATATTTGATAGACATTAAGTTTGACGTTTTATAACCAGCCGCCGTGGCGAAGTGGTTAGCGTCGCGGACTCCCGGCTGGGAGATCGTGGGTTTGAATTCCATCAGAGTCATGTGGGTTTTTCTGCCCCGACCGGCTCCTACCCAGAGTTGAGTTTGCTGCGGACTCAGTTGGGAAGACTGGGACCACACAGCCGAGTTTCATCCACGTAATGGATGCGTTTCTGAGAGTGTTGCTCAAATTTCCTGACCAACACTGCAGGTGCCTGTATCTCTCGGGCCTGGTTGACGCCGGGATATATTATGAAAGGAAGCGTAGAGTACAGCCCTGTCATGTAGTCTTAGACCGAAATGGAAATCCGTAGCATCATCTTAATCATCCTCATTCGCATCGATCAGCATTAAAAAAAAATGTCTCAAAGTCTGTGGCCCTTCATGCCCTGCTCTCATGGTGACCTCAGTTTCGATGTCCTCTCCGCATCTGTGGCCTTGGTTTGGTTCCGTCAGGGTCGCCGGTATCGGCGAGTCCATGGGGGCTGTCGTTGGACGGACGTGGTGGCGCCCTCCGGAGGGAGAGCTCACTCACGCCGGCTCCGCCACTAAGCAATTATTGTCGTCAGTAGGGGGCTTAGTAGGTGGTGTCCTGCGTATGTTAGATCAGAACAGGCGCCACTGAACACCACCGAAGTGACTCAGCAGCAGTGCAGTGTCTTCTCCGGTGTGTTGCCTCTTGACGACTTGAAATTGACTGCTCCCTGTGGATTGTTGGTGCCGGGGCTGCGGCGGGGCTGACCGGGCTGTGGCTGCGGTTGGGGTGTCGGAATGAGCGGCATGTGTGCATTGTCTCTGAGGTGGCGCAGAGGTTGGGACAGCAAAAAAAAAAAAAAAAAAAAAAAAGTTTGACGTTTTATTCTTGACTGTTACTGATTGTTTCCTATTACATAGAAATGAGGACATGAAATTTATAAATTCTGGAGTTAATTTGTAGAGTTCCAGTTTACGCAACAGGAGAGAACAGGAGAGAATGATTTATTACATCAAAAGCTTTTTCAAAGTCTATAAATAGAATACCAGTAAATTTATTTTCATTTATACTGCATAAAAGGCTATCAATAAGCTGCACAAGGGTTGTATGGCAGGAATGATTTTTACGGAAACCAGATTGATCGTTGTGGAGTAAATTGTTTTTAGTAACGTAAGAATATAGTAAATTTTGTAAGTGTTTTTCAGTAGGTTTAGATAAAGCAGATAAAATAGAAATTGGTCTATAGTTTGATGGAATTGACTTATCGCCAGATTTATAAAGTGGAATTACTTTAGCTTCCTTAATGGAGTGAGTAGCGACATTGTCCCCGAGTGGCAACATGGTCATGGAGTAAGTAGCGACATTGTCCCCAAGTGGCAACATGGTCATGGAGTGAGTAACGACATTGTCCCCAAGTGGCAACATGGTCAAGGAGTGAGTAACAACATTGTCCCCGAGTGGCAACATGGTCATGGAGTGAGTAACGACATTGTCCCTGAGTGGCAACATGGACATGGAGTTAGTAGCGACATTGTCCCCGAGTGGCAACATGGTCATGGAGTAACGACATTGTCCCCGAGTGGCAACATGGTCATGGAGTGAGTAACGACATTGTCCCCGAGTGGCAGCATGGTCATGGAGTGAGTAACAACATTGTCCCCAAGTGGCAACATGGTCAAGGAGTAAGTAACAACATTGTCCCCAAGTGGCAACATGGTCAAGGAGTGAGTAACAACATTGTCCCCGAGTGGCAACATGGACATGGAGTTAGTAGCGACATTGTCCCCGAGTGGCAGCATGGTCAAGGAGTGAGTAAAGACATTGTCCCCGAGTGGCAACATGGTCATGGAGTGAGTAACGACATTGTCCCCGAGTGGCAACATGGTCATGGAGTGAGTAACGACATTGTCCCTGAGTGGCAACATGGTCATGGAGTGAGTAATGACATTGTCCCCGAGTGGCAACATTTTCATGGGATGAGCTGCAGTGCTACTATTGGGTGAGTGGAAACGTTGCAACAGTGGCAGCATGATAGTTTACTGACAGATTGACAAGGCAGCTCCTGTTGCATGTGTGCTCATGGGTAAGCTGGGATTTTTTTTTTTTTTTCTTCTGTAACAGTTTCCGTGCTAGTCTGTCAGAAGAAAGTGTGGTATTGAGGGATTTTTTTTCTCATGGCTGTGACAACAAATTTTGACAAATGTCAGCAGAATCACACAGCATTCTTAAAATTTGCCAATCACCTGCTGATTATATGCATTAACTCAGTTGCCATGATTGTGACAGAAGGATGAAAGTAACCCATTGTTGTTGTGCAAATTTGGGCAGTGCAGCTGGAATTGAATTTGCTTTCCAGAACCAAGCAAAGAAGCCATTTTGAATGGGATTTTTTTCCTGTGACGATGTTTATGTTCAGCATTTAAGATACTATTTTGCAGCTGGATTTTACAGTGCAGATACATTTGTCTTTGACAGTTTATGAAGTCCTTACCTAATACGTATGTGAGTGTGTGTGTGATTGCGTGAGTGTGTGTGTGTGTGTGTGTGTGTGTGTGTGGTTGTGCGTGAGCTGTGTGTTTTGGTGTTCAACCAGGTTTTTAGTTTTAGGTGTTTATCAAGTTGAATGGCTTTTACATTACAGGTATATTTGTTTTGTTTTACATTTGCTTTGAAAAGGACTGTTGGAAATTTTTTTTTTGTCAGACACCTGAAATCCATTGTATACAGCTAATGTATAGTATTACCATCACTGCTTTGTTGTAGGTTCCAAAGGAGCAGATAGTGGACACGGTCCAGTTGTTCCACCTGCCCAACAAGCGCTACATCTCTCTGCGGTTTCTGGCTTGGTTCTTTCTGGGTAAGGCTGACTGCTGTCTGTCTGGCTGTTGTTTGGTTCTTTCTTGGTGAAAAGATCCATAGTCGAGTGATTAGAGCGTTCTACTCTGGAGCGGACTGTCAGAAGTTCAAACCTCTGATTTTTACAGCTTGTAAACCCTTTCTGTTCATCCAGCAATAAATGGGTATTGGATTCAGTTCAGGATAGGTTAAGGCAGAAGAATGAGAAGGATGGGATTTGTCTTTCATAATGCCATGCCCTAGACATGGTAAGCATCTGATAGTGCACAGTTCCTTAACCTGACAGTTCACAGTTCCTTAACCTGATAGTTCACACAGTTTCTTAACCTGATAGTTCACAGTTCCTTAACCTGATAGTTTACACAGTTCCTTAACCTAATAGTTCACAGTTCCTTAACCTGATAGTTCACAGTTCCTTACCTGATAGTTCACAGTTCCTTAACCTGATAGTTCACACAGTTCCTTGGCCTGATAGTTCACACAGTTCCTTAACCTGATAGTTCACAGTTCCTTACCTGATAGTTCACACAGTTCCTTAACCTGATAGTTCACACAGTTCCTTAACCTAATAGTTCACAGTTCCTTAACCTGATAGTTCACAGTTCCTTACCTGATAGTTCACAGTTCCTTAACCTGATAGTTCACACAGTTCCTTGGCCTGATAGTTCACACAGTTCCTTGGCCTGATAGTTCACAGTTCCTTAACCTAATAGTTCACACAGTTCCTTGGCCTGATAGTTCACACAGTTCCTTGGCCTGATAGTTCACACAGTTCCTTAACCTGATAGTTCACAGTTCCTTAACCTAATAGTTCACAGTTCCTTACCTGATAGTTCACAGTTCCTTAACCTGATAGTTCACACAGTTCCTTGGCCTGATAGTTTAGTTCCTTAACCTGATAGTTCACAGTTCCTTAACCTGATAGTTCACACAGTTCCTTGGCCTGATAGTTCACACAGTTCCTTGGCCTGATAGTTCACTGTTCCTTAACCTAATAGTTCACAATTCCTTAACCTGATAGTTCACAGTTCCTGAACCTGATAGTTCACGGTTCCGTAACCTAATAGTTCACACAGTTCCTTAACGTGATAGTCCACAATTCCTTAACATGATAGTTCATAGTTCCTTAACCTGATAGTTCACAGTTCCTTAACTTGATAGTTCACACAGTTCCTTAACCTGATAGTTCACAGTTCCTTAACCTGATAGTTCACACAGTTCCTTAACCTGATAGTTCACACAGTTCCTTAACCTAATAGTTCACAGTTCCTTAACCTGATAGTTCACAGTTCCTTAACCTGATGGTTCACAGTTCCTTGGCCTGATAGTTCACGGTTGCTATGACCATCCAGCTTTGAAACTTTAACCCTTTCTGACTCAAGCCAACATCTGCAAGATTCATGACTGGGTGCTTACAAGGTTGGGCTAGTTGTCAGGCTCTTCGCTTGGTGTTCTGTCCAGGTAAGACTTGCTGCTGCTGCCCGATTCTTGACTCGGGTCTTTCTAGGTAAGCTTTACGGTTAGGCTAATGGCTTGGGCCTACTTGGATGGGACTTGCATGATGTGAGCCATAAACATTTTACAGCAGACTCCATGAAGGTTCTTGTTCAGAGATGTCCCACCTGATGTGATCTTTGAATTTCTGAAAAAGATTGTTTTTCATTTGATCTAAGATTTTACAGAGGAAAGACTTTTAACAAAATTTCCAAGGTGTTTTAAAGGGTTGTGTGAATGAGTTTTTTTAAATTTTTTTTCATAACTTGTGAGATGACTTCAGCTCGGTGACAGCCCTGATATGGCCCTTTGCGGTCGGCTTGGCTATAAGCAACATTACCTTACCTTACCATACCTTACCAAGAAAAGACCAACTACCTCCTTGGTAAGGTTCGCTGTCATGCTCTTCTTAGCTGGGTTCATTCTGGGTAACGTTCGCTGTCAGGCTCTTCTTAGCTGGGTTCATTCTGGGTAACGTTCGCTGTCAGGCTCTTCTTAGCTGGGTTCATTCTGGGTAACGTTCGCTGTCAGGCTCTTCTTAGCTGGGTTCATTCTGGGTAACGTTCGCTGTCAGGCTCTTAGCATGGCTCTGCTTGACTTGGTTCAGTTTGGATAAAATGCTGCCATTTTGGGCTTGGCTTTTAATGGGAAGGACTTGCTGCCAGATTCTGGGCTTGGTTTTAGGTAAGACTCACTGTCAGGATGTTGGGCTTGGTTCTTCCTAGATGTGGCACGCTGTCCTTATCAGCTTGGGATTTTCTTGGCGAGGCTTTCTTTCAGGTTCTTGGCTAGGTTCCCAGCAGCACTGCCAGTAGCTCGGCTTTGTTCTTCTTAGATATGGCACACTTCCCTTGGAAGCATGGGTTTTACCAGGTGGGACTCTCTGCGAGAATCTTGGCTTGGTTCTAGGCAAGACTCGCTGTTAGGATCCTGGCGTACTTCTTTTTGGGTAAGGGTTACTGCCGGGATTTCAATCTAGTTCTTTCCAGGTAATGCTAACAGCCAGGTCTTTGGCGTAGTTCTTTCCAGGTAAGGTTTACTGCTGGGACCATGGCAAGGTTCTGTCTGTTTAAGGCTTACTGTAAGAATTTCAGCATAGTTCTTTCTGGGTAAGTCTTATTGCCATGATCTTGGCTTGTTTTTGTCTTTGGAAGACTCACTATCAAGCTCTTGCCCTAGTTCTTCTGCCTGCATGCCTGGAATTTGACTTGTGTCTTTTCGGGTAAAGTTCACAATGATCACCAGACTCTCGAAACATACACACACACACACACACACACACACACACACACCACACCCCACAATTTTGTGTAGGTATGTAAGTGTTTTTGTTGGAAAAAAGGTTTAATAGGCAGTTTACAAATACGTTACAGATTTATCATAAAAACTTTCAACTTGATTATAAAAATATTCAACTTTACTGAGTCTTCTGCATTTACATCAATGTCTAACATTCTTTGTAGACTGAAACTAGTTGATATGTATCCCGATCTCGAGCCGTCTGCGTAACCCATATGCATGGCTCCTACACTTGAAGAACATGTGCAGAGTTAAGTACAGAGGAGGTACATCTATGTGAAAATTGGATATCAGTCCCATACAAATTGTATTATACTGATAATAACAAGGCAGCATTACCATTGATATGTATTCTCAACTTCACAAACCTGCAGTATGTCTCCTCAATAGAAATCCATTGTAATTTCAAACGAGAATTTAATCAGACTGGCTTGCCTATGAAAGCCAGTACCATACATTTGTGTTGAACAGTTTTTATCATGTGGATTACGCATTATTCAAAAATACATGCCATGTGCTGGTGTTGAACAGACAAGAACATCCAGTCAGGTCAGCACGACTCAGCAGAGGACGCCCGCATTGCCTTGTTGCTGTATCAGCGCTACTGCCAGCTGCGGGAGGAAGGGGGGGACATGCTGAAGAGCAGCATCATGGAGCTGTATGAGACGGGCCGCAAGATGACCTGGAAAGTGCCTGACATGCCCGTCACCGACGCCCAGCCCTGGAGTGTCCCTGACCTCAACGACCCGGCCATGTGGGCTGGTGCCCCTGACTACGAGTACGAAGAGGAGCTGATGGATCACAGCCAGGGCTATTTTGAACCGTGATTCTTGGATGGGGCAAGATGTGTCGCTGTAGGGCAAAACCTATTGCTGCGTTGTTTGCCGAAAGGTGTGTTCCTGTTGGACAAAGTGTGTTGATGTTGAGCTAGCTAGATGTGTTGGACAAGATGCGTGTTGCAGCTGGGAAGATGTGTTCCTGACGGACAAAGGTGTGTTGCATGGCAAAATGTCTTGTTGCTGGGTGAGACAACTTTCTACCAGGCAAGATGGATGGCTGTGGGATTAGGTGCATTCCTTGGCAGGGGGATGCTGGAGCACGAGGGTGTGAGAAGTGACCTGTGTGAAAGGGGATGGAACGTCTTGATGGCCAGTTTCTCATGCCTGGAAGTGAAGGCAGAACATTAGCCGAGTTGACAGACCATCTGCATGGAGGGTTACTTGCAGCGCTGTAGCTGCTAGTGCATGTATTGTTGGTTCACTGTTTGAAGAAGACTGGGCAAAGTTGGTTGGTTGTATGTGAGGATGATGAGCAGAGCTGGCGGGCAGTGAAGAACAGCTTGCAAAAGTAACTGTCTGTGCTTCAGAATAACTTTGTCTGTGAGCAAAACAGCCTTGAGTTGAAAAGGCTTGTGTGTGCACAACTGTGTAACTGTGCATTGTCAGTGGAAGTCTGCGTGCAAGAGTGCAAGCATGTATGAATTGATGGGTGCAGTGATGGGCAGAAAGTGTAGAGGTTTTTTTTTTTTTTTCAATGGATGTCACTGACCACGCTGATTGGTGGTTGTGTGTGGGGAAACATGAACCACTTGCCCATTGGAACTGTTCTCTTGGTCACTTTCGTACATGTAAGTTAGATGTAGCATTGGCTAAGGTGCTCATCAGTGGTGTGCATGCATGGATAGAGGGTTTTTGTTGAGGATTTCATCACACATTGGAGGAACGCATGTGTGAGAGTATCATCTCACCACTGCCATACATCCTTGTGTCCCTGGGATTCATGCTGCCATCCAGCTGATTAACATCCAGTGCTGAAGGTTTGAATTGAATACATGGTGATCTCTTTGATCTCTCTTTTTGTCCACTTCTTCCCATCTCCACCTATCCACCCCTCCTGCACACACGTATCTTCTCCCCTTCCCCCCACTCCTCTCCCCCATTCTCCATCCTGTCTATTCTCAATGATTTGTGTAACATGCAGAGAAACTGATTTTTTAATGCCCTCTTACGATGAAAGAAATTGATAAGTATTTCTTTTCGCAATATACTTGGAGAGAATAATAACATAGACGTTTATTTCTTTTAACAGTTTTATCAGCGAGTATAGTAATGAATTGACAGTCGCCGTCATGGAGAAATCCGTCTGAACCTGGAAGAAAGGAAGCTGTAGGTGAGGCAGGGAGACACAGTCAGTGATAAAGGGGGAGATAACTTTTGTTCTCATGTGGAAACAGTCGCATGCACATACTTCAGACTGATGCTGCTCACACTGTGGTTATATTCCAGCATTGCTCCACACTTTAGGAAATAAATATTAAGGCAATACTCTTTTCAAAGTCATCATCTCTATAGCTGCATTCCTGCATTACTCCACACTTCCATGAAATGATTACTAAGGCTTTATTCCTTTCAAAGTCGTCATCTCTATGGCTGCATTTCTGCATTACTTCACACTTGCAAGTAAATTATCGTTATGGCAATACTCCTTTCAAAGTGATCATCCGTGTAGCTTTATTCTTGCATAACGCACTCTTTTGTGTAAATCATCAATATGGCGAGAGACTTTTCAAAGCTTTCATCCCTGTGGCTATAATCTTGTCAGGAATTGTATGAAAGTAAAGTAAAGGAAAAATAGTATGATATTTTTTTTTAAAAGAAAAGAAACACACTCAGCACAACTCCTTTGGGGGAGTGTTTTTCTGTTGTGTCCTTCAATAAGCCAGATCAATTAGTCAATTAGTCGGAGTTGCTGTACAACCCAAAGCAGTGAGACGCATTTTATGAGAAGAGTGTTTTGTGAAGGTCTTACAATTTTCCTTTGAATAACCTGCATTTGCATTTCAGTATTTTCCTTGTGATCTCTGCCCTGTTTGTGTTATTTGGATTCAACCATTAAGGGTTTATCTCTGTCTGTCAGCTGTCCATTGGTGCAAATGAATAAATGTCGAGCAGAAAGGATGAGGAGAGGATTTTCTTTAACCCACACTGTTTTATGCTCTTGTGAGTCTGTGTCTGTGCCTGCCAAGGAGAGGGGGGAGGGGGGGGGGCATGTTTCCACATGTTATTTGATACACAAATAATTGTGATTATCAGTAAGAAGTTTCTCTCTGGAGTTCTAAATCATGCTCTGAGAATTCTAGGTAAAACTCTAATACCTCAGCTCGGAATGGACTGTCAGAACCATTGTTTTCAAAAGGCAGCAGTTGCTTCACATGTTCTGTGGGTTCAATGAAACTTTTTTTTTATGGAATCTATTTGGAACAGACATCAAGAAAACGTGTGGAAACTCTTGTGGGCATTTACATGAACTGTGTCAATGTCATACAGAATAGGTACTGTATATACTAAAGGGAAACATTTGATATTATGTAATTTCTGTTGTGTGTGTTTCTTTGTGTGTCTCCCATTACAGAATGGTGCCCTCCAAAACTGATGTATCATGTGCAGTGCACAGTATTGCAGGCTTGTTTGGAGGAACTCACAACTTAGAAACAGATTTTTTTTTTTTTGCAGGGGAAGGGGGATGGATATTGAAAGATCTCTGGTAATTGAAAGTGTAGAGAAGAAAGAATTATTTGTCTGATAAATGGAAATCTGGATACATATTCATTGTGTCAAATGATGACAATAAATGAAAAAGGAATGCATATAGATTGGTGTGCGTGTAAATGTGCAGATGTTTGTGCAGGTATACAAAAGAGAAGATAACTAGTACATCGTAGAGCATCATTTTTCCTCATTTTCAGAGTTTTATCATAAACTTTCAAGCGAATGAAATAAGATCAAACATAGATCGAATAGATTTTGCATCCCTCTTTGCAGCTACTACCTTTGGATTGGAATTTCAGAGACCAGATCTCTTCTGTACAAAGAGCCCTCCCTGCCCCCCTCCCCCCCCCCCCCTCAAACCCATCTCCCACCCCAAATTTGCATATGCCCTATTCTTTCCTTCCACTTTCCTGTTCCCCCCATCCATCTCTTCTTCGTTTTCATCCAGGCCCAGTCCCCTTCCCCCACTCCTTCCACACCCCAAGGAAGAAATTCAAAAATCAATTACAATGAAATTTTTACAAAACTGTAAGTATTAGCATTAAAGTTTCATAACAGAGTTGTAACATACAGGCTAAATCAGACTGATGAATGGATCAATATGAATACTGATCATACACAATCTACAGGAAACAATGGAAAAGTACTACTCTACAGTGTCAAGTGCCCATGTTTTCAGAAAAGAAAAAAGAAAAGAAAAGAAAAAAAAAAAGGAAGAATAAATCATTATGTAGAAATTAATTGAACTGAAACAGTTGAAATAATGCATTTAGTGGTGATTTACAAATAAAAAGGAAGAATAAATCATTATGTAGAAATTAATTGAACTGAAACAGTTGAAATAATGGATTTAGTTGTGATTTACAAGTCTGCAACATCAAATGATGAACAGACTACAGTTACCCATGTTTACGTACTTCTGACAGGTTTGATTTAATCCTTCACAGCAAGGCAAAGGGAGTTCAACTAAGAAAAAAAAAATCACAGCCTTCATCTTGCTAATAAATCTGGTCTATTTTGTTTTTGTGGTACATGTAGGTATGTGTAAATCTTGCATTGATGCTACTCCTTCAAGGCTTTCTACACAAATATATGACCTACATGCTGGCTGTCCGCCATAGCAGGGCTTGACAGTGAATCATTGCTGATGAGAATTAGTCATGATGCCCAAGCAAATATGGCAGCATACCGTAGTACAAAGAGTTTTCCATGAGCTTTGGTCATCAGTTCCCAGCGAGGTGGCATAGCAGCGAGCATCATGCCCTAAGGATGATGGTTGGTCTAGCCTGTGTCACCATGGGACAGTTCTAGAGATGTGGGGTGATCGGCGGTAGAGCGCTGCCTGAGTACTACTACCATGGCCTGGAATGCCATGCTTTTGAGGGCAGCGAGGTGGCATAGCAGCGAACACCAAGGGAAAAGATGGCAGGTCTCCCTCGAGGAACACTGATGTGAGAGGTCAGTGTCAGGCAGCGCAACAAACCTTCCTGCCATATAGGTGTCGCCAGGGGACGGTTTCTAGAGATGTGTGTGATGGTCAGCGATGGAGAGCTGCCTGACTGTGATCACCGTGGCCTTGGAACCCATGCATTTGGCAGGGGCATGGTGGGCACCGCTCTCCGGGTCAGGCTGAAAAATTGCCCTCTCGGCCGTGGTCAAAAGTTGGACCATAGAAGGGATTTGTGCAGCGCTCCAGTTACTCTCGTTCTGCTCCCTCTTTGAGGCAGCTTCAAAGTTCTAATGTTCTTGTTGAGGACAGAGAGAGAGAGAGAGAGAGATCTACATATGCATTAATATTATGGAGAAAAAATAGATTCACACAAGCGTTAACTATAAAGGAGAAAGAAAATGAAAGAAAAAACAAACAGAAAGCCGAACACACACACACACACACACAGAAAGAGAGAGAGAAACATCATCCATCCTCCCACCTCTCCCCAGCCCCAAAAGTACATGCGATCATACGGGCACACACGCATGTGTGTGTGGATAGACATAGGTGTAGGTGTGTGTGTGTGCACGCGCCTGTGTGTTTTGTGTGCAGGCGTTATGCTGGAGGGGAGAATGAAGGATATGTATCTGTGCCTGTCAAGATGTGTAATAATAACAAGGACAATTTCCATATTGCCCATCCAAACATAGGTGCTCTACAAAACCAATGTGTGCACACACACACACACATGAGCATGCACACACGCACACACACACACACATTTACAAACACACAGTTCTGTGTTTGTGAGACATAAGCATATGCATGCACTCACATGTGTGCTCACACACATACACACGCACACACACACAGAGTGTCACATACACACACTCTCTATAACACTGTATAGCTCATTTGTACACAGCAAATGTGTGCAAGTGACAGTAGCAAATTAGCAGTCATTAGGTGGTATTCTGCAACTGTACACTTAAACAGATGAGTTTTAAGTTCAGACTTAAAGGGGCATGACGTAGTCAGAAAGATACTGAATTTCAGCGTATCACAGCAGAAAATGAGAATGCCCTAGAAACGTGCTGTTTTTGGTTATTGGAGGAAATTCGAAAAATTTGGTCATCAGAGGGAGAATGGAGGGAATGTATGAGAATTGCCTGTATATTTCAAAGAGGTCAGAGAGACAGGCAGGCTCTTCACCTGTAATAATCTTATAACAGACACGCAGATATATACTGAATCTTGCGCTCGACTTTGAGCTACTGTCATTTCTTCACGAGATCTGAAATATGATGGGGTTTTTTTGCGCCTTGTAGATAAGGCGAGAGGCTGAGTTTTGATCACATTGTGGTGGCTGGAGTAAAGCTGCAGATCTACCATGGAGAAGAGCATTACAACACTTTGATCTTATCAAACATACACTATTATTAGTGAGATGTCCTGCCTCGGGCACTCCTCCCAACTCCACCTCACTGCCCTTAACTACAAGAAGAAGGGCATCAACAGCACCATCTCCAGTAGCTCAGCAACGCCATTCACAGCTTGCGCTGCCAGCAGGGTGTGCTCCCAGGCTGAAGTAAATGCTTGTAACCTCAGGTGCGTCCCAACACACGGTTCCTTTGTGCCACCTACTGCAGGCTGCTTCATGGCGCTAAGAGAATCCCTTTATTAACTTTCTGACTCGGGGGGGGGGGGGGGGGGGGGGGGGGGGGGGGGGGGGGGGGGGGGGGGGGGTATGTGCATAATCAGAGCTGATGGTTTCCAGGGGATCTCCTTCGACTAGCTCCACCATAACCTGCAAATGATGAGGGCAATTTACCCTTCTATTACTTACATTTCTGCAGTTTACCATCCTGTTACTCCAATTTCTGTAATTTATCCTCTGATTACCTAAATGTCTGCAATATACCCTCCTTTTACATAAATTTCTGCAATTTACCCTCCTATTACTTAAATTTTGGCAATTTATCCCCCTTAAAAGTTCTGCAGTTTACCGTCTTTTGACTCATATTTCTGCAATTTACCCTCCTGTTACTTAAATTTCCGAAAGACCTTTTAACGGCACTGTGTATGACGCCCTTTCCTCCTTCCCAGCCATTCCTTGTTTGACTAAATACTGCATCAAACTCAACACCCCTGCTAACCCTTTCCCCTAGTCTTGCTATGGTCCATGGGGATACCTTTTGTTTGGCCATAGAATGAGGAGGAAACACCAGGCACATGTCATTATCTTAAGATGGAAGACAGTTGGAAGACATGCAGTGAGCAGGATGTCTAGTCGCTGGGTCAGCCTCGCCAAACGCAGCTTTTTGACTGCTGTAGCTCGCATGAATTTGACATGGTAAGCATCAATATTTAGCATAGTATGGAGCAGAAGAAAAATTCTCTACATTAAAGAGAAAAAGATTTGAGAACAGGGTCTCGTTGTTTCAAAGTTGGGGGGGGGGGGGAGGGTCGGGGGGTGCGACTGCAGGCAGAAAGGTCTCGGGACAAAGTCTTATGGACAACTTTGCTGACCAACACTTTAACCCAGCACGCTGGTCTGGTATTCTGCTGAGAAGACATCACCAGGTGACACATTGACAAGATTATAGCTTCAGAAAGACAAACTAGACCAGCAAATCTTTGGCAACTAGCAGACAATGGTTGGGCCAGCACCGTTTAACATCAATTTAGTCCGACATCTCGCAGAACAGTAAAACGCTAAAATGTTGGACAAAGGAACGCACACACATATTTATTTTCATTTAATATTTTCATTTACACAGTGCAGGCCTCCAAGGGTGGCACAGGACTTGTATTGCATGCAAGATTTTAGAGAGCTTTGTAAGGGATGTGGTAGTTGCTCATTTTACTGATAATTACTTATATCTAAATGCCAACATGGATTTAGGAAAAAGAGATCATGTGTCACACAATTACTAGAAGTAATCGACAACCTAACAGAACTGATAGATAATGGGGAGCCAATTGATATAATGTACTTGGACTTTAGAAAGGCATTTGATTCTGGCCCCCATGAAAGGCTGCTAACTAAACTAAAAGCATATGGAGTAAATAGTAATGTTCTAAACTGGATCAGAGGTTTTCTTAAAGGAAGGTCACAATTAGTGAGAGTGGGAGAAGAGAGATCCAAGACATCTGAGGTCCTAAGTGGAGTTCCACAGGGTACTATCCTAGGGCCCATATCATTCACTGTATCCATTAATGATTTACCAGACATGACTCAAACCACATGCAAAATATTTGCAGATGACACAAAAATATATGATAAGGCGACAAATAGCACAAAGATCCAACAGGATATAAACAAGCTACAAGAATGGTCAGATGAATGGAACCTTTACTTCAATGTAGCAAAATGTAAGGTGATGCACATTGGCAACAAGAATAAACAGTTTGAATATACTATAATTTGAACAACGAATTGCAGAAAATAAATACATGTGATGAACAAACAGATCTGGGAGTAACCTTTGATAAAGATCTATCCTTTGATCATCACATCCAGCGAGTTGTAAATAAAGCAATTCAGATGATGGGACTCATCAGGAGAACTTTTACCTTTCTAGAAACGGAGACATTTGTCAAGTTATTTAAAGCATTTGTTAGGCCCATCTCAAGTGCGTTAATGTAATTTGGAGTCCCCATCTCAAGAGACAGTCAAAAATGATAGAAAATGTACAAAGGCAAGCTGCTAATATCCTGAAAGAGTGTAGCAATTTAAACTATAAAGAAATATTACATTATCTCCAATTACACTCACTGAAAAGAAGGAGGATCAGAGAAGACCTAATACAATTTTAAAAAAATATTCCATAATTATGACGATGTTAATGTGCATGCGCTTTTCAAATTCTCAGAAGTTGGTTGCACGAGAAATTATGAAGGCAAGATTTTTATCAGACATTGCCATACTAACAAAAGAAAGTCTTGTTTTGCTTTCAGAATTGCTAATTATTGGAATGCACTGCCTACTAACACCAAATATGCACCTGACATCAACAACTTACCCAAAATTGAAAGACCTTTTCTTTAGTGTGGATTGAATATCATGTTATTTTATAAGATAGGCATGCAACCAGACCAAAATAAAATTGGAAATGAAATGAGGCAGGGAACAGTAAACGATAAACAGTAAACAAGTTGGGTATTTTTTGCTCCCATAAGAAAACCTAACACAGAGTAACTTTTATTCAAGACTGGCACAGCCTTTTAAACTTGAATAAAGTCAGACAAATACATGGACGAACAATCTAATAGTGGGGGAAAAACAAGCGCAGGCCAACAACTGAACTATCTTCAGAGTAATGACTTGGCAAAGATTTGGACTTAAGGGGGGGGGGGGGGGGGCAGAATTTGAAGATGGAGAAACTGGGAACATGAAATTAAGAAAATATGTTACAGATATGAAAACTCTTCACTAGCTGCATAAGGGAACCATCGCAATCCCTTGTGAAGGCAGATATATTTGTATTGCCTGCTCCGAGCCAAGTCATTACTATGAAGATAGTTCAGTTGTTGGCCTGCTCTTGTTTTTTCCCCCACTATTAGATTGTTCGTCTATGTATTTGTCTGACTTTATTCAAGTTTAAAAGGCTGTGCCAGTCTTGAATAAAAGTTACTCTGTTAGGTTTTCTTATGGGAGCAAAAAACACCCAACTTGTTTACTGTTCAAAATAAAACTGAAAAAAAAATGAGGGGACGCAAATACGCCGTAAGGCCTAAGGCCAAAACGCCGGTCCCTACTACTACTACTACAAAAGGTGGGTGAAGACAGTGCTTCTCTGGGCCCCCCCCCCCCCCCCCCCCCCCCCCCCTCGGGTATTTCTTCTTCATTTACCGCCATCAGCCTTGAAAACAGATGGACTGGCACTTGCTAAAATTTTAATGAGAGAAGGTATGCAGGAAGGAAATATACCACGAACTCAACATAAACTGGGTCTTAACGATAGTTTCTGGTAGTTTCAGTTTCATCAAGGAGGCGTCACTGCGTGCGGACTAGTCCATATACGCTACACCACAATCGCTAAGTTTTGAGACCACATTACGCATGATTTGAAGCTGATGGATAAATGAATTAACAACTAAGATGAGACAATAGAAGAAGAGGGTCTCGTGGCTACGACTCAGCGGATGTCTGACCTACGCATTTGCCCAACGCGCTGGTCACACCTTGAGTAGTTTTCGGTAAAAACGTGTTACTGACTCGATCACCATTTTCCGGAAACTCATAGCTTGGTGGTAAGATGCTATTTTAAGTAACATCTGAGGGTTGATCAGCATGAGGCAATGTCGTACACATCTTAGATTTTGTAGCAACTAATTTTGGTGAGTAATATCGAAGATTTTGATCAACAAACAGAATGAAGTTCACAATCCCATTTAAAACAGCAAACGATTGAATTAATCTGAAAATGATTTTGTTGTTGTTGTTGTAAAGTTTCTAACACTCGTCAGGTTGATTTGGGGAAGGGGAGGGGTTTTCTTTTTGTCATTATCCTAAATGCGATTGTTTACCAGTGGTAGCTGGTCATTACAACAAAATGAAAGAAAAAATATGTAAAAGAAACAAACGCAAAATAATTGTATTACGGTGTCGGGTGTTATGATGAGGAAGTATTTGATTCTGCGTTCAGTGGATTGGCGCCCGCTTCTGTGCGTTAGAGTGTATTCCTCATTCTCAAGTTTCACGTTGCGCAGAGAAATACTCACGTGTCTTTAAAATGTGTAAGCATGTTCTGGAATAATAACTTTGTTAAGTATTCATGAGCTGATGACAGTTTTGCTGGTCCTCTTATTTTGCGGATGTCAAGTCAACAGGCGGAAACAGAACTGTGTTACAAGTCAACTGAACGTAGCACGCAAAACTTTCAGTTTCGGTCTTTCCCGGAATGGTGGACGATTCGTATTTGGGCTGGTCATTTTCTCGCTAAAATCGCTGCAGACGGAGTTGCAGCATGTGGTTTTGTGAGCTCAAGGATTGTTTCAAGTAGCGATTGATGTAGATAAGCTGGTTCAGTCGTTTAATACACTGTCGAGGGTTCAGTGCCAGTGAGTAGCGACGCAGAACACACACTCTGAGCGTCGGGCTCGAGTGCGTCGACGAAGTAAGTCGTTACAGCTCCAATATTAATTCACAAGCATCTGACACTCTGGCACAGAGTACGCACATCAGTGGGGATGCGGAGCGGTTTTTAGTGCTGCGGTGCCAAATATTGAAACAAATGTGTCATTCCGTTTTGCTTTTTTATTCACATAGATTTTTTTTTTTTTTTTTTCACTTTCACAAAAAAATAGGAAGGCAGAATTTATGTTGGAGTTAGACTCCCTAAAGAGAATGCTCTTTTTCTGACAGAGCTGCTGATCATTGGAAGACAAGACTTTGCTCAAAATGTTAACAGTTTCAAGAACCTTTCCATGACGTGACTGTCAAAGATTCATGCATTTATGTAATTGTGTGTAATCAGACCGCAGTTCAAATTATTTCATCATTTAGGGGACATTTATAGTCCATGAGGTCAAGGCTGATGGAAGCCAGTTCCAATTATAACAACTTCACTTTCTCTCAGTCTTATTCTTTCGCTTTGTCTCCCCCTCTCACTGAAGAACGTCCCTCTTCATCACTCATTATATTCTTTCGTATTTGTAAGTAAACTTGCAGGGTATTTACACAACTTTAAGGTAAGTATCCAAGTCACTAAAACACAAACTTTAAAAATGGACACAGTAGTTTATCAGACCTACCAGCTGCCATGGCAAACTGATTAGCGTTGCAGAGTCTCAACTGGAGGTTGTGGGTTTGATTCACATCAGGGCTGTTTATTTGTGAGATTTTTCCCTGACCAGCTTCTACACAGATTTTTAGTCTGGTGTGGACTCAATTGGTAAGAGTGGGACCACATAGTCAAGTTTCAGCCAGTTAACAGATGTGTTTCTGAGAGTGTTTCTCAATTTTCAGACCAACTCTGCAGGTCTGTCTATCTCTTGGGCATGTTTGATGCCTGGAAATATATTACGAAAATATGCACAGAGCACAGCCCTGTCATGCAGTTTCAGACTAGAATGGAAATGGGTAGCATTGTTATCATCCTCGTTCTCATCAGTCAGTATAAAAAGAAGAGAGAGCCTACTTTAGTAGAACTATTACATCGTAATTTAACACTTTATGCTATGAGCATGTCAACACTGTTTCCTAACAAACAGATCAGTAAACAAGGAAATCCAGAGTCAAACTGACATATTTTGATTTCCATGTTTTCAATGTTTGATTTTTCAAAAATTTTAAAGTCATCGATTTGCTGACATATAACAGTCATATACTGATGGCAGCCAGTCTTTCAATTGAATGTAAGCAAGAAATTATGTCATTTGCTACACATGAATTTCAGGAGTCAATTCTTTGAGAGAAGCAAAGCTGCATTACATTTTTTTTTTGCAATATCACTTCTTTTTTTTTAAATCATGTGCTTTCATCAGCACCAAGGTTGTCCCTTTCAAAAGGGTTTTTACTGTCATAAATACCACCTGTAGGTATTGAATTTTTAAACGTTTGTCAAGTCTGCACAATTGATTCTATAATACATACTTTGCAGTTTCGTAGCTTTAGGTCAGTCTTCATAATCCAGACGTTCAAGACCTGGTGTACATCTTATCCTATACTGTTTAGCAAACTTGAGGTGTATCCTTAGGAGTGCAACACTAAAAGTAAAACAGTTTCACTGAATCAGCATCCAGGTTTTTATTACAGTGACAAGTAAGTCCCAGTGTATTGTGGAGTTGATTAACTTGAATTTCAATGTTCTTAGAGAATTTCAGTTCACCGTCAACATGCACATCACAGTCATTTTCAAGGTCCGCATAATTTTCCGGTATCACTGTCAGATCCTCGCCATGTTTTCTCATACTACTCTCATAGTTTCTGAGCCTAGCTTTCAAGCAGCAGTGACATGCATTTCTCAGTTAAAACTAAGCAGCGATTCATCGTTGAACTCCTGCTGACAATGACATGCATTTTGTGTGTCATGATACTCAAAATGCCTGTTAATATGCTTCAGGTGTCAGCAGACCCTTCAAAGTGGAAAATCAACAAGTCTATAGATGCTAAGGAATTCTATAGTAGCCAGAGAAGATCAAAGTTGCTGTATGATCCTCAAGATCATTTACGGCAGTGTTTACAGGGTTTCCCAGTCAGTGCAAACTTGACACAGATATTGTCTATTGCTTGACTACCAAATACAGAAAGCATGCAGTCCCATCTCACTGTGTCAGAAAAAAAGCAAATGAGCCAGGTAATCTGCCACACTTACAAAGGAAAATGCACACACACACACACACACACACACACACACACACACACACACACACACACACACACACACACATACTCCCATGCACACTCACATACATGTACACTCTCTCTCTCTCTCTCTCTCTCTCTCTCTCTCTCTCTCTCTCTCTCTCTTGTGAAAGGGGAAAGAGGTAATGGCATCAGTTTGACCTGCTGTAGACCATGTTGTTTTAATAAGAAACAGCTCTGTCCAAACATAAGTCATTTATACATGTCTGTATGTATCCTAGTGTTATCAGAAATGAAATGACACAGAATATGAGTTCCTTGCACCGAGTTTGATGGTGGTGGGAAAGTGATGTTAGTGTGGGGTGCAAGCTGAGCATGGTGGTGAACCCCCATAGGAAGGTCATTGAGAGTTCTAATACCTGTGGGTATATGTACATATATAATACATATACCCACAGGTATTAGAACTCTGTATGTATCATCTGCAGTGAACATTAGTTTTTGTTTGTTTTGTTACATTCTTTTGATGTATGTTATTTTGAGATGTTTCATGTCTGGTATTTTGAGAAACATGAATACAAATAAAAGTTGTTTCTCATAAATGCCAATAAAATGGCAGCTTTCTTCATTTCACTGTTTTCAGCCTTTATCATACCAACAGTGATTATGAACTACTCTTGATTGTACTGTCTCTGTGTCTCTCTGTCTGTGTCTCTGTGTCTGTCTGTCGGTCGGTCTCTCTATCTCTCTATCTCGCTCTCTCTGTCTCTCTGTCTCTCTGTCTCTCTCTCTCTCTCTCTCTCTCTCTCTCTCTCTCTCTCTCTCTCTCTCTCACACACACACACACACACACACACACTCTCATTCTCTCTCGCTGTCAAAAGCATGCACTTGCTTATTTGTGAAACTTGGAAATAAAGATCATTAACATCATCATCATTTGTCTCTGTCTCTGTCTGTCTTTCTGTCTCTCTGTCTGTCTGTCTGGACATCTCTCTCTCTCTCTCTCTCTCTCTCTCGCTCTCTCTCTCTCTCTCTCTCTCTCTCTCTCTCTCTCTCAGACAGACAACCACACACACACACATACACACACACACACACACACACACACACACACACGCACGCACGCACACATGCACACACACACACACACACACACACACACACACACACACACACACACACACATGCATAAAAACGTTTTGTTTCTGTCTTAATCATAAAATGTTTCTACAATGTGACATCATGATAATAACATTTTGCATTTGTATTCTCTGTTCCTCCCTCCCCCCCCCCCCCCTTCTTCTCTGTCTCTCCCTCTCTGTCTGTCTGTCTCTTTTTCTCTCAGTTACTTTTGCTTCCTTCCTTTACTCCTTTCCCCCCACCTCCTCCCCCCCTCCCATACCACTTCTTACATCCTTCCAACCTCCCTCCCTTTCATCTGTATTGGTGTCATTCATGTTTTGTTCGACATGTTATAGTTTTAAACCAAAATAAAAAGTGATATATGTGTAATGTAAATATGATTGAAAACTATAATAAAACACCAGCACTTACATCTTATGATTTCTCTTCCAAATTTCTTTGAGCTTTCACACTTTCTACATCAAGGGTAATACATTTTTGATGCAGAGACTTGTATTTTTTTAACCTGTGCACATGTATACATGCACATATACATGTTCACACAAACACATTCTGCACTAAATCACACGACACTGGGTATACTTTGAGACACACACATGCACGTAACATACAGTCTCAAGTGCATACATTTTCTTGAGCATTATTGATTTATTTTGCTGAGCTTTATTACTCCTGATTAGTTCCTTGATAAACCGATTGATGGTTGGTTTGCTCAGTTTGATCGATTGGTTATCTGATCAGATTGATTAATTGACTAATTTCAGAGAAAAGACGATGGAGCCTGAGAGAGATGACGACTTTTCCATGCTTTCTGCGGACATGGCTGAGAGAGAAGACCAAGCAGAAGACACTTCCGTGCCTTTCACTGTGGCTGAAGCAGCAACAACAGTCATGGGGTCTGAGCTCCCTGCAAGACCAAGCCAGCAGGCAGGTATCCATCCAGGAGCTCGATTGCAGTTGTTTGAGCAGGAAGACTGTGCTTCACATGCTGAAGGTCCCTCCAGGGAAGACTCGGAGATGCCCTCGATTGTCAAGCTGGACTTGTTTCACAGTGATGACATGCCCAAGGAAGTGGCAGGCCCTGCACCGTCAGAGTCTGACCCGCCTTCAGTCATGTCTCTGGATTCTGTCGGGCCTCCCCCAGCCACCTGGGGTCAGAAACAGAACATGTATTTGGTGACTGATCCCCAGGATAATGACAGAGAGGAGGTGCAGAATCCACAAGGTGTGGTCCCCCCTGATGTTGGAGAACCAGAAACCGGTTCAGCTGCTCAGGATCAGTCCTCCAGCCCTGTGGCAGTGCAGAGATCCGAAAATGGTCAGGTCTCAATCAAGTTTTTAAATCCACAGAAGTTATTAAGTCCACAGTCAGGCTTTCAAAACACAGAACAGAGACCATACACTCCAGATGAACCAAAAGAACATCCCAACTTAATGGTTGACAGGAATTCAGAGAGTTCCAAGTTTGCACAGTTTGATGGTGATGATCAAAGCACATCTCAGTCCTGTCTTGGAGCTTGGGAAAACAAAGGCATTGGTCAGGTTGATCATACTGATCAAGTTGGAACAGCAGGCCTTGACTGTGATAAGAGTCGTGCCAAAACTGTTAGCCGTGATGATTCAAATGCTGACCAGGCCATAAGTGTTGGTCATGGTTCACCGTACCCAGAGCAGCTGGTGGATCAGACCACAGAAGGAGAAAGTGCTGATGCTGATAATGACAGGGAAGACTGCCCTCTCCAACAAGCCTGCATGGCTAGAGAAGGAGATGAGGTGACTGGGGACGATGCACGACAACATCATGCTGGGGACAGGACTGCTGTCTTCTCCAAGGCCCCAATCCTATCAGCAGTCAGGCCAGATGACAGCACAGAAGACAGCAGGATGCAGAATGAGGGGACTCGGAACTGCTCGACAGAAGACAGCAGGATGCAGAATGAGGGGACTCGGAACTGCCCGACAGAAGACAGCGGAACAGAAAGGGACAGCAGGAGAGAGGAAGACAAGGAAGAAGGAGAGGAAGAGGAGATCAGTAAGATTGTTCATGCGGACAAGGACGAACTGTTTTCCACTCCAAGTTCATCCCCTGCCTTCAGCAACAGGCCAATGGAGATGGTGGGCGATACGGAGAACAGCGCTGCCAACATGACTGCAGAGGGTGGGGGCAATGTGAACAGAGGAATGCCCACCCAGCAGGAAAAATGGGGTGCTGCTCCAGGGACAAGGTACGTTCCACAAGTCATGCAAGTGGCGGAGCTTAGAGGAAGTCCTGGTTATGCCCAGGTAGGGCGTGCACCAGAACAGCAGAGAGGGATGTCTCCTCAGAGGATGATGTCACCACACAGAATGACAACAGCACCATTTATGCAGGGTGGACAAGAGAGTGAGGACGGCAGAGCATTTCGGCCTGTTCCCCAACGACCTGTCCATGGCCCTCCGAGACCCAGTGCTAGTCACAGTCCATCTGCACAGCTGCATGTTTCCCAGTCTGCTGGTGAGGGAGGAGAGCGTGTCTCGCCTTGTATGCGCCAAAGTCCACATGGATATGACACCAGGCAGAGCCCGTCACAGCAACAGTATCATCCAGGGCAGAGAATGAACCAGAGCCCATCCCTCCTCCCTGAGCAGAGTCTTCAGGGACACCATGCCAGCCACAGTCCTTCAGCAGAACACCCGCAGTACCCTCCGGCTGGCCAGCCGCAGCCCCCCTCAGGCTTGCCACCCTCTGTGTATCAGCAGCAACAGAGAACAGGCCATCCCGCCCAGAGTCAGGGAGGCCAGCAGTACCCTGAATATGCATGGTACCAACAGCAGCAAATGTATCAGCAACAAATGTACTACCAGCAGCTGTGGCAGCAGCAGCAACAACAGCAGGGCCCGTGGTTGCAGCACCAGCAGCCAGATGGTCGGTTCAACTCCCTGGCCGCAGCTCCAAGCATTCCATATGGACATCCTTCACAAATGGGTGTACCCTATCCTGGATATTGGAGTCCTCAAGCACCTGGAGCAGTGGGTCAGTATGGGTTTGCCCCAGGTCAGGAGCAGCTAGGTTATGGCCCAGGCCAGCCTCCATCTTCTGCACAGCACCCAGGTAAGTCCGCTAAGTTTTCTGCATCTGTGATGATTCATAATGTATCGCTAGTGGATGTACAATGGATGTGTATATAAAGTTTGAACGTGAGGTGAAGACATGGCATGAGGAAGTGGCTGGGTGCAGCTTTTTGTCTGAGTCAAGACATCCAGAGAGTGCAAGACTTACGAGCATTGTGCCAGGTAGCTGAGCGAAGAATGCAAGACATATGAGCATTGTGCCAGGTAGCTGAGTGAAGAATACAAGACATATGAGCATTGTGCCAGGTAGCTGAGTGAAGAAAACAAGACATATGAGCATTGTGCCAGGTAGCTGAGTGAAGAATGCAAGACATATGAGCATTGTGCCAGGTAGCTGAGTGAAGAAAACAAGACATATGAGCATTGTGCCAGGTAGCTGAGTGAAGAATGCAAGACATATGAGCATTGCGCAAGGTAGCTGAGTGAAGAATGCAAGACATATGAGCATTGTGCCAGGTAGCTGAGCAAAGAATGCAAGACATATGAGCATTGTGCCACGTAGCTGAGCGAAGAATGCAAGACATATGAGCATTGTGCCAGTTAGCTGAGCAAAGAATGCAAGACATGAGCATTGTGCAAAGTAGCTGAGCGAAGAATGCAATACATATGAGCATTGTGCAAGGTAGCTGAGCAAAGAATGCAAGACATGAGCATTGTGCAAAGTAGCTGAGCGAAGAATGCAAGACATATGAGCATCGTGCAAAGTAGCTGAGTGAAGAATGCAAGACATGAGCATTGTGCAAAGTAGCTGAGCGAAGAATGCAAGACATATGAGCATTGTGCAAAGTAGCTGAGTGAAGAATGCAAGACATATGAGCATTGTGCAAAGTAGCCGAGTGAAGAATGCAAGACATGAGCATTGTGCAATGTAGCTGAGCGAAGAATGCAATACATATGAGCATTGTGCAAAGTAGCTGAGTGAAGAACCGAACTGGCACTTGTAAGGGACATGTTAGCAGTAACGTGCTGGGAATTAGACTAGAGTAGAGACTAGGGTGAGTGGAATTAAATTCATGCGATTTAGAAGTCCTTATATGCCAACTACAATAGGATTCATTTCAGGATTTATGCATTGGAATAACTACACAAGAAACAGTATGCATTTCAGGATTTGTGCAGTGCTAACAACTGTTCTGTTAATGGTATCCATTTCAGGATCTATGGAATATTTGCAGCAATATTCTACTGGAATTCTTTTTAGGATTTCTGCTGTGCTAAGAACCATACTGATAATGGTGTCCATTTCAGGATCTGTGAAATATTAGCAGCCATATTTAAATGGAATTCATTTCAGGATTTGTGTCATGCTTGCAGCTACTTGTTGCATACATTTCAAGATTTAAATAATTTACAATGTCTACTCTAATGGTGTATTAATTTCAGGACTTACACCATTCTAAAAGCAACATGGTAGGTGTAATGCTATTCATTTCAGGATGTATCTTATTATAATAGACACATGTTAAGATATTTAAAAAAATAAAGGTGTTTACTTCAGGATTTATGTAGATTGAAACAGTCACATGTCAGCATTATAGTATTGAGGATTTATGCCATGCCAACCAGCCTAACTATAAATGGCATTCATTTCAGGATGTAACACAACAGTCCTCATGTATGTCTCTATGGTGATAGGCATTTAGGGATTTATGTGATGCTAACAGCCACAAAATTGCTACAGCTTTACGAGTCACACAGTTCTAAAACAAAAGCTAAATGTCATCTAGCAATAGGCATTCATTTCAGGAAATCTGTAACAAGAACAGCCAGGTGCCAGCTATAGTGACATTCATTTCATGCTCACCTGTGGCATGTGGCAGGAGACGTGATGGTTGCTGACACTGTTCGAGTCACTGGCGTGGATCACACCACAGACCTGGAGATGCTGAGGTATTACTTTGAGTCGCCCAAAAAGTCTGGAGGCGATGCAGTGAGGGACGTGGTGGACCATCGCAGTGAGGGATATGCTCTGGTCACCTTTGAGAACCCTGCCGGTAGGTGTTGCTCCATGTGGCTGTAGTTCTGTTCCACATTGCTGTTACTTATAACTGTTCCACCTTGCTGTTACTTGTAACTGTTCCACATTGCTGTTACTTGTTCTGTTCCACATTGCTGTTACTTGTAACTGTTCCACACTGCTGTTACTTGTAAGTTCTGTTCCACACTGCTGTTACTTGCAAGTTCTGTTCCACATTGCTGTTACTTGTAACTGTTCCACATTGCTGTTACTTGTAACTGTTCCATATTGCTGTTACTTGTAACTGTTCCACATTGCTGTTACTTGTAACTGTTCCATATTGCTGTTACTTGTAACTTCCACATTGCTGTTACTTGTAACTGTTCCGTATTGCTGTTACTTGTAACTGTTCCACATTGCTGTTACTTGTAACTGTTCCACATTGCTGTTACTTGTAATTGTTCCACATTGCTGTTACTTGTAACTGTTCCACCTTGCTGTTACTTGTAACTGTTCCGTATTGCTGTTACTTGTAATTGTTCCAGGTTACTGTTCCAGGTTACTGTTCCACCTTGCTGTTACTTGTAACTGTTCCACGTTGCTGTTATATGTAACTGTTCCATATTGCTGTTATATGTAACTGTTCCATATTGCTGTTATTTTTTTTGGTAACAGTTCCACTTTGCTTAAATTACTTGTCTGTTCCACTTTTGTTTTTTCTTCTGTTTGCTCAGCATTACCAAATTATGTTCCACATAGTTGTTACTGATAGATCTGTTCCACATAATCATTGCTGTTAATATTATGTTACACGTTGCTGTGCATTACTGGTGGTATGCATCACTTCTGTATTATTGGTACCTGATCTGCATTACTGTTACATACAAGTATGCTCCACATAGCTGTAACTTGCATGTTCCTCTCTGACAGTGCTCAGTTATCTGCTCTGCAATGCTCTTACATAGAAACTGTATGTTCTATATTGCTGTTAATTGTATCTGCTACTTAAGTGTTACTTGTATCTGTTCTACAGTCTGCGTAGCGCAGCTGTTCGACATTACTGTTACATGGATGTTACACATTGCTTCAGCTTCTATAGATCTGCTTTGCATTCAGTTGTGTTACTGTGTTATGACATGCTGAAATTAAACATATCTCTTCCACATCGCTATTGCTGCATTGTTCTGCATTGTTGTTACTTGTATGTTTCATATTGGTATAACTTGCATCTCTTCCACGTTGTTATCTTTCTTGTTGTCAACCATTAGAAGTGTGGGAAATCTGCTGTTTTGGTGGCAGTTATGTTATTTTCAGGTAAACTATTGAAAATATGTATACCTGTTTTGATGGTATGAGTAATGTTATTTCAAAGTAAAGACCTCCAGAGACATACGATATCTGTTGTTGAGGAGATGGTAGAATTATGATGTTATGAAGTGAGTGGATAGGAAAAAAAAAAGTCACTTATTGTTTTAGTAGTTCAGGGTTTTGTCGTTCTAAGGTAGATCTTTGAATGCATGGTAGACCTGTTCTTTCCTTGATAAGAAGAGTATTGCTGTTTTAACATAAAAGAAATAATCGGAAACAGAGCGTACTGATCATTTCAGTGGTGCCAGTCGTGGTCCAGCGGACGCATGTCGTCTCCAAAAAGTCATTGACCGTGACAGTGGAGCAGAAGAAGGAGCAGCAGCCTGAGGATTTTCCCTGCACCGTGCAGGTGTCAGGGGGCAGTGTCGTCCTCAACGCTGAAATTATGGAATTGTACTTTGAGAACGCTGGCAAATCGGGCGGAGGCAAGATTGCAAAGGTGGAGGTCATCGCAGAGGCCGGGATGACCCTAATTACTTTTGAGGAGCAAAAAGGTGAGATGAGAAATGAGACAGAGTGAGACAGAGAATGAGTGAGGTGAGGCAATTTGAGATGAGTCAGTGTGAAGTGAGGTGATGTGGGATGAAGTAGTGTGAGGTTAGACTGTCAGGTGAGAGGATGTGAGAT
Organism: Conus canariensis; assembly: GCA_033310375.1. NCBI lineage: Eukaryota > Metazoa > Mollusca > Gastropoda > Neogastropoda > Conidae > Conus > Conus canariensis. The sequence goes on from CM065716.1 coordinate 12,010,017, forward strand.
ACGATGGTGTGAGATGAGACAATGTGAGACAGTGTGAGTTGCGACTGTGAGGTGAGACAGTGTGAAGTGAGACAGTGTGAAGTGAGACAGTGTGAGGTGAGACAGTGTGAAGTGAGACATGAGGTGAGACAGTGTGAGGTGAGACAGTGTGAGGTGAGACAATGTGAGGTGAGACAGTGTGAGGTGAGACAGTGTGAGGTGAGACGATGTGAGGTGAGACAATGTGAGGTGAGACAGTGTGAGGTGAGACAATGTGAGGTGAGACAGTGTAAAGTGAGACATGAGGTGAGACAGTGTGATGTGAGACAGTGTGAGGTGAGACATGAGGTGAGACGGTGTGAGGTGAGACAGTGTGAGGGGAGACATGAGGTGAGACAGTGTGAGGTGAGACAATGTGAGGTGAGACAGTGTGAGGTGAGACAGTGTGAGGTGAGACATGAGGTGAGACAATGTGAGGTGAGACAATGTGAGGTGAGACAGTGTGAGGTGAGACATGAGGTGAGACAATGTGAGGTGAGACAGTGTGAGGTGAGACAATGTGAGGTGAGACAATGTGAGGTGAGACAGTGTGAAGTGAGACATGAGGTGAGACAATGTGAGGTGAGACAGTGTGAGGTGAGACAGTGTGAAGTGAGACAGTGTGAAGTGAGACAATGTTAGTGGAGACAGTGTGAGATGAGACAATGTGAGGTGAGACAGTGCGAGGTGAGACAGTGTGAAGTGAGACAATGTTTAGATGAGACAATGTGAAGTGAGACAGTGTGAGGTGAGACAGTGTGAGGTGAGACATTGTGAGGTGAGACAGTGTGAAGTGAGACAGTGTGAGGTGAGACAGCGTGAGTGGACACAGCGTGAAGTGAGACAGTGTGAGTGGAGACAGTGTGAAGTGAGACAGTGTGAGGTGAGACAATGTGAGGTGAGACAGTGTGAGATGAGACAGTGTGAAGTGAGACAGTGTGAGTGGAGACAGCGTGAGTGGAGACAGTGTGAAGTGAGACAGTGTGAAGTGAGATAGTGTTGAGGTGAGACATCAGGTGAGACAATGTGAGATGAGACAATGTGAAGTGAGACAATGTGAAGTGAGACAATGTTAGATGAGACAATGTGAAGTGAGACATTGTGAAGTGAGACAGTGTGAGGTGAGACAGTGTGAGGTGAGACAGTGTGAGATGAGACAATGTGAAGTGAGACAGTGTTAGGTGAGACAGTGTGAGGTGAGACAGTGTGAAGTGAGACAATGTGAAGTGAGACAGTGTGATGTGAGACAGTGTGAAGTGAGACAGTGTGAAGTGAGACAGTGTGAAGTGAGACAGTGTGAGGTGAGACAGTGTGAGGTGAGACAATGTGAGGTGAGACAGTGTGAAGTGAGACAGTGTGAGGTGAGACAGTGTGAGGTGAGACAGTATGAGGTGAGACAGTGTGAGGTGAGACAGTGTGAGGTGAGACAGTGTGAGGTGAGACAGTGTGAAGTGAGACAGTGTGAGGTGAGACAATGTGAGGTGAGACATGAGGTGAGACAATGTGAAGTGAGACAGTGTGAGGTGAGACAGTGTGAAGTGAGACAATGTGAGGTGAGACAATGTTAGTGGAGACAGTGTGAAGTGAGACAGTGTGAGGTGAGACAGTGTGAGGTAAGACAATGTGAGGTGAGACAGTGTGAGGTGAGACAGTGTGAAGTGAGACAGTGTGAAGTGAGACAGTGTGAGGTGAGACAGTGTGACAGTGTGAGGTGAAACAGTGTGAGGTGAGACAGTGTGACAGTGTGAGGTGAGACAGTGTGAGGTGAGACAGTGTGAAGTAAGACAGTGTGAGGTGAGACAATGTGAGGTGAGACAGTGTGAGGTGAGACAATGTGGTGAGACAGTGTGAAGTGAGACATGAGGTGAGACAATGTGAAGTGAGACAGTGTGAGGTGAGACAGTGTGAGGTGAGACAGTGTGAAGTGAGACAGTGTGAGGTGAGACAGTGTGAGGTGAGACATGAGGTGAGACAATGTGAAGTGAGACAGTGTGAGGTGAGACAGTGTGAAGTGAGACAGTGTGAGGTGAGACAGTGTGAGGTGAGACAATGTGAAGTGAGACAGTATGAGGTGAGACAGTGTGAAGTGAGACATGAGGTGAGACAATGTGAAGTGAGACAATGTGAGGTGAGACGGTGTGAAGTGAGACAGTGTTAATGAGTTCCTGTATCAACAAAAATTATATCATTTGAGTCTTTCTGTTTTACGGGCTTTTCCTCATACTTACCTGTCTAAACAAATGGGTTTTCCCTACTTGGCATGGAATATCACCATATTATCAGGATTCCCCCCCCCCCCCCCCCCCCAAGAAGAATTGGGAGATCAGGGAGCTAATGTTGCCCCAATACTTGAAATCATTTAAGAAAATGCTGCGAATCAAGTCTCCTTCCTTTATATTTACAGCCATTTGAGCTTTTGTTTGAGTCTGTTTGCATTGAGCTGTGCAGAGATGATGGCAGGGCAGCTGTTCCCATTGGCCATGCTGTGTGTAGATGACGACAGTCTAGGGAAAAATTCTCACATGCGTCCTTTACCAATTCATGGATGCAGTCATGCTTTATATTTAGTTTTGAGTGTCAGCACGTGAAAAATGTTATCATTTTTTTAGATAATAAAGATTGTGTGTGTGTTTGTGTTTGTGTATGTTTTATGTCAAAACAGCGTTTTGATATTTTGTGAAAAGTATTTCAAAACATGCCTAGTGAAACGTTTATGTTTTATCCTTTCTATTGATATTTAACAGTAGGCTTTTGCATTTATATATAGAAGCCTAAAATAATTTTTAAAAATCATCCATCACCAAAGAAGACAATTTGTAATGTGGCATCTGTCGCAAAAGAATTCAGGCTTTTTTCTAGATTTTATTCTCTTGGTCTGTGCTAGTGTTAAATCCCAGTAAAGACTGCCTTCCTCCTGGGAAAAGTTTTGTCTCTTGCCAGTCGCAATGGCAAAGTGGTTAGTGACCTTTGACCATCACCGACAATGAAGTGAGGGGGGACGAGGGATGGTGGGGGGTGCTCAACCACCGACCCAATTCCACCACGCTGCAGGTAGGCCTCTTTTGTCAAGGCTGCTCAGTTGCTCAGGGCTGCTTAGTCGCTCAGGTGGCTGCCCAACTCCACAGCTGTTCCAGTTCAGTGGAGAGTGACCCTATGGCCTGAGCCGCCTGTGTGCAGGTTTGCGGCAGCCGGTCAATGGCTTTGTCATTGATGTATGATGGGCGATTTAGTATACTGTTAATTGACATTGAATGGATCAGCTATCTGACTGAAGTGTGCTAGAGCATTTCGTGCTGTTCTGTTTGTGGAGGGATTCTCATGACCACGTTAGCATGAATGAGATGTGTACTGAAGTGTCTGATAATGCAAAAACATACACAGGCAGTCAAGGGGTCATAGACATTCTTTTTTTCTTTTTTTTTTAACTACTGGAACATTTTTTTTCTCTTTGTCTGGACTGATTGAATTTTCAATACAGGTCCTGTTTTAAAAAAATTTTTGTGGATTTTTCTGTCTTTATGCTTATTTCACCTTCCCAGGAAGATTCCATCCTTTGGAAGACTTCTGTTTTCCTTGGGCATTTTTTTTCTCGAGAATAATTTTACCTCCTGATGAAGGTGTAGGTCGCTTGAAAGACTTTTTTATGAGAGCTTCTCCAATATACTAGTTCTGCTGCAAAATCACGACTCCATCACATTCAAAATTTTGGTTCTAGTAGAACTTTTTCTCTGTATTACTTTTGATTCTTATTGAAGACTGGGATCTCCTTTCGATAATTGTTATTTACTTGAACTCTGTGAATGTTTCAATTTTACATCTGAATGAAGACTATCGCTGTTTAAAGATCCTATTTTTCATGCCACTGCAGGTAATTATGTAGAGGTCACACTGCAACTTGTGGCAGTGTTGTTATCAGAGTTGTCTCTGTCTGTCTGTCTTTCTCTCTGTCTGTCTCTCTCCCTCTTTTGCCCATCTCTCTCTCTCTCTCTCTCTCTCTCTCTCTCTCTCTCTCTCTCTCTCTCTCTCTCTCTCTTTGCTGGGCTATGAACAACAAGAGTTGTATTTTCTCTCTCTCTCTCTGTCCAGTGGCAGATGCAGTGTTGAGCAGGCCCCATGTGGTCTCCCAAACCGCACTGACCGTCATCCCTTACCGGCCTGCAAAGGCTCCAAGCAAGGTGAAGGTCACTGGCCTGTTGCCCAAGGTGGACGAGGAGTTGCTGAAAATGTATTTTGAGAACAAGGGCAAGTGTGATGTGCAGGAAGTGCAGCTGGACAAGTCCAGGGGTGAGGCGGTGGTCACCTTCGCTGACCCTGAAGGTAGGTGTGTGCCAGGCGGCACAGTGTGGTAAACTGTGTGTGAAACGAAATGGTGTAGTGTTCTGTGCATACATTGAAACGGGATAGTGTTCTGTGTGTAAAATGAAATGGTGTGTTATGTGTGTAAAACGAAACGATGTAGTGTTCTGTGTGTAAAATGGAACAGTGTAGTTTTTCTGTGTATATGAAATGAAACAGTGTAGTATTCTGTGTGTAAAATGAAACGGTGTAGTGTTCTGTGTGTGAAATGAAACAGTGTAGTATTCTGTGTGTAAAATGAAACAGTGTAGTGTTCTGTGTGTGAAATGAAACAGTGTAGTGTTCTGTGTGTAAAATGAAACAGTGTAGTGTTCTGTGTGTAAAATGAAACAGTGTAGTATTCTGTGTGTAAAATGAATCGGTGCAGTGTTCTGTGTGTAAACTGGAAATGTGTAGTATTCTGTGTGAAAAAGTAAACGGTGTAGTGTTATGTGTGTGAAATAAAATGGTGTAGTGTTCTTGTGTATAAGGAAACGATGTAGAGTTCTGTGTGTGAAACGAAACAGTGTGGTGTTTTGTGTGGAAAACAAAACGGTGTAGTGTTCTGTGTGTGAAACAAAGTGGTGTAGTGTTCTGTGTGTAAAATGGTGTGGTTTGCTGTTCTTCGTGTGACAAATGATTCATTGTGGACAGCATAATGTTCTCTGTGTAAAATGATACAGCATGGTGTTATGTGTGTCAAATGGTTTTGTGTGGTGTTCTGTGTGTAAGATGCAACAGTTTGGTGTACTGCACTTGAAACAGCACAGTGCAGGGGGTGCCATGCTGAGCGTGTAAAATGAGTACAATGTCGACGGTAGTGCAGGGGGTGCCATGCTGAGCGTGTAAAATGAGTACAATGTCGACGGTAGTGCAGGGGGTGCCATGCTGAGCGTGTAAAATGAGTACAATGTCGACGGTAGTGCAGGGGGTGCCATGCTGAGCGTGTAAAATGAGTACAATGTCGACGGTAGTGCAGGGGGTGCCATGCTGAGCGTGTAAAATGAGTACAATGTCGACGGTAGTGCAGGGGGTGCCATGCTGAGCGTGTAAAATGAGTACAATGTCGACGGTAGTGCAGGGGGTGCCATGCTGAGCGTGTAAAATGAGTACAATGTCGACGGTAGTGCAGGGGGTGCCATGCTGAGCGTGTAAAATGAGTACAATGTCGACGGTAGTGCAGGGGGTGCCATGCTGAGCGTGTAAAATGAGTACAATGTCGACGGTAGTGCAGGGGGTGCCATGCTGAGCGTGTAAAATGAGTACAATGTCGACGGCAGTGCAGGGGGTGCCATGCTGAGCGTGTAAAATGAGTACAATGTCGACGGCAGTGCAGGGGGTGCCATGCTGAGCGTGTAAAATGAGTACAATGTCGACGGTCTTTGATGTACATCCAGTTCAGAAATTCAGTCCAGTTGGGTCTTAGAAGTTTGTGAAAAGTGTGTAAATCTTTGTGTTTTTTTGTTTGAGTTCGAACCCTCCCAACACTATGACTATCCTTACCACAAACCACCATGTGTGCAGCGGTACAGACTGTTCTGGCGCTAAAGCACAAGCTGGGCGGCCAACAGATTGCAGTGAGTGTCCTGACTGCAACAGACACAGCGCCAGACACCAGCGCTGCAGGCACAGAGAATTCTGGCGCCAGCGTTGAGGAGGCATGCACCGTGGAGGTCCGGGGTCTGGCCGCCATCACCACGGAGGAAACCATCCAGTTCTATTTTGAGAACAAGCGTCGGTCAGGCGGGGGTGATGTGAAGGAGGTTCGCTACGTGCCAGGGAGTGGGGTGGCCACTGTCACCTTTGAAGATGCAGAGAGTGAGTGGAGTCGGTGCATGTGTGGTCCAGTGTTTTCTGTGTTCGTGGTCTAATGTTCAAGCTGTATCAGTGCATGTTTTTTTTTTTCTGTCCTTGTAGGAGAAACAGGATTATCAGCTTAGTTGCCTCTAGAACAAGTTCAAGGCTTCTTTTCCTTGGGGAGTGCAGATGTTGGGTAGTTACCAGTTGCTGATCGTCAAGGGCTGGTACTGCAAGGAGTGCAGATGTTGGGTAGTTGCCAGTTACTGTGCGGCAAGGGCTGGTACTGCAAGGAGTGCAGATGTTGGGTAGTTACCAGTTGCTGAGCATCAAGGGCTGGTACTGCAAGGAGTGCAGATGTTGGGTAGTTACCAGTTACTGTGCGGCAAGGGCTGGTACTGCAAGGAGTGCAGATGTTGGGTAGTTACCAGTTGCTGAGCATCAAGGGCTGGTACTGCAAGGAGTGCAGATGTTGGGTAGTTACCAGTTGCTGTGCGGCAAGGGCTGGTACTGCAAGGAGTGCAGATGTTGGGTAGTTACCAGTTGCTGAGCAGCAAGGGCTGGTACTGCAAGTTTGCAGGTTGGGAGAGGCGGTTGTTTGTGGAGTTTGTTCTATATCTTCATAATTGTTGCCCAAATCTTACAACTAGCGCTGCACTATATCTCTTGGACCTGGTCGGTACTGGCAGCAACCACTATGAGCTGGGTTGCCAAGGGGTAGTTAGCAAAAAAAAAAAGAGACACATGACTGATTGAATTAGGTCCTACATTGTGTGTGTGTGTGCGTGTTTGTATGTGTGTGCGTGCGTGTGTGCATGCGTGCGCGCGCATGCATGCGTGCATGTGTGTGTGTGTGTGAGCAGATGTGTGTCTGTGTGTATCTGTGAGCATGTGTGTGTGTGTGTGTGTGTCTGTCTGTCCATCTATACTTGCTGATGTGTCTTCCAGGGCCAGCTGGGCTATAGCATAAACAACATGACTTGTCTACAGATATGTGTGCATGTCTGTGGTAGACAGAGTTGAATAGTTTGAGTCTTTGACTTGCTTTGTCTGTCTGTCTGTCTGTCTGTCTGTCTGTCTGTCTGTCTGTCTCTCTCTCTCTCTCTCTCTCTCTCTCTCTCTCTCTCTCTCTCTCTCTCTCTCTCTCCCTCTCTCTCTCTCTCTCTCACACACACACACACACACACACACACACACACACACACACACACACACACACACACACACACTTAAACACTCACAAACATATGCACACACACATATATATTTGCAGGCACACACACATGCACACACACAGTCGCACAATCAGACACAAACACATCTTCACAAACTCGCACACACACGTACACACACACACAACACACACACACACACACACACACACAACTCTCTCCTTCATCCCATACACAATAAAAAACCAAATCAGTGAAATCAATTACATGTAACAGAAATGCACAGACACACACACACACACACACACATCTTTGTCCCTCACAAGTCAACCTGTCAGATCAAATTAATAAATAGAAATCAAATCAAATTGGATGAAATAATAAAAAACCAAATCAAATCAGTGAAATCAATTACATGTAACAGACACACACACACACATCTTCGTCCCTCACAAGTCAACCTGTCAGATCAAATTAATAAATGGAAATCAAATCAAATCAAGTTGGATGAAATAATAAAAAATCAAATCAGTGAAATCAATCAGATGGAATCACTGAAATCAAATCAATTGGAGTGAAAGGATAAGAAATCGGTCAAATAAAAACAACGGCATCAGTGCAAATCAAACGAAATAAGAGGAAATTAGATCAGATAATCAAATCAACGAGATGGAGGAATTGAGTTAGTCAAGTAAAATGAGGTCAGACCGAGTGCAATCTCAAAACTAAGCCACCATTCAGTTAGAAACCCAGTCAGTTGTTCATCCAGTCATCCAGAAACGCCCATGTTTTTATTTCAGTGGCACAGAGTGTTTTGAAAAATCAGCACAAACTGGAAGGCTACGATCTGAAGGTCAGCCTGTGCACCCCAGGCACAACCTCTGACCCTGCAGATCCCCCGAAGGCTGATGAGTCCCAGGCACTGACCACGGTGTGCGTGCGTGGCCTGACCACTTCGGTCAGCCATGACTTCTTGCTCAATTACTTTGAGAACCATCGCCGTAGCGGGGGAGGGGAGGTCACTGACATCACGCCAGACTCGAAGAAGGGAGTGTACTATGTGATGTTCAAAAACGCTGCAGGTGAGTGAAGACATTGCACTTCTTTCTGTGCGTATAATGGAAAGGATTGGATGGATCCCCCCCCCCCCCCCCCCCCCCCCCCCTTCTCGATCCTACCCACCCTTTTCCCCCATCCCTTTCCATCTTGTTTGTTTGTAATGTGTCTTGTTTGATTTTCGTTGTTCCAGCCGTCTGAATTTGTTGTTTCCCTGGAAAATATCTTGTTTGCTTGTAGGTTTTTAAACTTGCTGCTACGTGGTAACAAAACTTCAGGACAGGCGTTTGTCACTGCAGGCAAGAAAACTTCACAGCAGGTGTACAACAGCAGGTAGTGAAATTCAGCTTTCAACTGCCTTTTGCTGTTAACTGCCCAAAATTCTAACAGTCCTGAGATTTGAATAGGGTGAAAGGTCAGTCCTGGCAATTCATGCTTAGTCCCATTTGGCCTTCATCTTCAGACTGACTTTTGTCATTTTTACTGGGTCATTGAAAGCAACCGAAGCAGGCTGGGCTGTGAGGTGCAACTGCCATGGACACTCGCCTGGGCAGTCCTCAAACAGGATTCTTGTTTCACATTAGTGTTCTTCAACAAACTCCATAAATACTGCTTTGAAAGATAGCGCATCTGAAAGTCAATTCACAGTAGAATAATGATGCAGTGGAATGAATTGGTAGCCATATTGACTAGCCGTTCAACATGGATGACAAAACTGACACAAGTGCCACTGTCAGAGAACAATTCTGAAGGAAAAGGCAGTGTGTCACAGCCTCCTAGTGGGGCGCAACATGCTCAGCTTTTGTCTGATTGTTTAGCTACCTTGTATATATTGTGCGTTACTGCACCAGCGTATGGGTAATTCTCTTTAACATTGTGCCGTTAAATTGCTTGTTTTGATTTAGTTTCATGTCTGTGTTTCCCTTAAGATGAATTGACCCAACTACCAGAATAAATAAATGAAAATCAGGTTTTTTTTTCTCCCAAAGAATGAAAATAGAATGTGTAGCAATCTGTTTTATTTAATGTAGGAATTTTGATGAAGTGGTTTCGGGGGAAAAAAATGGCAGTTTAGCCTGTTTACATTTTATTCCACCATCGCTTGAAGACCATAAGTCCCTTCAGTTTATTCAAACCAGCTGCAGCCCCATGCCTGACGGTGAGTCCTGTTGATGATTTTCCTTCATGCTCTAGCTTGTACATGCCTACGGTCCTGCCTAGGCCAAGCTAAAACCAATGAAAGAATGGTGCTAGGTTTATCACTGCACAGTTATGGCACTTCATGTGTGCAAAAAGTACGAAAATTTTTTAATAGTGGGAAGAGTCTCTTAGTAGCATTTTTGATTGCTGAAGGGTTAAATACAGCAACTGTCATGTTTCTCTCAGCGTCTTGCACAAGCAGTTTCATGCTGTACTCAACTGCAGCTGGTTTGGTTTTTCATACAGTACAGATTAACTGTAAGAGCAGTGATGTAAGGAGTGATACTCCAGCCCTCTGAGTATGTCATTTGCTAAGTGTGTATCTTGTTTGCCTTGGCGTTTACATCTTAAGGATTTAGAACACTCCTCTTCAAGCATATTGTTGAGTTTTAAAGGTTTCATCACATCTAGATGTTGTTTGTCCGTAAAGGAGAAAAAAAAAGTTCACCACCATATCAGCTGACAGCAGTTGCAGTGATTGTAACAAGTTTTCGGTATGGTGTATTATTATCTGTTGTACTCAAATTGGATTTTTCCTACTAAAAGTAGTTTTATGATATTGTACTTAACCTTTTTTCCTACTTCCTGGAACATCAGGTAAACAAAAATCCATCCAAATCATTGTCAAAAGAAGATCTTTATTCTTGTGAATTCCCGTATAAATGTCTGAGTTGAACAGCATAAGGACGACTGTCAAATCCCACTGAATTGCCATACTGAATCAAGCTTACAGCACAGATGAGTAAAAACAAATGTCAGAAATTAGTCCACATGAGATTGAGCCAGAATAGGAAGGTAAGAGACATCCAGATTAGAACGTTCCATCTGAAAAGAAGATAGTGTTTCTTGATAAACGGAATGTTTTCCAGATAAAAGCTTAAACCGATGGCACACCATAACAAGTGGAACAGAAGTCGAGAAGAGCAACATTCATGAATTCACGATACCGCCCCACCTTTTTAAAAATGCGAGGTTTGGAATCAGAATCTTCAGTACCGGTTTCCTCAAAGAAGGAGGAACCAAGTCTAGCCTTTTGAGAGACAGGGGCAGGAGAATCAAAATAGGACTCAGAAAGGGTACTAGTAATAATGGACCAAGTGTTATCATTTGCAACTCTTGCATGAGTGAACTCAGAAGGAGAAGAAAACACATCATCATCAAGATATTCATCAATATCTTTGTCAGAATTTTCAAAATCCTCGCACTCGTCCGTCTCCCATTCACTTGTATCCATACCACGCCCATGTCGCAGTTGGTCAGAGTGCAACCTGTCCTCCCAGCTCACATTTCCTGGGGATCGCCCAGTCGCACCAGTAATCCCCCTTGGAGCTGCGCCAGTCAGGTTGCGCTCCAAGCATATGACGTTTGCATGGGTCCTCTTCCTCTGATGTTGGCATGGAGGAAATGAAGACGGCCGCTCTTCCAAAACTGCTTGTCTGGGAGTACGGGTAGACAAGCATGCTGGGGTAGATGCTGGGCCTGTCTCTGCCACACCTAGGACGGTGTCTGAAGTGGCGGAGCAAGGAGTGTTGGTCGCCACCCTCGCCAAAACTAACGAACTGTTGCACCAAAGAGAGAACACGGAGCACCATATCGAAGTTGGCCAACACTCGCACGAGCCGCGTGGAGCGAATGGAGAGCAGCCAGTGCAGAAGACACAGGTTCTATGCAGGTAGAGAGAAGAAACCACTGATCGACAGGAGTGGCAAACTCCACCGATGGGGAGAGAGGAAACGCTGGTCTTGTTGAGTCATGCAAAGGAACCTTGCAGAGAAGGAGACTGAAGAGAAGAAAGAAGCAAGCCGTAGTAGTTCTCTCAGATTTTCCAACCGGGAAGGCATCTCTTCAAGAGAAGTAACGGATAACTCATAGGGTTGTTTCTGCTGATCCATGTTCAAGTGCTTGAACTGGGAGAGAGATGTGTCCACAATGAGGACAAAGAGAAAACCGACTTGTTTTGGAGTGAAGTGAGCTGATTATGTCTAACTCAGGGGAGACCACTGTTGCATTCCTGTAGGTTGAGTAGTGATCTTTCTGCTCTCGACTTGAATTGGTTGGGGAGGGGGGGGGGGGGGGGGGGGGGGAGATTCCTGATGTTCCACGTTGTAGGAAAAGGCATTTGTTTGGACAGGTAAGTTCGAAGAAATAGTTTTTGCTGTGTTGTATGTTGGGCATTTGAAACTAGTTTTTGCCATGTTGTGTGCTGTGTCTTGAAATTTCACAAGTGCTTGCTTGCTGGACTATTGTGTGCATCTACTGAAACTACATTGCAAATCAGTCCATTTACTGAGTAGTTATTCATTAATTTTGTCAGTCTTTTGGTGAGGCGGTGAACAGTAAGAAAACTAGTCAATCTGTCTGGTTTTGAGAGAGGAGAGAGAGAAAAAAAAAACGAGAGAGTTTGTAATGATAATCTCAGCTTCCAAGGGTAATGAGTAAGCTCATGTGTGCTTGTTCCATCTGTCCCTTGCGCACTGAGAGAGAGAGAGAGAGAGATGTAGGCAAATTAAAGGTGCATGACGTTATTCTAAGGGAGATAAATCTCTTTGTAGATGCAGCTCGGGTGGCTTCCCGTTCTCACACCATTGAACGTCAGCAAGCTCAGGTTCAGCTGTACAAGCCACCAGAAATGTGCAAGGATCGTGTCCTGCTCAGGAACCTTCCGGAACTCAGAAATGCCGATGAACTGGAAACTTTTGTGGATCTCAGAACAGACCAGAGGGTCAAATCCATCTGGTTTGCTGAAGAAGAAGGAACAGCCGTCGTTGTTTTTGAGTCTGATGTCGGTAAGTTTTCTTTCATAGTCTGGTGTTGGTGAAGTACATTTAGAGAGAGCTACTGTTGTGATGATAAGCTTCACCACTAAAACTATTTGTTAATGGTAAACGAAGGTGTCAAAAAAGGAATATTTGGACTATGATAAGAGATAGGAATTAAGTGTATATATGTTCTGTTGAAAGAAATCTTAAATAAATGTTGGTGAAATGCCAGAAAAACATGGGCAAATGAATCACAAGACAAAACACGACTCGTTTTGACCTATTAGGTCTTCTTCAGGCAAGATACACAACAATCAAGACAACGAAAATGAATCAGCAATCGCTCATCTTCAATCACTTCAGCCCAAGAATGAATGAAAGAAGGATTGTGCAGTACCAGTAAGGTGTGAAGTGAATGAAAGGAAGATTGTATAGCACAGTAAGGTGTAAAGTGAATGAAAAGAAGATTGTATAGCACAGTAAGGTGTAAAGTGAATGAAAGGAAGATTGTATAGTGCCAGTAAGGTGTAAAGTGAATGAAAGGAAGATTGTATAGTGCCAGTAAGGTGTGAAGTGAATGAAAGGAAGATTGTATAGTGCCAGTAAGGTGTGAAGTGAATGAAAGGAAGATTGTATAGCACAGTAAGGTGTGAAGTGAATGAAAGGAAGATTGTATAGTGGCAGTAAGGTGTAAAATGAATGAAAGGAAGATTGTACAGTGCCAGTAAGGTGTAAAGTGAATGAAAGGAAGATTGTATAGCACAGTAAGGTGTGAAGTGAATGAAAGGAAGATTGTATAGTGCCAGTAAGGCGTAAAGTGAATCAAAGGAAGATTGTATAGCACAGTAAGGTGTGAAGTGAATGAAAGGAAGATTGTATAGTGCCAGTATGGTGTAAAGTGAAAGGAAGATTTACAGTGCCAGTAAGGTGTAAAGTGAATGAAAGGAAGATTGTATAGTGCAGTAAGGTGTAAAGTGAATGACAGGAAGATTGTATAGTGCCAGTAAGGTGTAAGTGAATGAAAGGAAGATTGTATAGTGCCAGTAAGGTGTAAAGTGAATGAAAGGAAGATTGTATAGCACAGTAAGGTGTGAAGTGAATGAAGGAAGATTGTATAGTGCCAGTAAGGTGTAAAGTGAATGAAAGGAAGATTGTATAGCACAGTAAGGTGTAAAGTGAATGAAAGGAAGATTGTATAGTGCCAGTAAGGTGTGAAGTGAATGACAGGAAGATTGTATAGTGCCAGTAAGGTGTAAAGTGAATGAAAGGAAGATTGTATAGTGCCAGTAAGGTGTAAAGTGAATGAAAGGAAGATTGTACAGTGCCAGTAAGGTGTAAAGTGAATGAAAGGAAGATTGTACAGTGCCAGTAAGGTGTAAAGTGAATGAAAGGAAGCTTGTACAGTGCCAGTAAGGTATAAAGTGAATGAAAGGAAGATTGTATAGTGCCAGTAAGGTGTAAAGTGAATGAAAGGAAGCTTCTATAGTGCCAGTAAGGTGTAAAGTGAATGAAAGGAAGATTGTATAGTGCCAGTAAGGTGTGAAGCTAATGAAAGGAAGATTGTATCAGTGCCAGTAAGGTGTAAAGTGAATGAAAGGAAGCTTGTATAGCACAGTAAGGTGTAAAGTGAATGAAAGGAAGATTGTATAGCACAGTAAGGTGTAAAGTGAATGAAAGGAAGTGGTATAGTGCCAGTAAGGTGTAAAGTGAATGAAAGGAAGATTGTATAGTGCACAGTAAGGTGTAAAGTGAATGAAAGGAAGATTGTATAGTGCAGTAAGGTGTGAAGTGAATGAAAGGAAGATTGTATGCAGTAAGTGAGTAAGAAGGGTTAGTCATAAGTGAAAGTGAATGAAAGGAAGCTTGTATAGCACAGTAAGGTGTAAAGTGAATGAAAGGAAGATTGTATAGTGCCAGTAAGGTGTAAAGTGAATGAAAGGAAGATTGTATAGTGCCAGTAAGGTGTGAAGTGAATGAAAGGAAGATTGTATAGTGCAGTAAGGTGTGAAGTGAATGAAAGGAAGATTGTATAGTGCCAGTAAGGTGTGAAGTGAATGAAAGGAAGATTGTATAGCACAGTAAGGTGTGTAAAGTGAATGAAAGGAAGATTCTACAGTGCCAGTAAGGTGTGAAGTGAATGAAAGGAAGCTTGTATAGTGCCAAATAAGGTGATAAAGTGAATGAAAGGAAGATTGTATAGTGCCAGTAAGGTGTAAAGTGAATGAAAGGAAGTTGTATAGCACAGTAAGGTGTAAAGTGAATGAAAGGAAGATTGTATAGCACAGTAAGGTGTAAAGTGAATGAAAGGAAGATTGTATAGTGCCAGTAAGGTGTAAAGTGAATGAAAGGAAGATTATATGCCAGTAAGGTGTAAAGTGAATGAAAGGAAGATTGTATAGTGCACAGTAAGGTGTGAAGTGAATGAAAGGAAGATTGTATAGTCCAGTAAGGTGTAGAGTGAATGAAAGGAAGATTGTATAGTGCCAGTAAGGTGTAAAGTGAATGAAAGGTAGATTGTATAGCACAGTAAGTGTAAAGTGAATGAAAGGAAGATTTATAGTGCACAGTAAGGTGTAAAGTGAATGAAAGGAAGATTGTATAGTGCCAGTAAGGTGTAAAGTGAATGAAAGGAAGATTGTATAGTGGCAGTAAGGTGTGAAGTGAATGAAAGGAAGATTGTATAGTGCCAGTAAGGTGTGAAGTGAATGAAAGGAAGATTTATAGTGCCAGTAAGGTGTAAAGTGAATGAAAGGAAGATTGATAATGCACAGTAAGGTGTAAAGTGAATGAAAGGAAGATTGTATAGTGCCAGTAAGGTGTAAAGTGAATGAAAGGAAGATTGTATAGTGCCAGTAAGGTGTAAAGTGAATGAAAGGAAGTATTATATAGCACAGTAAGGTGTAAAGTGAATGAAAGGAAGATTGTATAGTGACAGTAAGGTGTGAAGTGAATGAAAGGAAGATTGTATAGCACAGTAAGGTGTAAAGTGAATGAAAGGAAGATTCGTATAGTGCCAGTAAGGTGTAAAGTGAATGAAAGGTAGCTTGTATAGCATCAGTAAGGTGTAAAGTGAATGAAAGGAAGATTGTATAGTGCCAGTAAGGTGTAAAGTGAATGAAAGGAAGATTGTATAGTGCCAGTAAGTGTGTAAAGTGAATGAAAGGAAGATTGTATAGTGGCAGTAAGGTGTAAAGTGAATGAAAGGAAGATTGTATAGTGCCAGTAAGGTGTGAAGTGAATGAAAGGAAGATTGTATAGTGCCAGTAAGGTGTGAAGTGAATGAAATGAAGATTGTATAGTGCCAGTAAGGTGTAAAGTGAATGAAAGGGAGATTGTATCAGTGCCAGTAAGGTGTAAAGTGAATGAAAGGAAGATTGTATAGTGCCAGTAAGGTGTAAAGTGAATGAAAGGAAGATTGTACAGTGCCAGTAAGGTATAAAGTGAATGAAAGGAAGATTGTATAGTGCCAGTAAGGTGTGAAGTGAATGAAAGGAAGATTGTATAGCACAGTAAGGTGTGAAGTGAATGAAAGGAAGATTGTATAGCACAGTAAGGTGTAAAGTGAATGAAAGGAAGATTGTATAGTGCCAGTAAGGTGTAAAGTGAATGAAAGGAAGGTTGTATAGTGCCAGTAAGGTGTGCAGTGAATGAAAGGAAGATTGTATAGTGCCAGTAAGGTGTGCAGTGAATGAAAGGAAGCTTGTATAGTGCCAGTAAGGTGTAAAGTGAATGAAAGGAAGATTGTATAGCACAGTAAGGTGTAAAGTCAATGAAAGGAAGATTGTATAGCACAGTAAGGTATAAAGTGAATGAAAGGAAGATTGTATAGTGCCAGTAAGGTGTAAAATGAATGAAAGGAGGATTGTATAGCACAGTAAGGTGTAAAGTGAATGAAAGGAAGATTGTATAGTGCCAGTAAGGTGTAAAGTGAATGAAAGGAAGCTTGTATAGTGCCAGTAAGGTGTAAAGTGAATGAAAGGAAGATTGTATAGTGCCAGTAAGGTGTAAAGTGAATGAAATGAAGATTGTATAGTGCCAGTAAGGTGTAAAGTGAATGAAAGGAAGCTTCTATAGTACCAGTAAGGTGTGCAGTGAATGAAAGGAAGATTGTATAGTGCCAATAAGGTGTGAAGTGAATGAAAGGAAGATTGTATAGTGCCAGTAAGGTGTGAAGTGAATGAAAGGAAGATTGTATAGTGCCAGTAAGGTGTGAAGTGAATGAAAGGAAGATTGTATAGTGCCAGAAAGGTGTGAAGTGAATGAAAGGAAGATTGTACAGTGCCAGTAAGGTGTAAAGTGAATGAGAGGAAGATTGTATAGCACAGTAAGGTGTAAAATGAATGAAAGGAAGATTGTATAGCACAGTAAGGTGTAAAGTGAATGAAAGGAAGATTGTATAGCACAGTAAGGTGTAAAGTGAATGAAAGGAAGATTGTATAGTGCCAGTAAGGTGTGCAGTGAATGAAAGGAAGATTGTATAGCACAGTAAGGTGTAAAGTGAATGAAGGAAAGAGTGTTAAGTACTGGTAGATTATTAAGGTAATGATAGGAAGATTGTATAGCACAATCAGGTGTAAAGTGAATGATAGGAAGATTGTATAGCACAATCAGGTGTAAAGTGAATGAAAGGAAGATTGTATAGCACAGTAAGGTGTAAAGTGAATGAAGGAAAGAGTGTTAAGTACTGGTAGATTATAAAGTGAATGATAGGAAGATTGTATAGCACAGTAAGGTGTAAAGTGAATGATAGGAAGATTGTATAGCACAGTAAGGTGTAAAGTGAATGAAAGGAAGATTGTATAGCACAGTAAGGTGTAAAGTGAATGAAGGAAAGAGTGTTAAGTACTGGTAGATTATAAAGTGAATGATAGGAAGATTGTATAGCACAATCAGGTGTAAAGTGAATGATAGGAAGATTGTATAGCACAGTAAGGTGTAAAGTGAATGAAGGAAAGAGTGTTAAGTACTGGTAGATTATAAAGTGAATGATAGGAAGATTGTATAGCACAGTAAGGTGTAAGGTGAATGAAAGGAAGATTGTATAGCACAGTAAGGTGTAAAGTGAATGAAGGAAAGAGTGTTAAGTACTGGTAGATTATAAAGTGAATGATAAGAAGGGGCCAGTAAGGTATAACGTGAATGAAGAGAAGCTAGTAAAATATTAGTTAAGTGAAAAGCAGATGGAGGGAAAATGTTTAAGCACCAGTAAGATGTAAGGTGGATGACAAGAAAATAATAAAGTACCAGTAAGTTGTAAAATAGTTGAAGGGATGATAGTAACGTACTAGTAAGATGTAAAATAGTTGAAGGGATGATAGTAACGTACTAGTAAGATGTAAAATAGTTGAAGGGATGATAGTAAAGTACTAGTAAGGTGTAAAGTATTTGAAGGGATGATGGTAAAGTACTAGTAAGGTGTGAAATAGTTGAAGGGATGATAGTAAAGTACTAGGAAGGTGTAAAATAGTTGAAGGGATGATAGTAAAGTACTAGGAAGGTGTAAAATATTTGAAAGGATGATAGTAAAGTACTAGAAAGGTGTAAAATAGTCGAAGGGATGATAGTAAAGTACTAGGAAGGTGTACAATAGTTGAAGGGATGATAGTAAAATTACTAGTAAGGTGTAAAATAGTTGAAGGGATGATAGTAAAGTACTAGGAAGGTGTAAAATATTTGAAGGGATGATAGTAAAGTACTAGGAAGGTGTAAAATAGTTGAAGGGATGATGGTAAAGTACTAGGAAAGTGTAAAATAGTTGAAGGGATGATAGTAAAGTACTAGGAAGGTGTAAAATAGTTGAAGTGATGATAGTAAAGTACTAGTAAGGTGTAAAATAGTTGAAGCGATGATGGTAAAGTACTAGTAAGGTCTAAAATAGGTGAAGTGATGATGGTAAAGTACTAGTAAGGTCTAAAATAGTTGAAGGGATGATAGTAAATTACTAGTAAGGTGTAAAATAGTTGAAGGGATGATAGCAAAGTACTAGGAAGGTGTGAAATAGTTGAAAGGATGATGGTAAATTACTAGTAAATAAGGTGTAAAATAGTTGAAGGGATGATGGTAAAGTACTAGTAAGGTGTAAAATAGTTGAAGCGATGATAGTAAAGTATTAGGAAGGTGTAAAATAGATGAAGGGATGATAGTAAAGTACTAGGAAGGTGTAAAATAGTTGAAGCGATGATAGTAAAGTACTAGGAAGGTGTTAAATAGTTGAAGGGGTGATGGTAAAGTACTAGTAAGGTGTAAAATAGTTGAAGGGATGATAGTAAAGTACTAGGAAGGTGTAAGATAGTTGAAGGGATGATGGTAAAGTATTGGTTAGGTGTAAAATAGTTGAAGGGATGATAGTAAATTACTAGGAAGGTGTAAAATAGTTGAAGCAATGATAGTAAAGTACTAGGAAGGTGTAAAATAGTTGAAGGGATGATCGTAAAGTACTAGAATGTGTAAAATAGTTGAAGGGATGATGGTAAAGTACTAGGAAGGTGTAAAATAGTTGAAGGGATGATGGTAAAGTACTAGGAAGGTGTAAAATAGTTGAAGGGATGATGGTAAAGTACTAGGAAGGTGTAAAATAGTTGAAGCGATGATGGTAAAGTACTAGGAAGGTGTAAAATAGTTGAAGCGATGATGGTAAAGTACTAGGAAGGTGTAAAATAGTTGAAGGGATGATAGTAAAGTACTAGGAAAGTGTAAAATAGTTGAAGGGATGATGGTAAAGTACTAGGAAGGTGTAAAATAGTTGAAGGGATGATAGTAAAGTACTAGGAAGGTGTAAAATAGTTGAAGTGATGATGGTAAAGTACTAGTAAGGTCTAAAATAGTTGAAGGGATGATGGTAAAGTACTAGTAAGGTCTAAAATAGTTGAAGGGATGATGGTAAAGTACTAGTAAGGTCTAAAATAGTTGAAGGGATGATAGTAAATTACTAGTAAGGTGTAAAATAGTTGAAGGGATGATGGTAAAGTACTAGGAAGGTGTAAAATAGTTGAAGCGATGATAGTAAAGTATTAGGAAGATGTAAAATAGTTGAAGGGATGATAGTAAAGTACTAGGAAGGTGTAAAATAGTTGAAGGAATGATAGTAAAGTACTAGGAAGGTGTTAAATAGTTGAAGGGGTGATGGTAAAGTACTAGTAAGGTGTAAAATAGTTGAAGGGATGATGGTAAAGTACTAGGAAGGTGTAAGATAGTTGAAGGGATGATGGTAAAGTATTGGTTAGGTGTAAATAGTTGAAGGGATGATAGTAAATTACTAGTAAGGTGTAAAATAGTTGAAAGGATGATGGTAAAGTACTAGGAAGGTGTAAAATAGTTGAAGCGATGATGGTAAAGTACTAGGAAGGTGTAAAATAGTTGAAGGGATGATGGTAAATTACTAGGAAGGTGTAAAATAGTTGAAGGGATGATAGTAAAGTACTAGGAAAGTGTAAAATAGTTGAAGGGATGATGGTAAAGTACTAGGAAGGTGTAAAATAGTTGAAGGGATGATAGTAAAGTACTAGGAAGGTGTAAAATAGTTGAAGTGATGATGGTAAAGTACTAGTAAGGTCTAAAATAGTTGAAGGGATGATGGTAAAGTACTAGTAAGGTCTAAAATAGTTGAAGGGATGATGGTAAAGTACTAGTAAGGTCTAAAATAGTTGAAGGGATGATAGTAAATTACTAGTAAGGTGTAAAATAGTTGAAGGGATCATGGTAAAGTACTAGGAAGGTGTAAAATAGTTGAAGCGATGATAGTAAAGTATTAGGAAGATGTAAAATAGTTGAAGGGATGATAGTAAAGTACTAGGAAGGTGTAAAATAGTTGAAGGAATGATAGTAAAGTACTAGGAAGGTGTTAAATAGTTGAAGGGGTGATGGTAAAGTACTAGTAAGGTGTAAAATAGTTGAAGGGATGATGGTAAAGTACTAGGAAGGTGTAAGATAGTTGAAGGGATGATGGTAAAGTATTGGTTAGGTGTAAATAGTTGAAGGGATGATAGTAAATTACTAGTAAGGTGTAAAATAGTTGAAAGGATGATGGTAAAGTACTAGGAAGGTGTAAAATAGTTGAAGTGATGATAGTAAAGTACTAGGAAGGTGTAAAATAGTTGAAGGGATGATGGTAAATTACTAGTAAGGTGTAAAATAGTTGAAGCGATGATGGTAAAGTACTAGGATGGTGTAAAATAGTTGAAGGGATGATGGTAAATTACTAGTAAGGTGTAAAATAGTTGAAGCGATGATGGTAAAGTACTAGGATGGTGTAAAATAGTTGAAGCGATGATGGTAAAGTATTAGTAAGGTGTAAAATAGTTGAAGGGATGATAGTAAAGTACTAGGAAGGTGTAAAATAGTTGAAGCGATGATAGTAAAGTACTAGGAAGGTGTAAAATAGTTGAAGGGATGATAGTAAAGTACTAGGAAGGTGTAAAATAGTTGAAGCAATGATAGTAAAGTACTAGGAAGGTGTAAAATATTTGAAGGGATAATAGTAAAGTATTAGGAAGGTGTAAAATAGTTGAAGGGATGATAATAAATTACTAGGAAGGTGTAAAATAGTTGAAGGGATGATAGTAAAGTACTAGGAAGGTGTAAAATAGTTGAAGGGATGATAGTAAATTACTAGGAAGGTGTAAAGTAGTTGAAGGGATGATAGTAAAGTACTAGGGAGGTGTAAAATAGTTGAAGGGATTATTGTAAAGTGCTAGGAAGGTGTAAAGTAGAGAAAAGAAAGACACAAGTTCAAGTGAAGAGTGAATGTAGATAAGGGTAAGATTGTTAAGCACTAGGAACATATAAAGCAGTTGGTGAGAAGATACAAGTACTAGGCTGGTGTAAAATAGTTGAAGCGATGATGGTAAATTACTAGTAAGGTGTAAAATAGTTGAAGCGATGATAGTAAAGTACTAGGCTGGTGTAAAATAGTTGAAGCGATGATGGTAAAGTATTAGTAAGGTGTAAAATAGTTGAAGGGATGATAGTAAAGTACTAGGAAGGTGTAAAATAGTTGAAGCAATGATAGTAAAGTACTAGTAAGGTGTAAAATAGTTGAAGGGATGATAGTAAATTACTAGGAAGGTGTAAAATAGTTGAAGCAATGATAGTAAAGTACTAGGAAGGTGTAAAATAGTTGAAGGGATGATCGTAAAGTACTAGAATGTGTAAAATAGTTGAAGGGATGATGGTAAAGTACTAGGAAGGTGTAAAATAGTTGAAGGGATGATGGTAAAGTACTAGGAAGGTGTAAAATAGTTGAAGGGATGATGGTAAAGTACTAGGAAGGTGTAAAATAGTTGAAGCGATGATGGTAAAGTACTAGGAAGGTGTAAAATAGTTGAAGCGATGATGGTAAAGTACTAGGAAGGTGTAAAATAGTTGAAGGGATGATAGTAAAGTACTAGGAAAGTGTAAAATAGTTGAAGGGATGATGGTAAAGTACTAGGAAGGTGTAAAATAGTTGAAGGGATGATAGTAAAGTACTAGGAAGGTGTAAAATAGTTGAAGTGATGATGGTAAAGTACTAGTAAGGTCTAAAATAGTTGAAGGGATGATGGTAAATTACTAGTAAGGTGTAAAATAGTTGAAGCGATGATGGTAAAGTACTAGGATGGTGTAAAATAGTTGAAGGGATGATGGTAAAGTACTAGGAAGGTGTAAAATAGTTGAAGGGATGATAGTAAAGTACTAGGAAGGTGTAAAATAGTTGAAGTGATGATGGTAAAGTACTAGTAAGGTCTAAAATAGTTGAAGGGATGATGGTAAAGTACTAGTAAGGTCTAAAATAGTTGAAGGGATGATGGTAAAGTACTAGTAAGGTCTAAAATAGTTGAAGGGATGATAGTAAATTACTAGTAAGGTGTAAAATAGTTGAAGGGATGATGGTAAAGTACTAGGAAGGTGTAAAATAGTTGAAGCGATGATAGTAAAGTATTAGGAAGATGTAAAATAGTTGAAGGGATGATAGTAAAGTACTAGGAAGGTGTAAAATAGTTGAAGGAATGATAGTAAAGTACTAGGAAGGTGTTAAATAGTTGAAGGGGTGATGGTAAAGTACTAGTAAGGTGTAAAATAGTTGAAGGGATGATGGTAAAGTACTAGGAAGGTGTAAGATAGTTGAAGGGATGATGGTAAAGTATTGGTTAGGTGTAAATAGTTGAAGGGATGATAGTAAATTACTAGTAAGGTGTAAAATAGTTGAAAGGATGATGGTAAAGTACTAGGAAGGTGTAAAATAGTTGAAGTGATGATAGTAAAGTACTAGGAAGGTGTAAAATAGTTGAAGGGATGATGGTAAATTACTAGTAAGGTGTAAAATAGTTGAAGCGATGATGGTAAAGTACTAGGATGGTGTAAAATAGTTGAAGGGATGATGGTAAATTACTAGTAAGGTGTAAAATAGTTGAAGCGATGATGGTAAAGTACTAGGATGGTGTAAAATAGTTGAAGCGATGATGGTAAAGTATTAGTAAGGTGTAAAATAGTTGAAGGGATGATAGTAAAGTACTAGGAAGGTGTAAAATAGTTGAAGCGATGATAGTAAAGTACTAGGAAGGTGTAAAATAGTTGAAGGGATGATAGTAAAGTACTAGGAAGGTGTAAAATAGTTGAAGCAATGATAGTAAAGTACTAGGAAGGTGTAAAATATTTGAAGGGATAATAGTAAAGTATTAGGAAGGTGTAAAATAGTTGAAGGGATGATAATAAATTACTAGGAAGGTGTAAAATAGTTGAAGGGATGATAGTAAAGTACTAGGAAGGTGTAAAATAGTTGAAGGGATGATAGTAAATTACTAGGAAGGTGTAAAGTAGTTGAAGGGATGATAGTAAAGTACTAGGGAGGTGTAAAATAGTTGAAGGGATTATTGTAAAGTGCTAGGAAGGTGTAAAGTAGAGAAAAGAAAGACACAAGTTCAAGTGAAGAGTGAATGTAGATAAGGGTAAGATTGTTAAGCACTAGGAACATATAAAGCAGTTGGTGAGAAGATACAAGTTAACATATCCATTAGACAAGAGGACAATTGAAAACACCCGTAACTTGCAAAGTCGATGAGGAGAAGTTGGAAAGTACCATTTGAAACGGTAAAAACAGTACCCAGCAGTCTTGGATTCAAACAAAGCTCAAGCAAGCTGCTCAAGGAAGCTAGTCCCAAAGTCGGTTGAAGCTTTGGTGATAAAATGTCAAGTGCTGCGAACATCTCCACTCCTCTGGCTTTGTGTGTGTGACAGACATGCAGACAGTGAGGGCCTGTCTGACCAAGAAGCCATTCAAGCAGAGGATGGTCACTGTGGAGACCATCCCTGTCAGCAGCACTGTCCTGGTCTGCGATCTGCCGGAATACCCCCCAGTGACTGAAGACATGCTGATCTTTTACTTTGAGAACGTCCGGCGCAGCGACGGGGGAATTGTGCGCGAAGCACGCCTGGACTTGGGTCACGCTTTGCTGACGTTTGAGGACCAGAATGGTGAGTGGAATCAAGAGGGGTTGTGCAGACCCTGCATTTCATTTAAATCGTCCTTGTTGTCATGCTCAGTCCTGCTGTAAGGGGTCGTTCATTGCCTGCTCTCACAATGACCGTTGGTTTTCACTTTAAGTTTGACAAAAGTAAGGAAAACAGCAGTTCAGTCTGCGTTGTGAGACAGAACAGAGAAGCTGCAAGAAGCAGGTCAGTCTCAAAGCTGTGTTCTGATGCACAGACATGAAGTAGTTCACATGTTACAATCCGCATTCTCGTAAAGCAGGGGCTGGAATAGCTCCGTTGGTAGAGCACTGGACTCGTAATCTTGGTGATCCTAGGGTTGTGGGTTTGAATCTCTGCCGCACTGTTTCTGGTACAGGGGGATTTTTCCCTCGGAGTTAACAAACATCGGAGTTAGAAGAACCACCAAGCTAAGCTAAGCATGATTCATGAATGATGTTTGAGTGTGATTCATGAATGATGTGTGAGTGTGATTCAGGAGTGATGTGTGAGTGTGATTTATGAATAATGTTAGAGTGTGATTCATGAATGATGTGTGAGTGTAATTCATGAATGATGTGTGAGTGTGATTTATGAAGTGAACTGACCAGGGACAATCACGTGGGTGGTCCAATCGGTTATGGAGGTGTGGCTTAGCCTCGGCCTCGCGCAGACCCAGCACCGAGTCCCTCTATGACTACCGCTGGGAGAGATGGGTCTCCTGGTGCTCTGACAACTCCGTTCCCCATGATTCCCCTTCTAGCATCCAGATAGGCAACTTCTTATCTCACTTAGCCTCGGCGCAGAAACTATCTGCTAGCTCCATCCGGGGTTACAGATCAGCCATCTGCACCACTATCCGCCAACTAGGCAGACCATCCTTTGAGAATGATTTCCTCCTCAGAGAGATCTCCAGAGGGGTGGCCCTACGGGAGGCCTGGTCCCCTAGGCGTGTACCCCTTTGGGACCTCTTTATTGTTCTGGACGCTCTTAGGAAACCTCCTTTCGAGCCTATTGCCACCATCCCCTTTGACCTCCTTTCTATGAAGACCACATTTCTCCTCGCCCTGGCTTTGGCCAGACGGCGAAGCGAGATCCATGCCCTTAGCGGAGACCCCAGAGATGTGGCCTTCCACAGGGACGGCGCTGTCTCCCTGAAGTTCCTCCCTGAATTCTTAGCTAAGAACCAGGACCCGGGCTCTTCCTCCCCCTCCATCGTCATCCGCTCACTCGCGGATATCTTCGGCAGTCAAGGAAAAGGGGGGTACATGGACCTGTGCCTGTCTAGGTGCCTTAGATACTACTAGGAACGCTCGCACCCCAGGCGCGCATCCCAGAGACGCCTCCTCATCTCCATTAACTCTAACAATTCTAAGGACATCTCGGCGGGCACCATCTCCAGATGGCTATCCAGGACGGTCAGATCTGCCTACGCCCAGGCGTACAAGGATCTCCCGCCCATATCCCCTCGAACTCATGAGGTCAGAGCGCTGGCCACCTCCGCGGCATTCCAGCACTCTGTCCCCGTGCGCCATCTATTGGAGGCAGCCTTCTGGCGTTTGGAAAACCCCTTCATAAACTTCTACTTGAGGGATATCCGAATGACCCGAGCTGATGGTTCAAAAGGGATCTCTTTTGTGGCGGCTAATGCAGCTATTTCCGTTCCACCATCTAACCCCAAGAACCATTAGGGCACTGCCCTCCTCCAATTCCTTTAAATTCTGCTATGGTCTGACATGGTAAAGTATATGACGCCAAATGGATTTCTTATATCCTTGGCAGTAACTACCATGTCAGACTCAGATGCCCTCCTCAAATGGAGTTTTTCTTATACTCCCTGTTTGGCTAGTATACTTACCATGTCAGACTCAGATGCCCGCCCTCCTTCCCCTCTAGCGCCAAGGTTCCCGGGGTTACCTTAGTGTGGCCTCAGAAGAATGAGGTAAACAAGCTCACCTCGGCCTTCTGCGCATGGCGGAAGTAGGGTAGGCATCACTTGACTGTCTTATTACTGTCTTATTACTGCATTAGCCACAAAAATCTTCGGCCTGGCAGAGCTGACTAACTGCCGTTGAATGCTATGGTCTGACATGGTAAGTATACTAGCCAAACAGGGAGTATAAGAAAAACTCCCCATTTTTGTAGGGTTTTCTTTTTTTTTTTTTTTTTGGAGGATCCTTACGATAAGACCATATTCCATGCCGATTAGAAATAAGGCATTTGTTCGGACAGATAAGCACATCATAAAACTACTTTTAGTAGTCAAATTCCTTTTTGGTTTGCAGTTGAAAAAGGGTATGAAGGATGTCTTGGCCCTGTTGTATCTCTGGAAAAGCATTTTCTTTAATGGCTCCAACAGTGTCACTTTCCTTCTGTTGGTCTGTAAGGCTGCTGGAATTATCGCAAATTTCTTCCCCCAGTGTTGTGTACAGACATGAAACAAACAAAAAAAAAGGAAAAAAAAAAAAGAAGAAGAAAAAATGAAAAGAAGGAGAAACAAACAGAAGCATACATAAGTACATATTACCATGCTGATGACACAATATAACTGTGCAGTTATTGTTGTTAAGTGGCATCCTGGATGAGAAACGTACCACTGAACACCACTCATGTGACTCAGCAGTGTAGCACTGTCTTGTCTGATGGGTTGCCCTATGGAGATGAGATTGGATAGAAAGTGAAAAGAACAACTGCCATGTATCAAATAATAATAATAATAATAATGAATGCTTATATAGCGCCTATTCTCGGCTAGAGACCAAGCTCTAAGCGCTTTACAATCAACACTCGCTTACACAACGGGCTGCCTACCTGGGTAGTGCCGACTGAAGAGCTGCCAGCTGGCGCTTCATTCAGTCGTTTCCCGTGTCATCCAGTCAGTATCGTTCAATATCGTTCACTCAGTTTCTTTACTTCCTTCATTCTTTCCATTTCTTACGCAGGGTGCATGCTGTGTGTAACGTGTCATCCATACCAACGGCCAAACTGGCCTACTCTTCCGAAAGTTGGTGATGGGATTTTATGTGTGTGCAAGATATTATGCTAAATAATATATTATATATATATAATATATATGATATTATGCTATATAAATGCTAAGTACGTTCTTGGGAGAAAAAAATATTTATACTTTTTTTCTTTGCAAGTAGAACTTTCATATTAGATGCTAGAGGAGATAATTTTCTTAGGGAGTGGTTTTTCTTCAGGTTTTTTTTTTATCACAAAGTGAGACAGAAATGTCATGTTCACTCCCTGCTCTTTTATTAGTCTTCCATGGATCACAAAGTGAGACAGACATATTGCACTGGGTGTTTTTTGCTTTTTTGTAAAACAATACCATGAAATCATTGCAGTAAGACAGACCTGTCATTGGCTCCTTTTTTTTCACTTTTTAACAATTTTTCTGATAACATAGTAAGACTGGCATGTCACGTGGATGCGCTTTTGGTTGTTTGAAATTCCTTGAGGTTTTAAAGTAAGTCAGATGTACCATGTTGATGCACTGTTGCTCTGTTCACAGTGGCAGCAAGAGTTGCTAAGAGACCTCACAAGCTCCATAACCATCGTGTCACTGTCTGCCTTTACATGGAATGTCTGGGCGTCAGTGGAGGCTCTCGGGAACCCACAGCTCAAATCCCCACTCCTTTGCCACTTTCCGCAGAAGACCGCCAGAAAATCTGCGATTTGAAAGTTCTGTCTGAAAGGTACCCAGACCTGGAAGAGGCACTGAAGAACCAGTACGCTAGACTTGAGGACAGGAACGCAGAACCCATGTGCATTGTCTGCCTGCTGACTGCTGACATAGAAGGTGTACGTCAGATGGCAAAGGTGTGGATGGAGAATGTTCAGCAAGTCCTTCACGATCATCTGAAAGACATCTACGCTAGACATCTGCCGGTCAGTGAGGAGGAACTGGCTGAGGCTCAGAGCAATCTGGATCAGCTGACAGCA
This sequence comes from Conus canariensis, assembly GCA_033310375.1. Taxonomy (NCBI): domain Eukaryota; kingdom Metazoa; phylum Mollusca; class Gastropoda; order Neogastropoda; family Conidae; genus Conus; species Conus canariensis. The sequence continues at coordinate 12,037,747 of CM065716.1, forward strand.
GGAACACCAGAGGCCGGCTACAGCTTCGATCCAGACAGAAGTCAACTGCTCATTGTCAGCAAAGGAGACATGCAGAGGAATATTGTGGACAAACTGGAAGCTGTCGTCCGGGAGGCTCAAAAGAAGCTTGAACGAAAGAAGAGGCAAAAATCACAGCAGATGAAGATTGACCGCGGTAAGCTATTGCTGCTGCAGAAGTCGGGTAAGCTGCAGTGCGTGCTGGATGAGTTTCCTGATGTCGATCTCAGCAGCCATGATGATCCATGCTGCTTGGAACTGGTTGGCCCTGTTGAAGAGGTTTGCAGTGTCGAAGTCAAAATCTATGAAATTGCTGATTCAATTGATTGTGCCAGTCACAGGTGGGAGTCAGATTTTCAAAAGGATCTGATGCAGAAGCACAAAGCTGCCAGAGTGAAGGTAGAATCACTCTGTGCTCAGGTAGGACCTGAAGAAGTGGTGGAGTTTCTGCCAGATGGCTTTAATGTCTATTCTTTCGATGCTCGAAGAGCAGAAGCTGTGCAGGTAAGGGCAGTCGGGGCTGTGCAGAAGAGAGTGATCAAGTTTACTGACGACAACCAAAAAGCAACAGAGCTGCAGGAGTGGCAAGAGCTGAAGGAATCTGTGCAGAGTGACAATGAAGGTTTGATGATTCTTGAAGAGAACGAAGCGTGCCTGACCCTTGTCAGTGTATCTGAATCTGTTCAGCAGGATTTTGTTCAGCTCAGGAACTTTCTCCGTGAAAACACTGTCCAGCAACACACATTTCCTCTCCCGGTCTTCCTGCACAGCATCTTTCGGCAGTACCTTCAGAAAAAAGTCATTGATTTGCAGTTCACCTTGAGCAGCAGCCAGGTGATTTTCAGAGAGGACCAGGTGGTTGTCACTGGCACCAGCCAGGTTATTGATGCGGCTCAGAACATTTACGCAAGTTTCCGGGAGACATTAACCCAGGAAGCAAAAACTTTCACCCAGCCTTCCCTGAAAGAATTTTTTGCCACATATGAATGGAAACGTAAACAAAAAGACATTGAAAGCACTCACCAGTGCCTGGTTCTGGATCCAGAGGAAACACAAGGCTGTTTTCTGGAAGAGTTTAGCCAGCAGCCCAGGAATGCCAATCCTGTGGGGCCTTGGCATCAAGCAAGGGAACAAGACTTGTCATTTCCAGATCAGACACTGAAGAGGGAAGAAAGCAGTATCTGTCGAGCAGCTCTACCCATGCCAGCAGCTGCCTCAGGAGCGTTGGCAAAGCATCGTGCAGGTACCGGGCCCCGACTACCTTCAGGTAGGTCTGTGGCAGGAAGTGATGCATGCTTTGCTCTCGAGTAGTTTGTCACAGCAATGAATGCGTAGGCTAATGATGGCATAAACGCATGCAAATAACTGAAAGAAATACTTGTTATTAATACACAGATCGGTAGATAGTACAGCATACTGCAACTGTAGTTTAATGTTTTCATTATGCCTGAAGGAACAGAGCACAGTCTTGTGTTGTTTAAACTCCCTGTTTCGCATTCTTCTGTTTGTGCTGATGTGGGATCACACGGTCTGTTATTATGGAAGCCTGAGTTGTGTCTTCCACATAATGCATTGATTGCTGACATAAATATCAAGGTGCTGTAGTTCACTACCTAATGTTCAGAGAAATCTGTCGGAGATGGAAAGAAAAGGAAAATGAAAACATAAAACAGGAGTGATGTACATTGTGCAGAGAGCTGCAAACAACAATATATATTGATATGAAGAACCAAGTATGCTACAAAGGGAACAGCAACAATGCATGCTGTACAGAGAACATCAGCTGTGTATCAGTACAGAGAACAACAATAATGTGTGTTGTCCAGAGAACGATAACAATGTAATATTCAACAAGATACAGTGATGATGTTCAGGACAAAAGATACAAAAACAAAAACCAGAAACAGATCAGTGTATATTGTGCAGTGGACAACAGGAATGCATGTTGTACAGATAATTACAGTGTTGCATGTTGTACAGATAATTACAATGTTGCATGCAGTACAGAGAGCAGTAACAGGGACTGAAAGTGACAACAGGAAGAGTGGAAAATTTATGCAGACTAGCAATGGTACACGGAGAACAAAACCAGTGTTTCTTGTACAGAAGACAATAACTAAATGCATCATGGAGAACATCAAGTGTGTAATCATCACAGAGGGCAGGAAAGGTTTACAGTGAACAATAACGATTTAGTGAGCAGAGAGCAGGAACAACATGTGTTGCACTGTGAATGATTTGTGCTGAGAACAACAACTTAATGATGTATAGACAACAGCAGCATTGTATTTTGTACAGTGACAGAGAACAACAATTTAATATACAGACAACAGCAGCATTGTATTTTGTACAGTGACAGAGAACAATAATTTAATATACAGACAACAGCAGCATTGTATTTTGTACAGTGACAGAGAACAACAATTTAATATACAGACAACAGCAGCATTGTATTTTGTACAGTGACAGAGAACAATAATTTAATATACAGACAACAGCAGCATTGTATTTTGTACAGAGAACAGTTTATGTTGTTCAGAGAACAACAGTTCATGTTCATGTTGTACAGGGAACAACATCTGTTTCGTGCAGAGAACAATTGATATTTCATGTGATCTTTCATGTACAAAGAACAAGAACAATGTGTGTTGTACAGGGCCTCCTGCAGGTGCCGAAGGGGGTGCCCGTGCTCCCCAAATCGACCTTCCTACAAGGCCTCGCCTGTACCTGTCCGTCATGACTGATATCACCAAGGAGGAGGTAATTCACATTTGTATTGTGCCTCTTACTGTGGCAGATATTGCCAAGGAGGAGGTAATTCACACGTGTGTTGTGCCCCTTAGTGTGGCAGATATCACTGGGAGAGGGGGGGGGGGGGGTTCATTCACATGTGTTGTGCCCCTTAGTGTGGCAGATATCACCAAGGAGGAGGCAATTGACATGTGTATTGTGCCCCCTAGTGTGGCAGATATCTCCAAGGAGGAGGTAATTGATATGTGTTGTGCCCCTTAGTGTGGCAGATATCTCCAAGGAGGAGGTAATTCACTTGTGTGTTGTGCCCCTTAGTGTGGCAGATATCTCCAAGGAGGAGGTAATTCACTTGTGTGTTGTGCCCCATAGTGTGGCAGATATCTCCAAGGAGGAGGTAATTCACATGTGTGTTGTGCCCCTTAGTGTGGCAGATATCACCAAGGAGGAGGTAACTCACATGTGTGTTGTGCCCCATAGTGTGGCAAATATCACCAAGGAGGTGGTAGTTTGCCTACATATCCATGCCCTTTCTCTTGGCTGCTCTGTGAACCATAGAAAAAGTTATCTCCAGCATTGGCTCAGAAACGCTTGCCATTAGTTGTCGTACATGTTGCTGTTTGATAGCATGAACATTATGGCAAGGTCTGCAATATGGACAATCTTGCCTCAGTTGATTTCAGTTATCTTGTCCTCGATGTGGCGTTAAATGTGGTAAAGGTGAACATTCAGCAACATCATATGGTGTGCTTCATTTTTGCGTCAAAGTAAAAGGTAAATGAACATAAAATGAAGAAAGATTAAAAAATAAATGAAGCTCATTTTCAAATCTGCATTGCAAGAGAAATAGGTAGGAGAACTCCCCTTGGATCTGAGGATTTCCAGGAAAACCAGATGATTTTCAATGGCAGGAAAAGCGAACATCCAAGGAAAAAAAGTCTGGTGAAAAAAAAAATCACAAAACGCTTCATTACCATGAGTCTCTTATCAAATCCAGTTTTCCAGTCCAGGTTTACATGATTCTACAGTCGACAGAATGCCATCCACGGTCATTAGGGTATACATCGGCTCTTCAGCATGCATTAATCAGACCAGTTCAGTGGTGGCAACTGTGTGAGTGAATGCAATATGTTCAGCCATTTTTGTGGTTGTGGATTAGGCATAGGCTTTGTCTTTCTAAGGGAAATTTGATGTCATGCTTGTCACAAATAGTAAATAATGGCGAGATGTTTGAAGAAGGTGCAATTGTCAACTGTTAGAGAGTTGAGTGGGCTGAATAGACTACAAAAATGAGCACATTGGACCCACAAATTTTGACTTGTTTTTGGAAAGTAAACAAGTTGGGAATGCATGTTGTTACTTTTTCAAAAGAGGTGAACTACACAAATTCATGGGTTTAACAGAATTCTTTGAACATGTGCACTGCCTGAAACATATAGATGCTTAAGAGCGCTGGACTGCAATCTGAGTAGATAGGATTTCTTGATCAGATTAATATTTATCCTTTTTTTTTTAACACTATTAACACAGACCCTCATTCTGCTTCATGTGTCCAGTGAACACTGCCGTCAAAACTCGGTCAAATTCCCACAGGACACCTGATTTTGACCGTTTTTAGTTAATTTTCCTTAAAAGCCTAAATCCGACAGTGACTTTGTTTTTATACAGTGAAATAAAGCTATCTTTCATCTTCTTGATGATAAGTGTTTTAAAAGTCAAAATGATTATTTTATTGTTGTTTGATTGAGTTGAAAATGGCATACTTCGAACAAAGAGTACTGATTCAGTGCTTGAAGATGCCAGTGGGTTGGTTGCTTTCTCTTCAAATTAAGTAATGAGATCGACTGTTAGTAGCTTGCTAACTGGTATGATATTACGTAGGAAGGATTGTATCTGTGTGTTGACACCACTGGTTAAAAATTCTTGGAGAAATTTGGTCATATGTATTTTTAGAAGATTGTCGCTATCATTCTTTGATGTGTCCTGAGCAACAGATCGCTTGCCAGGAGTATTTTCGCCCCATGTCGCTGAGTGGTAAGTCAGGCGCTTCTGTCATTCTCACGGCGTGCTGCGAGAAAGTTAAATGAATGTGCCTGGATTTTATTTTGACTGTGTGACAGCCCAGATAAGTGATACGTCATATGTACCTCTGTGTGGGCTTGGTTATGAGCAGCAAGAACTGAAATACTTAAAAAGACAGTAACAATGTCCACAGTAAAGGATATTGTTCTTTCAGTATCAAGTTATATGCATGACAGTTGAGACAAACACCATCTTTTTTAAAAAAAAGAAATTTATGCAACTGAAATATTCATGTGTTTATGTGTGTGTGTGTACAGTCACTTTCTTTGATTACTTTCTGTTTGTAATTTGCCTATCAAGAAAGATCATGAAAGGGTTTTCAGATCTGCTCAAACTCCATTTTAGGTGGAGGTGGGGATGGTGTGGATTGGCAAGGTGGGGCGGGGGTGGGGGGGGGGGTTCCCTCCCTCTCCCTGGACTCCACACAGGGCATTGCCCCTGGATCTCACCAGGGTCTAGACAGCCCCCGGACCATGGCCTTTTCAGATATTTTTCAAGTCAGCTAGTCTCCAGCCTGAGAAACACAGGCTAAAAGCCACCATTTTGCTTGAATAGTTAGCATGTGCTGGGCCTCATTTGGCACTGCTGTTGGCCACTTTGCACCAGTAGTGAGATCAGGCCTGTACTGCAGTCTGTGCAACCAGGCAACTTCCAACAGCTTTCTCTGTGCTACACAGGGCCAAGATCACCTGGGAAGAGGTAATTTGCATGTGTCGCACCCTTGCTCAGGCCAAGATAATCCAGGAAGGGATCATTTATTATCATTATTATTATAATGAATACTTACATAGCGCCTGTCCTCGGATAGATACCAAGCTCTAAGCACTTTACAATCCACACTCGCTTACACAACGGGTTGCCTACCTGAGTAGTGCCGACTGAAGAGCAGCCAGCTGGCGCTTCATTCAGTCGTACCCTTGTCATCCAGTCAATATTGTTCAACATCGTTCACTCAGTTTCCATACTACCTTCATTCTTTCCATTTCTCAAGCAGGATGCATGCTATGTGTAACATGTCATCCATACCAACGGCCAAACTGGCCTTCTCTTCTGAAAGTTGGTGATGGGATTTTACGTGTGTGCAAGATGTTATGCGTGCGTTCACACATGGAACCATGGTTTATAGTCTCATTCAAAGGACTGTATGGGAAATGGAGTCAGAACCAATGTTAACTCAGAGGGAAAAATCCCCCTGTACTGAAACGGCGCAGCAGAGATTCGAACCTGCAACTCCAGGATCACGAAGATTACAAGTCCAGCACTCGACCACTGAGCTGTTCCAGCCCACATTTTGGATGTGTGTTTTGTCCTTTTTCTTGCTGATATCACCAAGGTAATTTGCTTGTTTATTATGCCCCTTGTATTGGTTGATATCATTGTGATGAATTGCATGTGTGTTGCAACCCCTGCCATGATTCATATTACCAACGGGAGGTAATTTGCATGACCAAGGCGAGGTAATTTGCGTAAGTGTTGTGCTAACTGTGATGGTATGCTGCTGTAGCTGCCTATTTGGCAGTGTTTTCTGCCCATAGTTGTTACACAATGAATCTTATGTAATTACCTTGTGTGTGTGTGTGTGTGTGTGTGTGTGTGTGTGTGTGTGTGTGAGTGAGTGCATGTTTTCTGTGGTAAACCTTGACATGATCTTTTCTTGCCAGTTCAATGCACAAGTGTAACAAAACTTGGCAGAATTGTTGATATCATTTCATCATGTATCACCCAATGGCCATATATGAAAGTAATGACTTGTAACCATTAGGTCAAGTCAGTAGATGGCATGACTGGACCAGTATTCTTGACTTCGCTCTCATTTTGAATGGGGAAAAGGGGGATGAGACATTGAAAGGTGCTTGACATGTTGCTTAGAGTTCTGGGCTCGTACAACCTGCTTCCAAGAAAGTAAAGATACCCGCTCAGGGTTTGATCACAGGTTCACTCGTCAATGGTGCTTGCTCCCCAGACTTTTGGGAGGATGGCTGTTGGGAGGATGGCTGTCATTTGTTGGTAATTTTTCCTGTTTTTTTTTTAGTGCCTAAGATGCATACAGTACAGTTAAGTTAGAGCAGGAAATATTGAGTGATATTACTGTGTGAAAAATTACCAAATGAATCATCATATGCTGTAAACACCAAACAATCCATGTGCAGTAGTTAACACTAAATAACTCATTATGGTCGGTAAACACTAAATGAGTTATAAATGCTATATAAACACTGGATCATTCAAAATGAGTTGTAGATGCTATAAACACTGAGCTAGCTGCAAAGCGAGGCAACTGAAGGTGGAAATCGAAGCAAAAGGCGCCGAATATAAGAAGATATGCGGTTGCCCGTTCTTCATTTTCATTGTCCTAAATGTTGTTTGTTTTTGCCTGAAGAAGACCCAAGAGGTTGAAATGCATCATGTTTTGTCCTATAGTCTGTTTGTCTGTATTGTCATGCAGAAATGATATCCTTTCTTTTTAAAACATAAACTCTGAATCGTTTAAAATGATTCATTGTATGCTGAAAACACGGCAGTTATTCATCATCTGCTGTGAGCACCAGGTAACTCACAGCTGTGTGTAAAGATTAAATCCTTGTGCGCTGTGAACAACTCTTTGTACACTGTAAACGCTGGGGGACTGTTGATATGCTGCAGCACAACGTTCTGGTCAATTCCTCCAACACCACCCTCAACATGAGCAATGGCCAGGTGGCCAAAGCCTTGCTGGAGGTGGGCGGCATGGAGATCCAGGAGGAGCTCAAGTCATCCTATCCCCAAGGTCTGCCCATGGGCGGCATCGCCATCACCGGGGCCGGCAAGCTGATGTGCAACAAGCTCATCCATTGTTGCCTGCCCGAGGAGAAGGATGAGGAGAAGATGGAACTGGTGTGTGTGTGTAGAGAGAGAGAGAGAGCGAGAGTATGTGCATGTGTGTGTGTGAGAGAGAGAGAGAGAACGAGAGTATGTGCATGTGTGTGTGTGAGAGAGAGAGAGAGAGTGCAAGAGTATGTGCATGTGTGTGTGTGTGTGAGAGAGAGAGAGAGCGAGAGTATGTGCATGTGTGTGTGTGTGAGAGAGAGAGAGAGAGAGTGCAAGAGTATGTGCGTGTGTGTGTGAGAGAGAGAGAGAGCAAGAGTATGTGCGTGTGCGTGTGAGAGAGAGAGAGAGAGAGCAAGAGTATGTGCGTGTGTGTGTGAGAGAGAGAGAGAGTGCAAGAGTGTGTGTGTGTGTGTGAGAGAGAGAGAGCAAGAGTATGTGCGTGTGTACGTACATGTGTGTGTGTGTGTGAGACAGAGAGAGAGAGAAAACGAGAGTATGTGCGTGTGTGTGTGTGTGTGTGACAGAGAGAGAGAGAGAGCATATCCATGTGTGTGTGTGTGTGTGACAGAGAGAGAGAAGGAAAGAGTGAGACCATGTGCGTGTGTGTGTGTAATGGACGAGGAGAAGGCAGGGGTGGGGTGGGGATAGGGGAGGTGGTGGGAAAGGAGTTTTGTATCCCTGGTGTGCTTGTATATGGGCATTTTCTTGGCAGGATATGAACTAGGAACGATGGGCAGGATTAGTGATACAAGACCTGCAGCTAGCTGTTGGATGAGAGAGACTGTTAAGACCTTTCTGTCTGGTCCGTTTATTTCTTAGGAGATATTGCCAGAAAATAGTAATCTATCCCGTGGAAAAAAGAGGAGCCATGGGGGAGTGTCGGGGAGGGAACATAAAGAAGAGGAGGGGCTAAGAGATGGAAGAGGGGAGGGGGAGGTGCTGAGCATGAGGCCTTCTTCTTCAGTCTGGTTCTGTGGTCAAGTGATTCAAATCATCAGCAGGGGGCCATGTCGTGAGTGTTAAATGAGTACATGGCCAAGTGATTCCAATCATCAGCAGAGGGCCATGTTGTGAGTGTTAACTGAGTACATGGCCAAGTGATTCCAATCATCAGCAGAGGGCCATGTCATGAGTGTTAACTGAGTACATGGCCAAGTGATTCAAATCATCAGCAGAGGGCCATGTGAGTGTTAACTGAGTACATGGCCAAGTGATTCAAATCATCAGCAGAGGGCCATGTCGTGAGTGTTAACTGAGTACATGGCCAAGTGATTCAAATCATCGGCAGAGGGCCATGTCGTGAGTGTTAACTGAGTACATGGCCAAGTGATTCAAATCATCAGCAGGGAGCCATGTCGTGAGTGTTAACTGAGTACATGGCCAAGTGATTCAAATCATCAGCAGAGGGCCATGTCGTGAGTGTTAACTGAGTACATGGCCAAGTGATTCAAATCATCAGCAGAGGGCCATGCCGTGAGTGTAAATGAGTACATGGCCAAGTGATTCAAATCATCGGCAGAGGGCCATGTCATGAGTGTTAACTGAGTACATGGCCAAGTGATTCAAATCATCAGCAGAGGGCCATGTGAGTGTTAACTGAGTACAGCCGTTACAGAGTAGCAGCAGCTCAGTGTCTTTTCTGTTGGGTGACCTCACGATGACCTGAGGTCGAGCTCCTACAAGGCTTTTTGCGCTGGCAGGAGAGGGGCCTGGGCATTGCTTTTGTGTTGGTTAGTTGTAAAGGAGTGATGCCGACAGTCTTTGATCTAAAAAAGAAAAAAAAAAAACGAAGTGCGTTAATGTGTTCTGATTGGTTTTGTGGTAGTGTTACTTTTTTTTCCATTGTTTTATGTTTTGAACTCCCCTGGTAGTAAAAGCGAACGCTGAACTTTAACCTGACGGACATGTCAACAGGCTGTGCAGGAGGCGGTGACAAAATGCCTGGTCGAAACTGAGAAGCTAGGCTTGACCTCAATCGGCTTTCCCTCGCTGGGCACCGGAAACTTGAAGTACCCTGTCCCCCTGGTGGCGCGCACTATGTTCAAATCAGCATTGGATTATGGACGGCAGCATCGTAACACATGTATCTCTGACGTCTTTTTCATCCTACACAAGAAGGACAAGGAACTGACAAAGGTCAGGTTTTATGTTGTTCTGTACTGTGCTGTGTCGCCTGTTTTTATGCGTGGTTGTCATTCTGCAGTGCTGTCCTGTTTTATGTCGGGGTTTCTCTGTGCTTTTCAGGGCTGTCTCGTGCTGTGCTGTGCTGCAGGTGGTTTTTTTGTTGTTGTTGTTTTTTTTAATGAGCATGCGCACAAATGACAAAAATGGTTTATTGCATGTTTTCATTTTTAGCGTATGTAGTTTCTTGACAGTCTTCATCCTCCTGAAAAAAGAGTTATATAATCCTATGAAAATGGAGTATGGTAGCATACATGGTGAACAGAACAAAAATCATATGCATATATGTGGCAGTCCAAAGAGGGTTCAACTGGGGAACAAACTCGTGAAAGACCATGCCAAAGTTCACATGTGGCGAAGTAGTAAGTGTCTCAGACTCCTGGCTGGGAAGTCGTGGATTTGATTCCAATCAGCCATTTATTTGTGGGATTTTTCAGTCACAACTACTACCCAAAGTTGAATTTGCTAGGGGCTCGATTTGGAAGACTGGGACCACACAGTCGAGTTTCATTCACTTAAAGGATGCATTTCTGAGAGTGTTGCTCAAACTTCCTGACGCTGCAGGTGTCTGTATCTCTTGGGCCTGGTTGACACCAGGATATATTATGAAAGTAAATGTGCTGTGTTTTTACAAGTCACTCAGTGCTGTGGTATGTTACTGTGCTGTGCTGTGCTGTGCTGTACCGAGCTGCTGTGCTGTAATGCTGTGCTAGGCTTTGAAATGTTGTCCTGTTCTATGCTGCGCTGTGGAGTGCTGTTGAGTGCTGTGCTGCGCTGTTCTGTGCTGTGGAGTGCTATTCTGTGCTGCACTGTGGAGTGCTGTTCTGTGCTGAGCTGTGGAGTGCTGTTCTGTGCTGTGCTGTGGAGTGCTGTGCTGTGGAGTGCTGTTCTGTGCTGCGCTGAGGAGTGCTGTTCTGTGCTGTGGAGTGCTGTTCTGCGCTGTGGAGTGCTGTGTTTTGGAGTGCTGTGGAGTGCTGTTCTGTGCTGTGGAGTTCCGTTCTGTGCTGTTGAGTGCTGTTCTGTGCTGCGCTGTGGAGTGCTGTTCTGTGCTGTGCTGTGCTGTTCTGTGCTGTTCTGTGCTGTGGAGTTCCATTCTGTGCTGTTGAGTGCTGTTCTGTGCTGCGCTGTGGAGTGCTGTTCTGTGCTGTGCTGTGCTGTGCTGTGCTGCTCTGTGCTGTGCTGTGGAGTGTTGTTCTGTGCTGTGCTGTGGAGTACTGTTCTGTGCTGTGCTGTGGAGTGCTGTTCTGTGCTGTGCTGAGGAGTGCTGTTCTGTGCTGCGCTGTGGAGTGCTGTTCTGTTCTGTGCTGTGCTGTGGAGTGCTGTTCTGTGCTGTGCTGTGGAGTGCTGTTCTGTGCTGTGCTGAGGAGTGCTGTTCTGTGCTGTGCTGAGGAGTGCTGTGCTGTGCTGTGCTGAGGAGTGCTGTGCTGCTCTGAGGAGTGATGTTCTGTGCTGCTCTGAGGAGTGCTGTTCTGTGCTGCTCTGAGGAGTGCTGTTCTGTGCTGCTCTGAGGAGTGCTGTTCTGTGCTGCTCTGTGGAGTGCTGTTCTGTGCTGCTCTGTGGAGTGCTGTTCTGTGCTGCTCTGAAGAGTGCTGTTCTGTGCTGCTCTGAGGAGTGCTGTTCTGTGCTGCTCTGAGGAGTGCTGTTCTGTGCTGCTCTGTGGAGTGCTGTTCTGTGCTGCTCTGTGGAGTGCTGTTCTGTGCTGCTCTGAGGAGTGCTGTTCTGTGCTGCGCTGTGGAGTGCTGTTCTGTGCTGCGCTGTGGAGTGCTGTTCTGTGCTGCTCTGAGGAGTGCTGTTCTGTTCTGTGCTGTGGAGTGCTGTTCTGTGCTGCTCTGAGGAGTGCTGTGGAGTGCTGTTCTGTGGAGTGCTGTTCTGTGCTATGGAGTGCTGTTCTGTGCTGCGCTGTGGGGTGCTGTTCTGTGCTAGGGAGTGCTGTTCTCTGCTGTGGAGTGCTGTTCTGTACTGAATTATGGAGTGCTATTCTGTGCTGTGGAGTGCTGTTCTGTGCTATGGAGTGCTGTTCAGTGCTGTGCTGCGGAGTGCTGTTCTGTGCTGCGCTGTGGAGTGCTGTTCTGTGCTGTGGAGTGCTGTTCTGTGCTATGGATTGCTGTTCTGTGCCGTGCTGTGGAGTGCTGTTCTGTGCTGCGCTGTGGAGTGCTGTTCTGTGCTGTGCTGAGGAGTGCTGTTCTGTGCTATGGAGTGCTGTTCTGTGCTGTGGAGAGCTGTTCTGTGCTGTGGAGTGCTATTCTTTGCTGTGGAGTGCTGTTCTGTGCTGCGCTGTGGGCAGTGCAATATTATACAGTGGTGTGATGTGCAGTGCCGCACCAGTAAGATCAACGATGCTGTTCTGCACACGTTGTGCCATACAGGGTTTTGTACTGCGTTGTGCTGTGAAGTGTTGTCATGTCTTTTGTGATGTGCAGGGTGATGTTGTGTTGTGATGTGTGCTGCTGTTGCTTGCCTGCTGAACGGCATCTTTTTTATGACAGGTGTTCAGAGCGGAGTATGAGACCTACAGGGAGATGTCTTTGGCTTCTGCCAGTGCCCAGCGACAAGAAGGTCAGACCAAAAAATAAACAACAACAAATGTTGATGGCATACTTGTATGTGTGTGTGTGTGTGTGTGTGTGTGTGTGTGTGTGTGTGTGTGTAGTTATGTGTTTCAAATGTGTGTACATAGGGGAGAGAAGGGAAGGAGGGGAGGCAAGCCATCTTACCCTGTTCAGAAGAAAGCATGGATGACATGTTTCAGCGGCTCAGTTAATGCATCACTTCTGGCTTCATTGTCCTGCGTTATCATTGCTGCTGGGAATAGGGTGACATGTACTCATTATTCTTTTTTCGTGACCATGGTAAAGAAAATCTTGGCATCCCTGAGTCTGCTGCTGTCACTTCACCCACATTTATCATCGAAAGGGTCTTCACACCCAGCTTTCTTGGTGACATCAGTGCTAGTGTCCTCTCCACATTAATCCACATGGTGAGTTGACATCAGCGGTGTAGGTATTGGCAGGTTCAAGGGGGATTATTGTTGGACAGGTGTGGTGGTCCTCCAGAGAAGGACCTTCACTTCACTGGCTCTGTGACTCTGCAATCAGTGCCATCGATTGGGGACTTTGTATATGGCATGTAATTATTGTCATAAAAAAAAGAGCTAAATGGTATTCTGCATATTTTGATCGGAACAGGCACCGCTGAACAACACCAAAGGGACTCAGGAACTTTGCAGTGTCTCCAATGGTGGGTTTCCTCACGGCAGTTCAAGATTGATAGCTCTCAGTGGACAGTGAAACAGGAGCTGTAACAGGCTGAACTTGTTTTGACCTTTTTATAGGAGAACTGGGATTAACTGTTGGATAACTTCTCGACTGGATTAAAATTTTGTATTAATTTTTTTCACAGAATAGATTTCAGTATGTCAGCATTGCCAAAGTAAAAACGTGATACAAGTGGTATTCTTCAAGGCAGCATTTTAGAACCCATTTTGTTTATACATTTCATAAATGATGTGCCTGATGTAGGCTTTTATCTTTGTTGTTTTGATTTTGGATGATGATGACAAAGTTTATGGAGGCGTTCTTTTTGATGGAAGCAGATGTTTGCAGCAAACTTGCACAGACAAGTTGATTTACCTAGACAAAAAACTGACAGATAGGAGCAATAATAAAAAAAAAATTGTAAAACTTGCTCATTGGTCTCCAGTTGTAAATATAATCTCAATGGATGTAAATTAAAATGTGCAGATGTGGAGAATGATTTAAGGGTAATGGTTGACAAAAATCTTTTGAACAGCATATCACAATTACTAACCTAAAGGCAAATGGAATACCCGGGATGAGATGATTTTGCATCACTGTCAGTTCAAAACTAACGATATCATGGTACCACTTTTAAAATCCCTCCTTAAATGTTTTCATCCTTATTGTGAGATTGAATGTGTTATTGCTTGTTTTGTTCTGAAGGTAATAGCTAGAGTGTGTTGTGAAATTGAGTTGTGACTGAATGTGTTATTGCTTGTTTTGTTCTGAAGGTAGTAGCTAGAGTGTGTTGTGAAATTGAGTTGTGACTGAATGTGGTATTGCTTGTTTTGTTCTGAAGGTAGTAGCTAGAGTGTGTTGTAAAATTAGGTAGCGGCAAGCCTCTGTCAGCAGTGAGGGAAAGGCTGATTTTAGGTGAAAATAGGCCAACTTCAGTCAGGCAGTACTGGTGTAATACTGTATCTATAACGATGCTTTTTGATTCTGAATAAACCTTTATTTATCTACTTTTATTCTCATGTATTTTCATTTTTGTCATGAATGCGTGAGAGAGAGAAAATCTAAATGAAAAATACCCCCTGAAAAGAAAAGTCAGCTTCGCCGTCAGGGAAATTGCCGATGTCCGCCGAACCCGAAGTTGGTACGTGTTGGAAAATCTCGACTCGCTTTACACATGCTGGACAGAGTGATCTAAAAATAGTTTCATAATAAAGATGAAAGATTCCTCTTTAAAACAGTATAAGTTTCAAAATAATTAAAGTCCAGTAGTAATTTGAGAAAACGAGTTGAAAAATTGGGTAAACTTTAAACTACTTTATCTCCAAAAAATACTGAATAAAGATATATCATCTTAGGGTGCGCTGGAAAGAGGATTTCAAGTCCTACACAGCGGTATGCAAATTAGCTCTGTCCGTGCAATATCCACCAATCGCAAGCCGGGAAAAGCGAGTGTGCGGAAATTCGCGAGTCACAACAATGCAATCACAATGGCGACCAACATGGCAAGTGCGTCGGAACGACACATCGCTTCGAATGAATGGGACGTCCGTGTTCAGGATCTTCATGGTAAGTTTTATTTGTGATAATGGCAGATCGATTATTTAAGCACATCTTTCAAATAAATGATCGGTTTAGAATGGCCAGATTATGGTTAGTTTTGAATTAGAAGTGATCAAGTGAAAGTGTTAGGAAAAACACGTGCTGTACTCTTGTTGTCTTCCTATCGAAGTTGATTTAATTTTATCGGAAGGCTCATTTTACCTAAACATTAACTAAATATCATTTCAAGATTGCACATTGTCGAATCGTATGTGTTATGTTTTATATAATAAAAGTTTGGGGCATATTTTATTAAATTATTTGACAGTATCGATTACCGGAAGTGGAATGATTTTGGTCACAAGTAACAAAACGATCTGGTCGATCTTGCGCGGCCGTGTTCGTGCGTTTTTCTTCGAAGTTAATGCGCATAGTGATTGTTTATTTTTTTGTTTTCATGCAATGGTCTGTTGATTTCTGTCATCGAATGTGTATTTTGTAATAGTATTGAAGAAGGAGCAGTAGTACTTGTTGGATTTTTCTCACGTGTATGAGCCCACCACATCATTCCGTTTATTCTCTCTCTCTCTCTCCCCCTCCCTCTCCCACTTATACAACACGGTCACGAAAAGAACATACATTTTATGAAAAAAGACTGCATTAAAAAAATACATGATCGATTGTGTGTGTGAGTGAATGAGTGTTTTAGTTTGCTTTTCTTGTTGCTATTGTTAAGGTACTTCAGCGCTTTGAGCTTTCTAGTATTTATATAAATGTATGGTGAGAAAAGTACTAAAGAAATGTTCCATGTTAAATTGTGATCATTTAGATTATCCTCCAGTAAATCTCATTCACTTCAACATTGTAAAAAGGTTATATAGCAAATGTCTATAATGTCTTGAAAACACACTCACAATCACATGATATAGGTGCACACGCACACACACACACACACACACACACACGCACACACAGACACGCAAACACACACTTGCACACACACACACACACAAACACACACTTGCACACACACACACACACAAACGCACACTTGCACACACACACACACACACACACACACACGCACACACAGACACGCAAACACACACTTGCACACACACACACACACAAACACACACTTGCACACACACACACACACACAAACGCACACTTGCACACACACACACACACACACACACACCCTTGCAAGCACACACACACACACACTACACACACACTGAAGCTCACAAACACCTCTTCCTCCCCTCCTTTCTTTTTTCCCCCACACTGACACAGGTGCACGCATCTGAGAAGCATGCAAAATAACAATGGAAGTCAAATGCTTGAAATTTTCCTTTCAGCAATCCAGCCAGAAGTTCAGCCGAACAAGCGTCCACGCAGAGAAATATCAGATTCTTCTGAGGATGACTCTGATCAGAGTGAAGATCATCCCAACTCTGATGAGGATCATAATAAAGAAGAGCAGACAGCACACAACTTTGAGCAGTTCAAATATCAATTCAGGCAGCCAGAAGAGCTCATTGCTGTCTACTTTGAAGATGACTTCTTCATAGGGGCAGTGCACAACACTCTTGAGTGAGGATCAAGGGAGGTGAACTTCATGACCAAGGCGACTGTGGGTAGCGGTGCCAATGCCCTGCCATGTGTACCGATGGCCCCACTCACTTGATGTATATCCTTCAGCTCCTCAGTGGTGTTTGCTTCCAACCTCACCCTGGCCCCATCTTCTTCATCGGGAGGTCTTCTGTTGTGGACTGGCCAAATGATCTAAGCCAGAGATATGATGCTTTCAAACGTTTCCTGTTTGAAAATCATCTCTGATTTGCTTCTTTCAAGAAATGTCTGTTGTAAGTGACCTAAGGTGTTATTTGAAAGGTAGGACTTGTGAAGAATTTTCTTTTCAGTGAGTTCAGCTATCGGTGAGCCTGTTGACATCATTTTCAAAAATAATGATTTGGGGTTTGAGATCTTTACACTAGTATTGGTAGTAGATTATTAAGACAATCTAAATAAGCAAAAAGTTTTGTCTGTGAAGACTTTCAATAGTTTAAATCATGCATACCACCATTTTAGATATCTGGTTAAAATTTAAGAGGGATATGACAAGTGGTTTGGAAAACATTGCAATTTTCCTGTTGACGTCTGTGGATTTTAGGTCCCCTAAGCATCATTTAAAATGGATAATGCAGGTATTTTTTGCTTGATTTCTGTCATTTAACATTTAAAAGACAAAAGATACCATTTAGAATACAACCACCAAGTTTGAAGTGAAAATCTGTATTAGTTCAGGAATTATGTCCATTTTTCTAATTTTGTCGATCTACGGCCAATTTGCCACTGTACGTTTTGGCCTTTCTAAGCATATTAACACCTCATTAGACAGAAAATTTACAGACCCATTGAGCTGAAAAAAATTAGGCTAAGTCTATGCAAACTGGTAACTCAAAAAATCTAAAGAAATTACTATTTGATGTCATTCTCTAAAATCTGTAGGTCCCCAAACATGGCACCTCGTGCCGATTTGACATTTCCGAAATTGCATGAAGTGCCATTTTTGACCACAAGCAAAAGAGGCAATTTGTTTTGGACAGCCCTGTAAATTTGTGTGCTAAGAGTATATGGTACACACTCTCCAAATGCATAATATCTTATGTCTCACATGCACAGTGTTCTTGCTGGGAGGCTTCAAAGATGCCATGTCACACTGTTACATGCGAACGTTCGGCAAATGCAATATTAAAATGTCGATATCTCAAAAAGTAATAAAGATAGAGCAGTAATTTTTTTTTTTTACTTTGTTTTGCTTTAAAAGTTCTATTTAAAAAACAGAAACAGAAATATGCAATTTGCAATTCAAATTTTGGCTGCCGCTACCTAGTAAAATTGAGTTGTGACTGAGTGTGTTATTGCTTGTTTTGTTCTGAAGGTAGTCGCTAGAGTGTGTTGTGAAATTGAGTTGTGACTGAGTGTGTTATTGCTTGTTTTGTTCTGAAGGTAATGGCTAGAGTGTGTTGTGAAATTGAGTTGTGACTGAATGTGGTATTGCTTGTTTTGTTCTGAAGGTAATAGCTAGAGTGTGTTGTGAAATTGAGTTGTGACTGAATGTGGTATTGCTTGTTTTGTTCTGAAGGTAGTCGCTAGATGTATGTGAATAATTTTTGTTTACTTGTGTTTTGCTTAAGTTTATTTCAGAAAGATAGTGCAATTAATTTTGGGTGGTCTGTAAAATTGAGTTGTGACTGAGTGTGTTATTGCTTGTTTTGTTCTGAAGGTAGTCGCTAGAGTGTGTTGTGAAATTGAGTTGTGACTGAATGTGGTATTGCTTGTTTTGTTCTGAAGGTAATAGCTAGAGTGTGTTGTGAAATTGAGTTGTGACTGAATGTGTTATTGCTTGTTTTGTTCTGAAGGTATAGCTAGAGTGTGTTGTGAAATTGAGTTGTGACTGAATGTGGTATTGCTTGTTTTGTTCTGAAGGTAATAGCTAGAGTGTGTTGTGAAATTGAGTTGTGACTGAATGTGGTATTGCTTGTTTTGTTCTGAAGGTAATAGCTAGAGTGTGTTGTAAAATTGAGTTGTGACTGAATGTGTTATTGCTTGTTTTGTTCTGAAGGTAATAGCTAGAGTGTGTTGTGAAATTGAGTTGTGACTGAATGTGTTATTGCTTGTTTTGTTCTGAAGGTAATAGCTAGAGTGTGTTGTGAAATTGAGTTGTGACTGAATGTGTTATTGCTTGTTTTGTTCTGAAGGTAATAGCTAGAGTGTGTTGTGAAATTGAGTTGTGACTGAATGTGTTATTGCTTGTTTTGTTCTGAAGGTAGTAGCTAGAGTGTGTTGTGAAACTGAGTTGTGACATTTCAGAGGATGAACCCAGCTATGACCCAGAACCGACGGCCAAGGGAATAGAGTCTTGTGAGTGTGAAATACATTTTAAGTTGTGTATGGATGTCTGTGTATATATGTGTTGTATGCACATGTGTATGTATGTGTGTGTGCATGCTTCATGTGTGTATGAGTGTGTGTGTATGTGTGTGTGTACGCCTATGTATATATGCATGTTTTGTATGCACATGGGTGTATGTGGGTGTGTGTGTGCACGTGCGTGTGCCTGTGTGTGTGTTGACTTGTGTAGGGTATCATGAATTTCTTTTGCTGTATTGCAATGGAACAGTATGTTTCAGAAAAGAGCAGGAAGAAAATTATGACTCCAGACAAAGCCTTGAATGGCACTCTGGCACACTCAGAGTTTTGCATGTCATCATGTTTTTTGAGTGAAACTGGTAGTAGGCACATAGAACCCTGGATCAACTCTAGATCAATCCTTTAACTGCCCAGAGTTGACAATGTTCTGGATCTCATGGATGCATGTGGGAATCCTGGAAGCTAGTATTCCAGTGTTCTTGTTCTCAGACACTGTTCTGTCTATGAAACAAGAAGCAAAGCATATAAACGTACTCCCAGTTTATCTTTAATATGCATGTATGTGTCAAGAGCATGTTTACTATGAAAATACCCATGATTTACCAGTCAGTTATTGGATCTAAAGCTATTTTGAAATCCGTCAAATACCGCTTATAAATCAGCCAAGTACTTTCTGAGATATTCCATGAAGAAGAACAAAGGTTTTGAGTTGTTATAGCTGTTAGTAATGGCTATTCTGGTAAAATAAAACATTGGGCATCATTCGTGACCCATAATGAACATACCTACAAATTTTCAGAAAGATTGGCCCGGAAGTTTTGTCTGGAGCGAGTGGAACACATTTTGACCACGGACAGACGCAGGCAGACACACACACACAGACAGCATTTCTTCATTCCCATTTTAAAGTACTCCCTGTTCTATAAGAACTGGGAGTACAAAAAAATATGCTGTCCTTTTTCTCTCATGTTTTTCTGTCCAAATAAATGTCTTATTCTCACCTGGCATGGAACAGTACTATGTTATCCGGAGGGAGAGCTCACTCACGCCGGCTCCGTGACTAAGCAATTATTGTCATCAGTAGGGGGCTTAGTAGGTGGTGTCCTGCGTATGTTAGATCGGAACAGGTGCCACTGAATACCACCGAATTGACTCGGCAGCAGTGCAGTGTCTCCTCCGGTGGGTTGCCTCTTGACGACTTGACATTGACTGCTCCCTGTGGATTGCCGGTTCCAGGGCTGTGGCGGGGCTGACTGAGCTGTGACTGGACGGGGTGTCGGAATGAGTGGCGTGGGTGCACTGCCTCTGAGGTGGCACAGAGGTTGGGACAGAAAAAAAAAAAAAGTTCTTTTTGAGGGCCCCATTTTAGATGAACTTGTTCATCTGTCTAAGTCGTCCAAAGATGCCATGGTTTCAGAACACGTTTACCCATTCATTGGTTGACTTGCTGTATGTCTTTTATTCGGTTCATCTCCTGTTTATCTCATGGTATGCATTCTGTCCTGAACATCTCCCTCATTGAAATTACATAAGTGGCAGTGCATGTCAAACTTGATGATCCATTCCTGTGCCTTTTGACCCAGCCCAGGTTTGTCATTATTTTGTGAGTCAGTCTTGTCCTCGACACTGTAAGTGTCATTTTTAAGTGAGTAGCGTTACTTGATTGTCAAATAAGAACCTATCCACCATGTCCACAGTTTGCCCAGTAGTAAGATAGAGAGTATTCTACCATCAGGACTTAACCACAGTGATTTTTGTCTTAGCGCTTTATTCAAGCTGCCTTTCACATCATTTGATTTGTTGACAAAAGATTTTATTTTTCTTTTGGCGCCATCAGTGCTCACTTTATGGGTCTTCTCCTTTTGTCTGATCCTGCTAGTGTTTTATCTTTTCATGGTTTTGCTTGCTTTTTGCCTGTGTGAGCCTTTGGGCGGAGAGCAGGTACCATGCATTTCACCTCAAAGACTATAACCTCCAAGACTGTGGAGGGCTACCTTTCTTACAGGCCTTTTGTGAGCCTCTGGCATCCAGTTGTTGGCTTGGGAATGGCACAGAATCATTCTCCTGTGAAGAATAAGAGGAAAGAATCCATGTCTCTCATCTCACATGAACATGCTCCCAGTCCTTTTTGATATTCAGGCATTTGTTTGGATGGGTAAGTATGAGAAAAAGGAATTTGACTACTGAAAATAATTTTATGATATACTTAGCTGTCTAAACACTATGACGGCCTCCCACCTTCCCACTTACTGTCGAAAAAGCATGAAAATTGAGCTGGTTCTAAGGACGCAGTGGTGTGAACTCACTAACGGTGATCATTTTTGCTAGCCTATCCAGGGATCAAGATCAAGTTAACTCCCTGCTCTCCCGATTTTTTTTTCTTTTAGGGGAGGGTTGAGGATTGGGGGCAGGATCCTTATAACATGGCGATGTAGGGAAAAGGCATTTGTTTGGACAGGTAAATATATCGTAAAACTACTTTAAGTTGTAAAATTCCTTTCTTGATTTTTGTAGGATTTTTTTTTTATTTTTTTTTTAGATAACTTTTTCCAGGAGACAAAGGAGCAGGTGAAGAAGTTGTTTGTGGGACTGGATCAGCGAGCGGTGAATGAGGCCAAAAAAGAGGTCATGACCTGTTACCATGACAGTGTGACCTCCATCGTCGAGAGTGCGCCTAACTTGGAGCTGTGGGACGATAGACACGTCAGTGTGAAGAGAAATTGTCTGATTATTTCTCTGTCTCCCTTTTCTTCCACCCTCCACCCCCTCACCTCCCCCCACCCCTAACAAACACACACACACACACACACACTCACTCATCACAATTCAGGTCAAACATTCTCCTTTACTCTTTTTGCATTACAAACACTCATGTACATGTGCATATGCACACCACACACGCACACACACACACATACACATATACACACATATGCACACATGCATACATGCATGCATACACACACACACATGCACACACACGCACGCACGCACGCATGCACGCACACACGCACGCACGCATGCGCACGCGCACACACACACACACACACACACACACACACACACACACACACACACACACACACTCTGACTGACTGAAACCAATTTATTGTCAGATTAACCCATGGTTGTACTGCATACACACACACACACACACACACACACACACACACACACACACACACACACACAGATGTGTGTATTTATGCATGCATGATTGTGTGCTTACGTGCGTTTGTCCATGCATGTGTATGTATGTGTGTTTGAACATGAGTGTCTGTAATGTAAGAGAGGGAAGAAACTTGACCTGAATTTTGGATGTGTATTTGTGTATGTATGTATGTGTTTGTGTGTATGTGTTTGCAAATTAGCAGGTGACACTTTCACACATATCTGATTTCCAAAATAAAGTGTGAAATCTTCTGGTGATACCATGTCATTCACAGATCCTGAACACTTAGCTACTTGTGCACTTGGACAAGGAAAGGCAATTTTATTTCTGACACTGGAAAGGCATTTTCTTTCTTTTCTTTTTTTTTTTTCTTTTTAAATTTTTCTTCTTTTTTTTTCCATGGCATACAGTTGTCAATGTTTTGCTGTCTTGTTAAAAGAATGAAAAACGGATGAGGAAGGGAAAACTTCTTTTTATTTCTCTTCAGTTCTACCAGCAGTTTTTGTTTTAATGCTCAACATCGGGTAGCTGCTTTCCTCAGTTGTAATTTACCTGATTTCTGTTCATTTAATATCTGTATATTTTGCCTGGTTTCCATGAGACACTTGGCTGTAGCAGGTGCTTTACTGCTGCCTACCATGTACCTTAGGTCATCAGTTGCAGAAATTTGTTGGAGTTAGTGACGAATCGTGCTTATTTCATGCCACATCACCTCTGAAAAGAAGGCTAAGTTTTCATCCAAGTCAGCTGGTTGGCTGGTTGATTTTGTTTGTTTCTTTGCTTCAGAGGTGCCTTCTGTCCTGGAGTAGCCATATTTGTTAAGAAAAAAAAGAGGAGAAAGAAAACTGATGGCCGGTCCAGGCGCTACAGTTGCAGGTTGCATGTGACAAAAACAAAACAATACGAAGCAATACAAAATGGAACAGAGCACACTCACCTTGAAAACAAATGAGCTCCTCTCTGTCACAGGTGGACCTACCTGATGGCAGATGGGAAGTTGCAACTGAAACACCAAGCACATGTGCACTAGTTCATAACTGGCTAAGGAGGAGATGGAACTGAGCTGACGAGAACGCACTGAATAGGTAGCCAACGGTGGCAAGCAACTCAGAGTGTGTAAGACTGGAGGCGAAGTTAAATAGCCAGTCCTGCCCTGAAAAAGAAAAAGAAAAAGAAAAAAAGAAAGGCTCTGAATCTCCAGCAAGTGATAGGATGGACAGTAACCATGTTTATAACAAAGACAGGAAGTGGTAGGATGGACAGTAACCATGTTTATAACAA
>CM065716.1:12065768-12110768 GCA_033310375.1 Conus canariensis
CATGTCAGTCAGTCGTCAATAGACTTCAGTCAATGCGAAAACCCTAAGAAACGCCCACTGAGCCTGTCAGTCAGTCGTCAATAGACTTCACTCAGTGCGAAAACCCTAAGAAACGTCCACTTGGAGTGTGCAAGAATTACAAGACTGGTCATCTCACGGTCACTGATTCATAGCCAATGTTTTTTTTTGTTTGTTTGTTTTTTGGGTTTTTTTTTGTTGTTGTTTTTTTTTGTTTTTTGCTGTCCCAACTTCTGCGCCACCTCAGAGGCAGTGCACCCACGCCGCTCATTCTGACACCTTGTCCACAGCCACAGCCCGGTCGGCCCCGCCGCAGCCCCGGCACCGGCAATCCACAGGGAGCAGTCAGTGTCAAGTCGTCAAGAGGCACCCCACCAGAGGAGACACTGCACTGCTGCCGAGTCAATTCGGTGGTGTTCAGTGGCACCTGTTCTGATCTAACATACGCAGGCCACCACCTACTAAGCCCCCTACTGACGACAATAATTGCTTAGTCACGGAGCCGGCGTGAGTGAGCTGTCCCTCCGGAGGGCGCCACCACGTCCGTCCAATGACAGCCCCCATAGACTCGCCGATACCGGTGACCCCGACGGAACTAAACCAAAGCCACAGACGTGGAGAGGACATCGAAATTGAGGTCACCATGAGAGCAGGGCATGAAGGGCCACAGAATTTGAGACATTTTTTTTTTTTTTATGCTGATCGATGAGAATGAGGATGATTAAGATGATACTACGGATTTCCATTTCAGTCTGAGACTACATGACAGGGCTGTATTCTACGCTTCCTTTCATAATATATCCCGGCGTCAACCAGGCCCGAGAGATACAGGCACCTGCAGTGTTGGTCATGAAATTTGAGCAACACTCTCAGAAACGCATCCATTAAGTGGATGAAACTCGACTGTGTGGTCCCAGTCTTCCCAACTGAGTCCGCAGCAAACTCAACTCTGGGTAGGAGCCGGTCGGGGCAGAAAAACCCACATGACTCTGATGGGATTCGAACCCACGACCTCCCAGCTGGCAACGCTAACCACTTCGCCATGGCGGCTGGTGATTCATAGCCAATGTTTGGCCATGGCTGACAAGAAGCAGGCGGGGTTGGGGACTGGGGCACTCCATAGCCGACAGGATTCCATCGAGCGGCAGTTCAGCTGCATCAGTCGTGTACAGTTGACACAAATGGATCTACTAGCTGAGCATGTTGGAATACACCTGCCTGTAGCATATTGAGAAATTCTGGTGATGAAACTGGTGGGTGTTAGCTGGTGTTTAAGAACTTTTTGCTTATTCCAGGTGTCATTCCAAACATTTTTGTGCTATCCTTTTGTTTATGAATGATTATATATAATTGTGGTTAGAATCAAAATACATTGTGACAAAGGAATCGTGGAAATGATATAATCATGAATACGAGATGAAAATAACAGCATTACAAGTTTTATCGAAGTTCAAGGGTGAAAGGTATGTGAGATTTTGTGAAGTGAGCTGAACACAAAAAATACCATGCATTTTCAAGAGCAGATCATGGTCTGTGCATGTTTCAGCATTAAAAAAACATGACCAGAAGTAAAGGAAAGAAGAAAAAAATAAAGCTTGTGCACAGATATCAAAGGTATGAAACAAGAGTTATCGACATCAACGAATATGTTTGTTTTCATCGTTTTCATCCTTCAAATTTTGTGGCCCGTCATTCCCTGCTTTCACGATGACCTCAGCTTTGATCACGTCTCCACGTCTATGGCCTTGATTCTGTTGGAGTTGCCTTTACTGGCAAATTCATGGGAACAGTTGTTTGACAGACATGGTGGTGCTCACCAGAGGGAGAGTTGACTCATGTTGGCTCTGTGACTAAGCAGTTGTTGTTGTCAGTAAGGGGTATTGTAGGTGGTCTCCTGCATATGTCAGAAGAGGCACCACTGAACATCACTGAAATCACCCCGCAGCAGTGCAGTGTCTCCTCAGGTGGGTTGCCTCATGATGAATTGACAGTGACTGTGCCCTGTTGATCGCTGGTGCTGAGTCTGAGCTTGGACAGGCCAGGCTGTGGATGGACAGGCCAGAGTGTGACTGTGGATGGACAGGCCAGACTGTGACTGTGGATGGACAGGCCAGACTGTGGCTGTGGATGGACAGGCCAGACTGTGGATGGACAGGCCAGAGTGTGACTGTGGATGGACAGGCCAGACTGTGACTGTGGATGGACAGGCCAGACTGTGGCTGTGGATGGACAGGCCAGACTGTGGCTGTGGATAGACAGGCCAGACTGTGGATGGACAGGCCAGACTGTGGCTGTGGATAGACAGGCCAGACTGTGACTGTGGATGGACAGGCCAGACTGTGACTGTGGATGGACAGGCCAGACTGTGACTGTGGATGGACAGGCCAGACTGTGGCTGTGGATGGACAGGCCAGACTGTGGCTGTGGATGGACAGGCCAGACTGTGGATGGACAGGCCAGACTATGGCTGTGGATGGACAGGCCAGACTGTGGATGGACAGGCCAGACTGTGACCGTGGATGGACAGGCCAGACTGTGACTGTGGATGGACAGGCGGGACTGTGACTGTGGATGGACAGGCGGGACTGTGACTGTAGATGGACAGGCGGGACTGTGACTGTGGATGGACAGGCCGGACTGTGGCTGTGGATGGACAGGCCAGACTGTGGCTGTGGATGGACAGGCCAGACTGTGGCTGTGGATAGACAGGCCAGACTGTGGCTGTTGGTGGACAGGCCAGACTGTGGCTGTGGATGGACAGGCCAGACTGTGGCTGTGGATAGACAGGCCAGACTGTGGATAGACAGGCCAGACTGTGGATGAACAGGCCAGACTTTGGATGGACAGGCCAGTCTGTGGCGTGGATGGACAGGCTAGACTGTGGCTGTGGATGGACAGGCCAGACTGTGACTGTGGATGGACAGGCCAGACTGTGGCTGTGGATAGACAGGCCAGACTGTGGCTGTGGCTGGACAGGCCAGACTGTGGCTGTGGATGGACAGGCCATACTGTGGCTGTGGATGGACAGGCCGGACTGTGACTGTGGATGGACAGGCCGGACTGTGACTGTGGTTGGACAGGCCAGACTGTGGATGGACAGACCGGACTGTGACTGTGGATGGACAGGCCAGACTGTGGATGGACAGGCCAGACTGTGGATGGACAGGCCGGACTGTGACTGTGGATGGACAGGCCAGACTGTGGATGGACAGGCCAGACTGTGACTGTGGTTGGACAGGCCAGACTGTGGATGGACAGGCCAGACTGTGGCTGTGGATGGACAGGCCAGACTGTGGATGGACAGGCCTGACTGTGGCTGTGGATGGACAGGCCAGACTGTGGATGGACAGGCCAGACTGTGGCTGGACAGGCCAGACTGTGGCTGGACAGGCCAGACTGTGGCTGTGGATAGACAGGCCAGACTGTGACTGTGGATGGACAGGCCAGACTGTGACTGTGGATGGACAGGCCAGACTGTGGCTGTGGATAGACAGGCCAGACTGTGGCTGTGGATAGACAGGCCAGACTGTGGCTGTTGGTGGACAGGCCAGACTGTGGCTGTGGATGGACAGGCCAGACTGTGGCTGTGGATAGACAGGCCAGACTGTGGATAGACAGGCCAGACTGTGGATGAACAGGCCAGACTTTGGATGGACAGGCCAGTCTGTGGCTGTGGATGGACAGGCCAGACTGTGGATGGACAGGCCAGACTGTGGCTGTGGATAGATAGGCCAGACTGTGGATGGACAGGCCAGACTGTGGATGGACAGGCCAGACTGTGGCTGTGGATGGACAGGCCAGACTGTGGCTGTGGATAGACAGGCCAGACTGTGGCTGTGGATAGACAGGCCAGACTGTGGATGGACAGGCCAGACTGTGGATGGACAGGCCAGACTGTGGATAGACAGGCCAGACTGTGGATGTGGATAGATAGGCCAGACTGTGGATGTGGATAGATAGGCCAGACTGTGGCTGTGGTTAGATAGGCCAGACTGTGGCTGTGGATGGACAGGCCAGACTGTGACTGTGGATGGACAGGCCAGACTGTGGCTGTGGATAGACAGGCCAGACTGTGGATGGACAGGCCAGACTGTGGATGGACAGGCCAAACTGTGGCTGTGGATGGACAGGCCAGACTGTGGATGGACAGGCCAGACTGTGGATGGACAGGCCTAACTGCGGGAGACTGTGGATGGACAGGCCAAACTGTGGCTGTGGATGGACAGGCCAGACTGTGGATGGACAGGCCAGACTGTGGATGGACAGGCCAGACTGTGGCTGTGGATGGACAGGCCAGACTGTGGATGGACAGGCCAGACTGTGGCTGTGGATGAGGGTTGGAAAGTGTGTCAAAGATGCAGTGCCACTGTGTTGGCATGGAAGATGGAATAGGAAAAAACAAAATGGACTGGTGGAAGGATTTGGACCACACTTGCTATTCTAAGTTTGCTGGTGTAGCAGCCATCTTGTTACGAGTAATTTCATTAATCATCTGGAAAGAGCAAAGAAAATGCCTTCATATGAAAACAAATGTTTAACTGTGTGTGTGTCAACCTATTATTTTGGACAAAACCTGTATATTTACGGTGGAGTTCAGTTAACAGGTTTTTATAGTGTGTCAACATGGTTTACGCAGTTTTTCCAAACAGAATCTTTCAGTTTGTAATGATGTATTTAAATTTCAGGTGGGAAGACACATTCAGTTTATGTTTTTCCCCATTGCGTGACTCTGTGTGTGTGTGTGTGTGTGTGTGTGTGTTTGTGTGTGTGTGTGTATGTGTGTGTGTGTGTGACTGTGTGTGTGTGTGTGTGTGTTCAGTGTTGTTCTTGCATGTATGAGCATGGCCAGAGTTCAAAGGAATTGAAGCATGTTACTGTGCCTGTGTCAGAAACGGGGAGGAGAAGGTGATGATTGTGGACAACAGCAACGTGGCTCTCATCATCAGCTTTGCACGGATGCAGGAAATCCCCGAGAATCATGAGGAAGAGGATGACGATGCCGCGGCCTTGACCATCATCCGTCAGGATAAGATTCACAGTGTGTTTCTCTCTCTGTTGATTATCATCTGTCACGATAAGCCACCATCCCTGTTTTTCTCTCCACCTGTCAGGCTACTAAGGAAACAATGTTACATAAGATGTTATAAACGAGTTCCATTGGATTTGAGCATGGGATTTTTGTCTGTTTTCTTTATCCAAACTTTTTTTTTTTTAATCAAATTCCGAAGTTTTTTGTGAAGTAACACTATGTAGTTGCGGGGAGAAGAGAAGAAAAACATGTGTGTATGTTTGTGTGTGCGTGCACATGTGTGTGTGTGCGTGCACATGTGTGCGTGCGTGCGTGTGTGTGTGTGTGTGCGTGCATGTCTGCCTGTGTGCATTTGTGTGAGAGAGAGAGAGTGTGTGTGTGTGCGTGTGCGTGTGTGTGTGTGCCAGTGTGCATTTGTGTGAGAGAGTGTGTGTGTGTATGTGTGTGTGTGTGTGTGGTGTGTGTGTGTGTGTGTGTGTGGTGTGTGTGTGTGTGTGTGAGAGAGAGATAGATGAGTTGTTCTGTTGATGCAATAGAAGAACAGACAGATGGATCATCTGCTAAAGTAGTTGAAGTGTAAGCATGAAGCCTGGTCTGTGAAGCAAAAAGTCTTCAACACATTGCAGAGTATGGATTCTGAGACACAAAGTCTTTCAAACTCAGAAGATGGAGTCTACGAGGCACCAAATCTTCAACATACAGAGGAGGCTATCTCAAGATGTAAAGTCTCCCAAACGCAGAGGAAGGATTTTGTGAGGCACAAAGTCTTCCACACACAGAGAATACAGTCTCTGAGGCACACAGTCTTCCACACACAGAGAATACAGTCTCTGAGGCACAAAGTCTTCCACACACAGAGAATACAGTCTCTGAGGCACAAAGTCTTCCACACACAGAGAATATAGTCTGTGAGGCACATAGTCTTCCACACGCAGAGAATATAGTCTCTGCGGCACAAAGTCTTCCACACACAGAGAATATAGGGTCAGGGACACAAATCTTCCACACACAGACAATATAGTCTCTGAGGCACAAAGTCTTCCACACACAGGATGGAGTCTAAGAGCACAAAGTCTTATACACACCTAGAGGATGGAGTCTTCCACTCGCAGATGATAGAGTCTGCTCCATACATTACGGAGGATAGAGGGTGTGAGGCACAAAATCTTCCACACCACAGAGGACATAGTCTGTGAGGCACAAAATCTTCCTCATACAGAGGATGGAGTCTTCGAGGCTGAAAATTTTCCACACAGAGAAAATGTATTCTGGATGGCACAAGGTCTTCCATACACTCAGAGGATGTATTCTAAGAGTTGCAAAGTCTTCCACACAGACACAGAATGTATTCTGAGAGGTGAAAGGTCTTCCACTCTCAGAGGGCGTAGTATGTTGAGGTACAGAATCTTCCACACCACAGAGGACGTAGTCTTTGAGGCACCAAATCTTCCACACACAGATAATGGAGTCTCTGTGACACAAAGTCTTCCACATATTACAGAGGATGGAGCCAGGGAAGCACAGTCTTCCACACACGGAGGAAGACAATTGTAAAGCAGTAAGTCTTCCGTGTAGTCCCTGAGGCACAAAGTCTTCCACACCATGTTAATATTTAGGAACCATGAGGCACAAAATCTTCCAAACACAGAAGATGAAGTCTGTGAGATGCAAGGTCTTCCACACGTAATGGAATGGAGTCTTTGAGGCACAAAGTCTTCTGAGGATGAAGTTTGCGAGGTATGAAGTCTTCCCACACATAGATGAGGTGGACCGTGAGGCACAAAATCTTCCTTAGGATGTAGCCTGTGAGGCACAAAGTCTTCCACACACAGATGATGTATTCTGAGAGATGCAAGGTCTTCCACACTCAGAGGATGTATTCAGAGAGGCACAAGGTCTTCCACACACAGTGGATGGAGTCTGTAAAGCACACATTTTTCCAAACACATAGGATGCAGTCTTTAAGACGCATTGTTTTCCACACACACAGCGTGAAGCACACATTTTTCCACACACATAGGATGCAGTCTTTAAGACACATCGTTTTCCACACATACAGTGTGAAGCACACATTTTTCCACACACATAGGATGCAGTCTTTAAGACACATCGTTTTCCACACACAAAGCATGAAGCACACATTTTTCCACACACATAGGATGCAGTCTTTAAGACACATTGTTTTCCACACACACAGTGTGGAGCACACATTTTTCCACACACAGAGGATGCAGTGTGTATGGCCCAAAGTCATTGACAGATTGAGGATGGAGTCTGTAAGGAGGCCCAAAGTCATTGACAGATTGAGGATGGAGTCTGTAAGGAGGCCCAAAGTCATTGACAGATGGAGGATGGAGTCTGTAAGGAGCCCCAAAGTCATTGACAGATGGAGGATGGAGTCTGCAAGGAGGCCCAAAGTCATTGACAGATGGAGGACGGAGTCTGTAAGGAGGCCCAAAGTCAGATAAAGGACGGAGTCTGTAAGGAGGCCCAAAGTTATTGACAGATGGAGGACGGAGTCTGCAAGGAGGCCCAGAGTCATTGACAGATGGAGGATGGAGTCTGCAAGGAGGCCGAGAGTCATTGACAGATGGAGGATGGAGTCTGTAAGGAGGCCCAAAGTCATTGACAGATGGAGGATGGAGTCTGTAAGGAGCCCCAAAGTCATTGACAGATGGAGGATGGAGTCTGCAAGGAGGCCCAAAGTCACTGACAGATGGAGGATGGAGTCTGCAAGGAGGCCCAAAGTCATTGACAGATGGAGGATGGAGTCTGCAAGGAGGCCCAAAGTCATTGACAGATGGAGGATGGAGTCTGCAAGGAGGCCCAAAGTCATTGACAGATGGAGGACGGAGTCTGTAAGGAGGCCCAAAGTCAGATAAAGGACGGAGTCTGTAAGGAGGCCCAAAGTTATTGACAGATGGAGGACAGAGTCTGCAAGGAGGCCCAGAGTCATTGACAGATGGAGGATGGAGTCTGCAAGGAGGCCGAGAGTCATTGACAGATGGAGGATGGAGTCTGTAAGGAGGCCCAGAGTCATTGACAGATGGAAGATGGAGTCTGCAAGGAGGCCCAGAGTCATTGACAGATGGAGGATGGAGTCTGCAAGGAGGCCCAGAGTCATTGACAGGTGGAGGATGGAGTCTGTAAGGAGGCCCAGAGTCACTGACAGATGGAGGATGGAGTCCACAAGGAGGCCCAAAGTCATTGACAGATGGAGTATGGAGTCTGTAAGGAGGCCCAAAGTCCTGAACACTGAGAAGTCTGTGAGGCACCGTGTCTTCCACTTCCATAGCATGGAGTCAGAGGCACCGTGTCTTCCACTTACGTAGCATGGAGTCAGAGGCACCGTGTCTTCCACTTACGTAGCATGGAGTCAGAGGCCCCGTGTCTTCCACTTACGTAGCATGGAGTCAGAGGCTCCGTGTCTTCCACTTACGTAGCGTGGAGTCAGAGGCCCATTGTCTTCCACTTCCATAGCATGGAGTCAGGGGCCCCGTGTCTTCCACTTGCGTAGCGTGGAGTCAGAAGCCCCGTGTCTTCCACTTCCGTAGCATGGAGTCAGGGGCCCCGTGTCTTCCACTCCGGTAGCATGGAGTCAGGGGCCCGTGTCTTCCACTTCCGTAGCATGGAGTCAGGGGCCCCGTGTCTTTCACTTCCGTAGCATGGAGTCAGAGGCCCCGTGTCTTCCACTTCCATAGCATGGAGTCAGAGGCCCCGTGTCTTCCACTTCTGTAGCATGGAGTCAGCGGCCCCGTGTCTTCCACTTCCGTAGCATGGAGTCAGCGGCCCCGTGTCTTCCACTTCCATAGCATGGAGTCAGAGGCACCGTGTCTTCCACTTCCATAGCATGGAGTCAGAGGCCCCGTGTCTTCCACTTCCATAGCATGGAGTCAGAGGCCCCGTGTCTTCCACTTCTGTAGCATGGAGTCAGGGGCCCGTGTCTTCCACTTACGTAGCATGGAGTCAGAGGCCCCGTGTCTTCCACTTCCGTAGCATGGAGTCAGAGGCCCCGTGTCTTCCACTTACGTAGCATGGAGTCAGCGGCCCCGTGTCTTCCACTTATGTAGCATGGAGTCAGAGGCACCGTGTCTTCCACTTGCGTAGCATGGAGTCAGCGGCCCCATGTCTTCCACTTCCGTAGCATGGAGTCAGAGGCCCATGTCTTCCACTTATGTAGCATGGAGTCAGAGGCCCCGTGTCTTCCACTTATGTAGCATGGAGTCAGAGGCCCCATGTCTTCCACTTCCATAGCATGGAGTCAGAGGCCCTGTGTCTTCCACTTACGTAGCATGGAGTCAGGGGCCCCGTGTCTTCCACTTCCATAGCATGGAGTCAGAGGCACCGTGTCTTCCACTTACGTAGCATGGAGTCAGAGGCACAGTGTCTTCCACACAGAGAAGATGGAGTCTGTGATGCATTGTCTTCCACACACTAGATATGGGATCTGTTAAGAACAGTCTTCCTCATACAAAAGATAGAAGATGTAAGGAACAGTCTTCCTCATACAAAAGATAGAAGATGTAAGGAACAGTCTTCCTCATACAAAAGATAGAAGATGTAAGGAACAGTCTTCCTCATACAAAAGATGGAGTCTGTAAGGAACAGTCTTCCTCATACAAAAGATGGAGTCTGTAAGGAACAGTCTTCCTCATACAAAAGATAGAAGATGTAAGGAACAGTCTTCCTCATACAAAAGATGGAGTATGTGAGGGACAGTCTTCCTCATACAAAAGATGGAGTATGTGAGGAACAGTCTTCCTCATACAAAAGATGGAGTCTGTAAGGAACAGTCTTCCTCATACAAAAGATGGAGTATGTAAGGAACAGTCTTCCTCATACAAAAGATGGAGTATGTGAGGGACAGTCTTCCTCACACAAAAGATGGAGTATGTGAGGGACAGTCTTCCTCACACACACACACAGAGGATAAAATGTGTGAGGCACAAATCATCCACACACAAACTTAGTCTGGTGACTGAGACGGAGAGCCTACCAGACACTGACTGTGGGAAGCACATGGTCTTCCACACAACTATATTTCATGGGCTCCATGTGAAAATCTTCTACAGAGCATGGGGGTTGAAATCTGTGACCTACACAGTCTTCCACACGCATTGTAAGTAGGTGTAAACCTGTTTGGAAGAGCCACAGTTTCTCTGCTTCCTTGTCTCCCGCATTGTAGCTGTCCTGCTCAGTTGCCCACTTTCCCCGAAGTTGGAGTATGGCTGGCGGGATAAAAAACAGTCATACACACAAAACTCCACTCCCTTTGTTGGGTAGATGGGATTAATCCTTGCCTGTCTACACAGGGGGTGTCCACAGGAGTATCAGCCTGCGTACACAGAAAGAAAGAAAGAAAAAGTTGCCCACTCTCACTGGCTGGACTAGCGCTCCACATCCATCAAGTGCAGTGTCTTCCCATGAGGCTGTGTCTGCATTGCAGCACTGGAGGTTAGCCTCCAAGATTTCTTTGTAGGGAGAGAAGTCTTGCATGACATAAGATGTCTGTAAGCAACATCTTTGGGTTTCTGTTGTCTGCCACATATTAAACAAGACCTATCCAACAAAGCCAGCTGCTTGATGGGTGTGGATGGAGTGTTGGGAAGACCACTGTTGCTGGAACGTTTGGATTTAACACAGTATCATGCCACTGTTTTGCAGAACACTGCGATATTTAGGTCTTGCCACAGTCTTTTCTGTGAGTCTGCTGAAGGCATGGTTAATTCTTTAGATATGCAGTGTCGCCATTGTATCAACCTGGGGAGTTCACTGCTATTCATGATTTCTGGTGAGTGGAATATTTTTCACAGTCTTTCACGTCGTGTACAGAGGACAGCAGGAGAGCCCTGGATGATTGAAATGATGGCTGGAACACAGCCTCAGTCCTGCCCATGCTGATTGTTAAGCCAGGTGTCCCCAGGGTTCTTCCAACATGTGGGATTCTCCCAAAGTCCTGATGGGAATGTGCAGAGATGGCGTTGTGATCTACTTTAGTACAAACATGAACTCCTGCAGTCAAGCCTGAAATGCTTTTGTGCTGTTCTTGGAACTTCTGAAGATCAAAACGTCTGTCATCAGATTAAAACTAAACTACCGCTTCCCCCTCCTTTCCCCTCTCCCCCACCATTGCCCCACCCCTTTTGTCAAAGTTCCTGAAAGTATCTGTCAATATTGCTGCTGTCAAGATGAAGAAAGGAATAGGTGGCAAGTGCATCCATGTTTAACTCCATTCTCTCTATGGTGACCTAGTCGGAATCAGCCTCATCCTGCTGATACCCTGCTAACTCCAGCCAGCCTTCAACCACATAAAGAGGTCGTCCATTGGGCTCTTATAGCTAAACTTGTGAATGATCTATCACAGTCAGATTTGATTGGTAGTATCGAATACCTCTGGTGAGATCAACAAACGTCTTGTGCAGTTCTCACTGAGTTTATATTGCATCTGGCAGATGGCAAACACCATCATGACATGTGGCTCTGCCTGATTGAAAGTCGCACACTGAGAGTCAGCTAATTGAGGTGTGTATCAGTTGAAGACATTCCATGAAGATTGCAGCAAGATGTTTTTGACTCTTCCTTTTTTTTGGAAAAACAAATATGCACAATGGACACATTCTGATATATATTATTTACTTTTAAGTTTGCAGGGTTTTTTTTCCAACCAAATTAAATGAGAAACAGAATTATTTCTACTTAAGTTTTTTGTTTCTCTAGATACCTGAAAATAATATAAGATAACAACAACAATTGCAAAACATGCAAATGAAAAACAGTGATTACTCGCGAATCATTCCCATCAAATGGAAATACTTTTTAAAATGGAAATAATCGACAAAGCAGTTCAAAACAGATTGAAAAGAAAAAAACTGGACCGCAAAAAATACAGTGACGGTTAAAGATGAAAATAATTAATTAAAACAATATATGAACGGGTCAAAGGTATCTCTTGAACCACTCTGTTTCGATTCACAGCTCTGGATGTACCAGTCCCTCAGACTTGGCTCGATATGAAAGGGGATCTGGATGTCAAGGACCTGGATCCAATCTCTGATGAATACAAAGGTGTGGCCCCAAAATTCCAGAAAAGTCTGGAGAGGCCCTGCAAAATAGTGAAGGTAAGGCAGAGAGGGGAGGCACATGAAATGCTAGAATCCTGAAACAAAGGGCTTTGGGGTGAGGGAGGAAAAGTGTAAATCCTGAAACAAAGAGCTTTGGGGTGAGGGAGGAAAAGTGTAAATACTGAAACAAAGGGCTTTGGGGTGAGGGAGGCAAAGTGTAAATCCTGAAACAAAGGGCTTTGGGGTGAGAGAGGAAAAGTGTAAATCCTGAAGCAAGGGGCTTTGGGGTGAGGGAGGAAAAGTGTACATCCTGAAACAAAGGGCTTTGGGGTGAGGGAGGAAAAGTGTAAATCCTGAAACAAAAGGGATTTGGGGTGAGAGAGGAAAAGTGTAAATCCTGAAACAAAGGGCTTTGGGGTGAGGGAGGAAAAGTGTAAATCCTGAAGCAAGGGGCTTTGGGGTGAGGGAGGAAAAGTGTAAATCCTGAAACAAAGGGCTTTGGGGTGAGGGAGGAAAAGTGTAAATCCTGAAACAAAGGGCTTTGGGGTGAGGGAGGAAAAGTGTAAATCCTGAAACAAAGAGCTTTGGGGTGAGGGAGGAAAAGTGTAAATCCTGAAACAAAGGGCTTTGGGGTGAGGGAGGAAAAGTGTAAATCCTGAAACAAAGGGCTTTGGGGTGAGGGAGGAAAAGTGTAAATCCTGAAACAAAGAGCTTTGGGGTGAGGGAGGAAAAGTGTAAATCCTGAAACAAAGGGCTTTGGGGTGAGGGAGGAAAAGTGTAAATCCTGAAACGGGAAGACTCAAGGCTGACCAACGAAATGTCCAAGGCTGAAAACACAGTGGGTTGATAGGGGAGAATGTTGGAATGTTGAATCTTTGTTGTGTGTTGGGCTGACCTGGAAATGTCTGAATCCACTAAGGTGGGGGTGTGGTGCTGACAGGGGAAATGTCTGAATCCACTAAGGTGGTGGCGTGGTGCTGACAGGGGAAACGTCTGAATCCACTAAGGTGGGGGTATGGTGCTGATAGGGTAAATGTCTGAATCCACTAAGGTGGGGGTATTGGGCTGACAGGGGAAATGTCGGAATCCACTAAGGTGGGGGTACGGTGCTGACAGGGGAAATGTCTGAATCCACTAAGGTGGGAGTATGGTGCTGACAGGGGAAATGTCTGAATCCAGTAAGGTGGGGATATGGTGCTGACAGGGGAAATGTCTGAATCCACTTTGGTGGGGGTATGGTGCTGACAGGGGAAATGTCTGAATCCACTAAGGTGGGGATTTGGTGCTGACAGGGGAAATGTCTGAATCCACTAAGGTGGGGGTATGGTGCTGACAGGGGAAATGTCTGAATCCACTTTGGTGGGGGTATGGTGCTGACAGGGTAAATGTCTGAATCCACTAAGGTGGGGATTTGGTGCTGACAGGGTAAATGTCTGAATCCACTTTGGTGGGGGTATGGTGCTGACAGGGGAAATGTCTGAATCCAGTAAGGTGGGGATTTTGGTGCTGACAGGGGAAATGTCTGAATCCACTTTGGTGGGGGTATGGTGCTGACAGGGGAAATGTCTGAATCCAGTAAGGTGGGGATTTGGTGCTGACAGGGTAAATGTCTGAATCCACTTTGGTGGGGGTATGGTGCTGACAGGGGAAATGTCTGAATCCACTAAGGTGGGGATTTGGTGCTGACAGGGGAAATGTCTGAATCCACTAAGGTGGGAATATTGGGCTGACAGGTCTGAATCCACTAAGGTGGGGGTACTGGGCTGACAGGGAAATGTCTGAATCCACTAAGGTGGGGGTATGGTGCTGACAGGGGAAATGTCTGAATCCACTAAGGTGGGGGTATTGGGCTGACAGGGGAAATGTCTGAATCCACTAAGGTGGGGGTATTGGGCTGACAGGGGAAATGTCTGAATCCACTAAGGTGGGGGTATTGGGCTGACAGGGGAAATGTTTGAATGCACTAAAGTGGGGATATTGGGCTGACAGGTCTGAATCCACTAAGGTCGGGGTACTGGGCTGACAGGGAAATGTCTGAATCCACTTAGGTGGGGGTATGGTGCTGACAGGGGAAATGTCTGAATCCACTTAAGTGGGGATATTGGGCTGACAGGTCTGAATCCACTAAGGTCGGGGTACTGGGTTGGCAGGGGAAATGTCTGGATTTCAAAGGTGGGGATACTGGGTTGGCAGGGGAAATGTATGAATTGTCAAAAAATGGGGTATTGGGCTGACCTGGAATTGTCTGAATCCTCAAAGGAGGGGATATTTGGCTCACAGGGGAAATGTCTGAGTTCTACAAGTTCTCAGCCTTGAAAATTAGGGTCAAGGGCTGACAGAATAGAATTTTGTGGAAACTGATCCATTTTACTTCAGCCCTTGGTGGGTGTGTACAGATCCAGCGTGTGCAGAACCAGACGTTGTACAAACAGTACCATGCCCTGAAGCGGCAGATGGAGAGCACCGTCAACCCTGAAAAGTGCGAGCGCCTGCAACTCTGGCATGGGACTAGGGGGGAGGCCGTGCAGGGAATCATCAAGTATGGCTTCAACCGCAGTTACAGCAACCAGCAGAGTGAGTTCCCAGCACCTGGAGTTTTCTTACACTGTGTGCACATCAGAATATGTTGGTTTTGATAATCTCTTTACAATGCGTTGGTTTCTCACAGTATGTGCCCATTTCAGTAATATGATTACGGCTTCCGAGGTTCTCACACCGTACACTTGCTTTTATGCCAGTCCTACTCTGTTGATGGCACATGAGTTCATTTTAGCCATGACCTTGTTACAGGTTCTGAGCTTCTCAAACTATGTGTTCACTATAATGCCAGTTATAATCTGATTAAAACTTCTGGGTTTCTCACATTCTGTGTTCATTATTATCATACTGGGTATTATCTATTTACTACACTTGATTTTCATTCATGGTTGTGCAAGTTATGATCTGTTTACAGCTGTCTACAATGCCTGGTTTTCTTCCATTATTGGCACACTGTTACGCTAGTCGTAAGCTGTTTGCAGTGCCTGAGTTTCTTGTGCTGTGGGTTCACTCATGTGCCAGTTATGATCAGTGTACAGCATGTAGGTTTTCCAGTCCCTGCGCTCACTCTTGCGCTCTCTCTCTCCATGCTTCACATTCCCTCCTTCCCTCTTGGTGGCAAAACTTCACACAGCTCATTCAGCCTCCCCCATACGTAGCCGCACCCAGCTTTGTCGGAGTCCAGGCACCGCAGTCTACAGGGAATACTAACTCAGTGTCCTGTCATCCTGAGGCCGCCTGCCAGAGGAGATGCTGCGCTGCTGTCATGACGTTTTTTGCTGGTGTTCAGTGGTGCTTGTTCTGATCCAACATATGTTGGACACTGCCTACTAAGCCCCATAGTGATGACAGTAATCCTTTTCGCCACTTAGCC
This sequence comes from Conus canariensis, assembly GCA_033310375.1. Lineage (NCBI taxonomy): Eukaryota > Metazoa > Mollusca > Gastropoda > Neogastropoda > Conidae > Conus > Conus canariensis. The sequence continues at coordinate 12,081,289 of CM065716.1, forward strand.
AGCGTGTGTGAGTGTTTCTCTCCAGAGGACAGTCCTAGCAAATTTGCTAATCCTCTTGATTTTAACAGGAAATAATCTTGTACAAGGATGTAGAGAGGGCATTGAAACCTAGGAGGATCCTCTTGGCAAGAGTAGGGCATGAAAGCCCACAGATAGTCTGTGAGGATGATGATGAGGGAGATGATGCCATGGCGTTGCATTCTGGTGAAAGACCCCAGCCCACAGATAGTCTATGAGGATGATGAGGTGGAAGTTGATGCTGTGGCGTTGCATTCTGGTCAGGGACCCTGGCTCACAGATAGTCTATGAGGATGATGATGAGGAAGATGATGCTGTGGCGTTGCATTCTGGTCAGAGACCAATGGCAGAGCTGCATTCCATGCTTCCTTTCATAATACATCAGAGTTCATGAGATGAAAGTCACCTGCAGTGTAGAGATGCATCTGTTAACCCATTCAGCCCAGTGACTAGGTGAGCAACCTTCTCAGCCGTGTAAGCTAATGACTTATAAGCCTGGCATGTTTTGGCTGTTCAGTCTGAAATCAGGGTTGCTTAACTCAAACTGTCATGTTTGCGGATGAGCACATCTGAAGGGATTCAGTTTCATACAGTTATAGACTTTTTTTCTGTAACATGTTCAATTTTCATTGTGGTTGAATAACCTTGTGGCACATGGTTTATTTGTGAATAATGGTCGTTCATCACTTCATAATTCTTTTTATTCTGACAGGTCATAAACACAGTAAGATGAGTGTATTATAGCCAAACTTATTTTCTACATCTATGTACATTTTCATGACTTTTGTATTTGAACTTGCAGAGTATTTGCTAAGATTGTCATTAGTTATTTTATCTGTCACTTTCCTCACTGTAAACTTACTTTGTTGACTCATGGTGTCAAAAAAAGACAAAAAAAAAAAAAAAAAAAAAAAGACGAAATGTTTTGAATGTCACTTCTACAAAGGGGTATGAGATTGAGGAAGACAATATCTTTTTTCCCTTCACTCATTTTTCATTCATAGTTTAATAAGTGGTGAATGCACTTGATTTGAACCAAGATTTGACTTGCAACCTCTGAATAAATTTGAAAAATTATTGATAAAGCTCTGCCCAAAAAACATTGACAAACGAATCTGAAGACAAAACACAATGCATTTTGACATCTTAGGTCTTCTTCAGGCAAGAAACACTACGCTCAGGGCAACGAAAATGAACCAGCAATCACTTATCTTCATCCAGTTCAGTGACCGTCTTCTGCCGAATTGGATGATGATAAGTGATTGCTCGTTCACTTTTGTTGTCCTTAGTGTTGTGTATCTTGCCTGAAGAAGACCTAAGAGGTTGAAACGCATTGTGTTTTGTCTTGTGATTGGTTTGTCAATGTTTTTTGGGGCAGAGCTTTATCAATAACTTTTTTAATTTGTTTAGATTTCCGCCTGCATTCGCCTCACTTTGCAACTTGATTGCAACCTCTGGTTAACACAGATGGACCTGTGCATTCATATGCACCCAACCTATGGTCATTCATCAGACAGAAAGAGTTAAGTGGATGAAGCTTTACTGCATGGTTCAGGTCTGCCCATTTGAGCCCATAGCACACTCCACTCAGCTGTGGGAGGGGGGGGGGGAGCTGGCAAGGGCCTAAAAATGCTTCAAATAAATGTGCCTGATAAAACTCGAACCCACAAAACACTTTTTTCCTTGTAGCTTAGGCAGGGTAGAGGTGGGGCCAAGTTGTTGATCAATATATAGGAGGAGGGATGCTGTTTTTTGTTTCTGAACAAAACTTTATATCTAATGATTTTCTTGCTTGGCTTACCTCGGCTCTTCTCCAAACTCTTCTTACAGTTATGAAAATTCTTGCCATTGATTGTTTGTTGTTGGTGTTGCTTTCCTTCATTTTTCTTATGCGTTTTAAGGAATAGTTTTTGAGTATGTCTTGCAGATACGCCATTCATACGTTGACAAACTGCGTACTGTCCTCTTTTGGTGCTTGTGTGAACTCTGAATCTGATTAAAATTTGATTTGGGAAAAAAAAGAAAAGAAGACTTGAACCCACAACCTTCCAGCCTGCAAGCATGCAACGCTAACTGCTGAGCCTCAGCGGGTGATGTATGTGCTTAGTAACATGCCAGTTGTAATCTGTGTACAGCTGCTGGGCCAGTGTGTCTGTATTTGCAGCTCCTTGTCAGTGATTGGTCCCAGTCCTGGACCCATCCATCCCTCCATGCTAGTCATGTTGATGGTGGATCACATTGACTGGACCACCAGCAAGTCTGATTTAGCCTTCGCATTCAGTTTTGTTCATGAGGGACAAGACTTATCAGAGCCCCACGTAGTTTTATTTCTCTGTTGTGTTTGTCTTGTTTATGGTGGATTACGTTGACTGGACTGCCATCAAGCCTTATTCATACCTTCATGTTAGTGGGTTTTTTTTGTTTTTGTTGTTTATGACAAATAATGTTTATTGGGCTACCTTCTGTCTAGTCTTCTTTGTAATTTTATGACAGACTTGTTTATGGTGAAGAGTCATAACAGCCTTGTTCACGATGGATTACATTCGTGGACTATCATTTTCTCTAAATTGTTCCTCTGTGATTGTTTTTGTTCATGACGGATCAGACCCTGTGACAGCCATCTTGTCATTGAGTACCCATTTCCTTTTCAAATCAACTGACTTTTTTTTTTTTTTTTCTTTTTCTTTTAGAGAGCAACTATGGGCAAGGCGCATACTTCGCAGTGTCTGCATCGTATTCCAGTCATGACCAGTATGCGGCGGCCAGTCAGCAAACGCAGGAGCGCCACATCTTCCTGTGCCGAGTGCTGGTCGGAGAGTACCGCAAGGGCAACAACACCATGCGCATCCCGCCTCAAACCTCCGATGGCATGCGCTGCCACAGTACTGTGGATGATGAGGACAACCCTGAGATTTTTGTGACGTACAGCGACGTCCAGGCTTACCCAGATTACCTCATTGTGTTCAGAGACAACTGAGGGAGGTTCTGGGTGAAGGAGGGTGGTGAGGAGGGGGAGGAAGACCAGGAAGTGGCGGTCGTGGTGCGGCCGCCATTGTTTGCACGGGTTCCAGAGTGAAACAGATTTGATTTGACCAGGAAATAGCAAATATTCCAGTAAGAAATAGCAAATATTCCAGTAAGAAACGGGCCAAACCAAGCTAGAAGAGAATTGCTGGTGATCATGAAAAATACGTCTTTTGGATTCTTTTTTTTTTGTTTTGTTTTGTTTTTGTTTTGCATGGATCCATTCTATATGATTTGTTATGTGATGCTTAATTAACTAAAAACTGGGTCTGAGATGGTGCCTGCACAACCTTTCCAAGCTTGAGATTATGATGTGATTTATGAGCCCCAGTCTCCCTGCTTCAACAAAAAGCCCCCTTCCACACATCCCCAGCAACATTCCCCCACTCCTTCCCACTCCACCACTGAAAAAAGGAATGCTTATTTGCTCAAACATATGTAGAAGGTGAGGTTATGCATTCACTGGGATTCAGTGACGTGTGTGTGTGTGTGTGTGTGTGTGTGTGTGTGTTGTGTGTGTGTGTGTGTCCATGATAAACATGTCTGTTTTCATTGAAAATCCTTGATTATCAATTGGTTATTGATAACAGTATGATTCCACCCGTAACAGAACCGTCATGCACAGCAGGCAAGTATACTAAAATGAAATGAAGACAAAAAAACAGAAAACAATAGAACACACACATGCACGCACACACACACACACACACGCACACACACACACACACACACACACACACACACACACACACACGCATACACACACACACACACACACACCCGCACACACACACAAAACACAAGAAACGCTTAAATGAATGATAAAACTTTCCTCATTAACCCTTTGTACTTTGAAAATTATGTTACATTCTAGTAAAATGGTGATCAGTGATTCATTCTTATAAATATGATAGAGAACTAGAGAACTATAAAATAGGCATTCTGGCTCACCCACCTCCGCCAGCTCCAACCGGCTAAAGCCGGTTTCGCTGTTGCTCCGCCGGCTTACCCAGAATGCCTATTTTATAGTTCTCTAATAGTAAACACTTTACAAACATACATAATGTGTAGGATTATCTGTTTTTAACACTAATTTAGAAAACTTTTGAGACTTTAGTTTTTGCTTAATCCTTCGTTTTTCTTGATCGTCTTCAATAACATCATTTTCACGCATACATTCATCAAATGCGTCTCTGTCTTTCATGTGAAATAAAACCACTGTCTTTAATTGTTCTCTAAAGTCTTTTAAAACTGAGTTATATTTTTGACATAAAATCCACACACTTATCCCAGCATGTCTTCCACTGAAAGCTAGTTTTGATAAAGTGTTTCTTTTTTTGACTATATCCTTTTCTGCCGAACAATCATCTATAATAAATAATGTCTGCGTTCCCCAAACAGTTTAAAAAAATGTTCTAAACACTCACTCAGTTTATTGCTAGGGTCAACTAAATAGATTTCATCATCCGTCCATATAAACCTTCTATCGTGATATGCTTTGTTCCATTTAAGTGTCGGACAGAAAATTACAATATGATCAAAATTATAACGATAAACTGTTTGTAATAGGTCGAGGACAAATATTGTTTTTCCACAACCAGTCTGTCCACAAATCAATGAACAATGAGGGGTTTTTGTCATAAAGTTTAACATCGGCATTGACACCAAAGTTGTCTGCTCCATAGTTTTAAAACAGAATTTAATCTAATCCAGTTATTGTTTTTATCATACTCTCTGTCAAAACTTGTTCAGTATAATAAAACCCTATAAGGCCCAAATGTGTAAGATTAATCCAGTTCAGTTCTGTAAGATCGTTTCTATTTAAACTAATATCAATTTTGTTGCTTGTTGTTATGACCTTAATACCCTCGCCATTGTAAAGAACAACGACAGTAACTTTAAGTTTGTCAACGTCTAAGTTTTGCCAGCTAATAAGAATTCCTTTCATAAGATTGTCACTGACGCCCAGAGCTCCATTTCTCGCCTCATCTTTTAAGACAGAAATTTTAAATATCATTGTGAACGTGTCTCCTAATTTTGTGCGTGGAATGAACTGTAATTTTGTAGAAGCTTTCTTTAAAACCGATTCTCTTCTGTGGAGGATGTACTGTTTGTCCCCAAACGGCTTTATTTCGATCTCTTTCCGACTGTTGTCCTCTGGCATAAGACTTACATGTAAAGGGCCAGAGTTCAATGCTTTTCTGAAACTTTTTTGACGGTCAAAAAATGTAAATGGGCTTAAGAATTCAAATTTTATGTCCCATTCTAAATATGGTTCTAAGTGCCATTTGTTGTCAGTTTTTCGAACTATTTTATATTCATACTGACCCGCATTATTTGCTTCTACATTGCGTAGTTGTTCTAGTTTAGGAAACCTTTTGTTGTCGTCAACCTCTTTGCGCTTATAATAACCATCTTTAGTGTACTCAAAACCATATAAAGTGCCTATCTCACCGTTCTGTTCAAAGTCCTCAACGTCTGCAAGGTCTTTTAATTCTAAAGTTACACACCTCTCAGGCGCTAATGTAACTCCTGATTCTTCTGGCCCACGAGACATTATTTTTTAGTACACCTTATTATTTTATTTCTAAAACAATGTGCAGGTTATCACATTTCACGACTTTCCCTGTTTTATCTGTGATCTTTATATTAAATGATCTGACCCTCCCACAAGCTAATCTTTTAAACTGTAAATTAGGGAATTGTATAATTTCATAATCGCAATATGCAGCTTTCCCTGATGGAAGAGCTCTTAAAACAGTTGAGGGCCTTCCATCATATAAGTTTTCATCAGTGCTCAGCTCGTCTAAATGAACATAGAGTAATGAATGTAATGCAAGATCGAGCGGATATTCTCCCTCATAAGTAGTTTCGTCTGATGTAACTATAAAACTATGATTGTCAGTTGCAAAGCCTAACATTTTAGCTAGCTCTACATCAAAAAGGTAATGGTCTACTTCTTCTTCAGGTTTGAATGTCAACATTATTTTCAAATTTGCATTGTTAAGTTTGAGAGTAATGTCGAAGTTACTCATTGCTTCTTTTAGCGAGCAAAACCCGTAATAACCATCAGGTATGGTTAACTGGCTAACTAAGTTTCCTCTATTGTCAAATTTTTTAATCTTATTATTCTCCTTGGATTCAGTTATATTAAACCATACGACTTTGTAAAAAATTTCATGGAGTGCGACCCTTTGGGTTCCGCAGTTATTATCAATAGCATATTCTAAAAACGAAGGACTGTCTTGAGTTGTTATTGTTACAAACATTTTTAAAACAAATTTAAAAATGAGTGCATTCAAATATACTAATGCAAAATATTCTGTCGGGCCGCACTACAGTCCTAAAGATATAACAACTGATACCCTCGACATTTCTGTGACTCAGACTGACACATTTCAAGTAAAGGTTAGTACTCCATTGAACAGATATCTTAACCCTCCTATTAAAAACGACTACATCGCGAAAGTGTGGTTCAGTCATCCGATGCAGTTTTATCAGAACCAGTTAAACTTTGCTGTGTTTTGTGCATCAACTGGGTGTGGAGTGTCGTATGCTGATCATTTAAATCATCCTGTTCCTTTGGTGAGGTCAGTGTATAGATTTCATTTTTATTACACCTTCAGACGTATTTTATCTGAACTGCAAGCGCCATTACCAAATGACAAAACGTTTAATCCATTCAGCAACAGAATAGATTACAAGGCTTTTGAAAGGATCTGTAACGAATTTGATATTGACCCAAAGACAGACTTTAGACAAAAGTTGGATCTTAATCATGGTTTAGGCACCCTTTATTTTTGGGGCGTGCACAGAAAGTATAACTATGATTGGAATCCTCCTTACACATCTTTCTCTTCAGGCACAACTGTTCACCTCGGGTCCATAGAGCAAGAGCATAAAACAGCATGGACAACATTTATTTTGGATACTTCTAAGGGCCTAACTAGAGCGGGAATAGAACGAATAAACGACTCTATTCGTACTTACGTTTGGTGTTTGCTAGGTTCGCAAGCACAGGCAAGATCTAACATAACTGATCCTTCTACTGGCTTTGATGCCCAAAAACAGTATTTAGCAAATTTAGAGGACGCCATTAATTCTGCAATTGATTTGCCTTCAAGTATTAAAAGGTACCAAAATGTTTTACAATTTGCAAGATCGAAAGTAGACTTTGCTGTCGGCACTGGTTTATACATGCTACCTTCTGACCTCAGGCTCCAGGTAGGAACAATAATAAACTACAACAATGAAATCCTTGTTGCAGGAAATGAACAGAAGGTTGGACAAAACGACATAAATTCTGAGCCAGTAATATTACAAACAATAAAAAAACACCCCCCAAGATTAAGTCATCCAATCCCCAAGGCCCAAAGCCCAAAGGCCATTGAAGACGCGCGTGATGACCATGAATATGAAAAGACGGCACTTGTTATTGGATTAACTGCCCTAGGATTACTTGGTCTTTATCTTACTAAAGAGTAACCCAACTATTAAGACAACTAATGCCCATAAGTGCTCAGCCATAAAGCCAACTACTTTACTTGCGGCAGACAAAAGCCAGCTAACGATCCCTCCTATTATACTAGGCAAAGAATCTATTGCTTTACTGGCTAATTTTTTTAGTAAGTTTGCAAGGTGATCGAGTTGTTTTTTTACCCATGATTTATCTGACGACGGAGTTGGCGGGCCTGGTGGCACTGCCCCCCCACCACCACCGCCTGTAATAGCCATCACCAGTGTACTTATTGCAAATCCTAAGGCTGTTATAACACTTGCTAATGTGACACCTTGCTCTCTAAACAGTGTTCTTATTCGTTCTGCTAACGTTGTGTCTTCATATAAAATTCTTTGGATAGTTTCTCTTATTCTGCTCACTTGAGTTCGTAATTGTTCTCGGTTATTAGACAACACTTCTAGTCTTGCTGATCTCTCTTGTTCAAGATCTTTTAGTCTTCGGGTTATTCTTTCTTTAACACTAGGTCCTAAGTTGTGGTCATCAGCCTCAACTAGTTTTTCTTTTTCTCTTTTTATATGCTCATCTAGTTCACCCAGTTTTGCTAAATTGTTTGTTAATTCGCCTCTGATGCTTCTCAAAGCATGATTAAGGGCCGTTATTTCTCTCATAGGTAGCGGCGGATCGTGCATAGTTTTTAATACTGTTTCTTCTGAAAAACTGGTTTCTGCTTCTATTGCTTGTATTAGTTTGTCTGCTACCATTATGGCCCTCCCAGGCCCATTCCAAGGACGTGTATGGTGCAGTGCACGGACCTGGACGGGGACGACAGGCCACGGCCTCTCAAGCCCCCCCCCCAACAGTGATTCAGGTTACCCGGGTCCCCGGGGACTTTCTGCCTACAAGAAGAAGAGGGTCTCGTGGCTACGACTCGGCGGATGTCTGACCTACGCATTCGCCCAACGCGCTGGTCAGACCTTGAGTGCGGCCTACCTACCATGGTTTTTCCCCAGGGCCGCCACAGCCCGTTTACCTCCCCGGGGACCGGTGGCTCTATGCCCCCGAGAGAGACCAGTGGCTTAACGCCAACACCCAGCACGACCAGCTACATGGTCGAATGTGGCACCCGGCCTCACTTACCTGGGTCGACCTTGGTCTCCCTCCTCGGGCGCTGTCCTATCGGCAGGACGATGTCCCGGCCGCCGATTATAGGGCCACCGGGGACACACTACAGGCACCCCTCGACTTACCTCCTGAAGACGGGTGCTATGAACCCTCTCAGGACCAGTACCTCCCTGAGGCGGACGATGACGAGGAGCTAGCCCCCACCTCATTGTACGATGTCCGCACGATAGAACGGTGGCGACCAGACCTCGTTAGGAGGGAGGCCGCACCCGCTGACGAATTTCTCTCCCTCTCCCCCGGCCCAGAGATCTAGACCAATCTACCCAAGAACCCCTCAGTCGCCTCCTTGTTTACGGACAATCCCGTGACCAGGGAGATGGGCATTTCCCAGTCGGACCGTCGGTTGATCCCCCACCTGCCCCCCCCTACTTCCGGCGCCATCTCCTTTAAGAACCTAAAGGAATGGGTCCGAGTAGCCAGGATGGGCATCCTCCACACCACGGCGGGACACACCTACTTGGACATGCCCCTTCAGCGAGCGGAGGCTCTATGGCCGGAGGACGATGGTGCCATCCCAGTACCGGGGGACCCGGGCTCTGAGGCGCACCAAGAGCCTGACCCTCGCTTGTTCAGCGATCCTTTCATGCGACACCTAGTTAACAGGATTTCGCATCACCTTTCGGCTGCGGCGGACAGCGCAGCCAGAAGCCACTTCAACTGCTTGTTGGTCGCGAGAGAGGCCGTGCTGGCGCGGACCTCTCTCTCCCCGACGCTTAAGGCAGCCCTGCGATGCATCCCGGGCCAGGTCCAGTCGCTCTTTGGCGACTACTCGGCTGACGTCATAGCACCAGCAGTTGAGGAACGCAAGCAGGCTGTGTCCTTTGCGCCCAGGCCACCGCCACGCCCTGCTAGACCCCCACTTCGTTCCTTCCCCAGGCACAGACCCTATCCCAGACAATCGCCTTCCCGCACCGCACGGCCCGCCAAGCGACCTAATCTTCTCCCAAGGCCTAAGCCAAAACCCCATCAGCAAAATTTTCGGTTAGGCCAACAGTCACGCTCCCGGAGCTGACTAGGGAGACAGCCCGAGGGGGACTTAGATCAGGTAGCACCCCCCCTCGCCCTATCCCCCACCCACCAGCCCAGACCCTCGCCCCCCCTGGCGGGCAGCCTCTCCCGGCATGCCCACCAGTGGAGACGCATACGCCTCACCCCTGGATAGTGGCGGTGCTACAGGAAGGGTTTCGCCTTCCTTGGGCCCACGAGCGTCCCCCCCCTCATGCTATCTCCCCCTCCCTCCCCCAACGAACCCTCCCCCGCCAAAGCAGAAGCTCTTCGCACGGAAGTCCAAGACCTCCTCAAAAGAGGGGCCATCTCGGAGATTTCCCACCCAAACCCCGGCTTCTACTCTTTGTGATCCCAAAAGCCTCGGGAGGATGGAGGCCCATTCTAGATCTTTCGCCCCTCAACAAGTTCCTCAGGCCCACCAAGTTCAAGATGGAGACCCCCACCCAGATCCGAGACTCCATCCATCATCGCGACTGGGCCACATCCGTAGACCTGAAGGACGCCTATTTTTCAGATCCTGATTCACCCGGCCCACAGACGATTCCTACGGTTCGTCTGGCAGACCCCGGAGAGGCCTGCACGCATAGTGGACCTCATCTCCTGCCTGTCACAGGCACCCCACACCTCGGCCAGAACCCTGTCCTCCCTCCTAGGAATGATGGAGTCCCTGTCTCCCCTCATTCCCCTGCGGCGGGTCCCCAAACGCCAACTTCAGAGGGAGTTCCGCCGACGTTTGTCACAGACCTCCGACCGCTGGGACCAGGTCATTCCCCTCGGACACTGGTTCATTTCGGCGACGGAGGAGCGGCTCACTCCAGCCACTCTCTCCACCGGGGTCCCCATCTCCCTCCCAACCCAACCCAACCACTGGAACTTTATACAGACGCCTCCAACTTGGGCTGGGGGGCCCACGTGGAGGACAGTCACGCCTCGGGGAGTGGGAGCTGGAAGCGGTCAGGCTAGCCCTTCTCCAACTCCAGCACAAGGTCGCGCACCGACTTGTTCTCCTCCTCACGGACAATACGTCGGTAGCTTGCTATGTCAACAAAGGGGGAGAGGCCCGCTCCATAGGCCTCTCCCTCAGAACAGAGGCCCTCCTTCGCTGGTGTCGCGCAACCATTGGTTTGTGCCCATGATCGACCTGTTTGCCACCAGCTTCAACCATCACCTGCCCCTGTACGTCTCTCCCGTTCCAGATCCCCAGGCGGATGCAGTCGACGCACTATCCCTCCCCGGGACGGGCCTACTGGCGTATGCCTTTCCCCCCTTCCCCATCCTACACAAGGTGATCAGGAAGGCAAGGCTGGAAAGACCCAGGCTGATCCTCGTAACGCCATGGTGGCCGACCCAGTCTTGGTTCCCGGACCCCAAGTCCCTCACCCACGTTCCCCCCCTCCGGCTCAGCCCTCGCTGGGACATGCTGAGACAACCCCGGTCAGGTCTTCCTCACTCCAATCCCAAGATGCTTCGCCTACACGCGTGGCTTCTATGCCAGCCCAACTGCGAACATCTGCATCTACCCCCCACTCGGAGAGACCCCAGTCCGTCCTAGACACACTAGCCGGGGCAGGGGCCTCTCAGGGATTACGGGACTTCGCCTCGGCATCTCGCAGAGCCAGCACCGAATCCCTCTACAACTACCGTTGGGAGAGATGGATAACCTGGTGCTCAGATAACTCTGTTCCCCATTACTGCCCCTCCAACATCCAAATAGGAAATTTCCTCTCCCACCTATCCTCTTCCCTTAAGCTGTCGGCTAGCTCCATTCGGGGCTACAGATCAGCTATCTGCACTACCATTCGTCAACTGGGGGGCCCTTCTTTTGACAATGACTTTCTCCTCAGAGAGGTGTCTAGAGGAGTTGCTCTACGGGAAGCTCAGTCCCCTAGGCGCATTCCCCTCTGGGACCTTTTTACGGTCCTCGATGCCCTCAGAAAAACCCCTTTTGAACCCATTGCTTCTATTCCTTTTGACCTCCTCTCCTTTAAGACCACCTTTCTCCTCGCCCTGGCCTCGGCCAGAAGACGAAGTGAGATTCACGCCCTCAGCGGTGACCCCACAGATATCGCCTTCCACAGGGACGGCTCAGTCTCTCTCAAGTTCCTTCCGGAGTTCTGACATCTTGGGAAAGGGAGAAAAAGATGGAGACATGGACCTTTGCCCCTCCAGGTGTCTCAGGTACTACTGGGAACGCACACGCCCCAGGCGCTCCTCCCAGAGACGACTCCTTATCTCCCTCAACCCCAACAATACTAGAGATATCTCGGCGGGAACTATCTCCAGGTGGCTCTCCAAGACGGTGAGATCTACCTACGCTCAGGCGTACAAGGATCTCCCTGTCCTATCACCCAGGGCCCACGAGGTCAGAGCACTGGCCACTTCCACAGCGTTCCAGTACTCTGTCCCCGTGCGCCACCTGCTGGAGGCAGCCTACTGGCGTTCGGAAAATCCCTTCATTAATTTTTACCTGAGGGATATCCGCATGACCAGAGCTGATGGGTCTAAGGGGATTTCCTTTGTGGCGGCCAATGCAGCCATATCGGTCAACCCCAAGAACCACTAGGGCGCTCGCCCTCCTCCGATTCCTTTAAATTCTGCTATGGTCTGACATGGTAAAGTATATGACGCCAAAATGGGGAGTTTGTGTTATACTCCCTGTTTGGCTAGTATACTTACCATGTCAGACTCTAATTCCCTCCCTACCTTCCCCTCTGGCGCCAAGGTTCTCGGGGTCACCATACACCAGGCCTCGCTGAATGACTTATAGGAAGTTGACACTGGCTTCTTCCGGGGCCGGAAGTGGGGTGACATCACGTGACTGTCTTATGACTGCATTGGCCACGGAAAAAATTCGGCCTGACAGAGCTGGCTAACTGCCGTTGAATGCTATGGTCTGACATGGTAAGTATACTAGCCAAACAGGGAGTATAACACAAACTCCCCATGTTTCTGCTTCTATTGCTTGTATTAGTTTGTCTGCTGTTGGGCTTAAATCTTTAAGGGGTATGTTTTGAATTTGGTTTTCTGTTGGGAGTTTTTGTAGTGTGTTTTGAAGTTTAGCAACTGCTTCCCTATCTAATCTTCGCGGTTTAGCAATGCCAAGGCGATTTTGATCGCTCACACTGAGCCTTTGTCTAATTGTAGTCTTTGCTAAAAACTTTGATGGGTCTGGTTTAGATGTAAGCTGAACAAGTTCACCTTTATCATTTTTAAAAAACAAGTGATCATTTTTTGTTTCAAAATCATTAGGGTCTATAAAATCAGGAGGTTCTTGGCCTAAACTTTGGTACAATGATCTGACCTTACTTTCTGTTAATTCATGTCGCAATGAGCGCGATGGTTGTGTCAAAGGAGTCATTTCACTCATGTCGTCTCCAGGATCAAAAACATCATAATCTTCTTCACCTGCCATGTTTTTAAATAATTAACTTTTTATTTTGTTTTATAAAAAAATGTCACAAGCATATGGCTCAATTCTTGACCCGCATAGAAGACTGAAAGAGCCCTTTGGCGTGAAGGGAAATAAACAGAATATTATTGTTCCAAATAATCCATCTACTATTGATTCAGATCAAATTCTTACTGTTAAATTTCCAGACCTAGGAGCAGATGAAGTGATTGTGCCGGGATCTGCACGGCTTACTTTTAAAATAGAACTCGAATCAGCAACAGACGAAAACAGGACAGTAGTCCAGAATCTGGGACGGGCAATCGTTAAGAAAATTTCTATAAAACTTGAGGGGCAAGAAATATTTTCTTTACACAATGCAGACATATTTCTAATCTATTCTGATCTATGGCTAACCGATAATGAAAGGGCCGATCTTGCGTTTCAAGGAATCGAAAATAACGAAGCACTAAAACACAGAATAGACGCCGAAGACGCTAAAGCCGGCAACAAGTATGAAGCTGTAAGTTTTGCTTATGGAAATCGCTTTTCTATACCCTTAGATTTTGAGTTGTTAAAAGCGCATGCGCCATACTTTCAAGGAGCATTAAAAGACAGATTGTCATATGAACTAACTTTTAATGAATACAAACGTGTCATTAAATCTACAGACACTGATTCCAAGTACAGCATTTTCGACATCTCGTTAGAGTTTGACATTGTTAGCAACCCTAACTTAGCAAGGCTGATTGAGCAACAATATCAGTCAAAATTAGCAATATATTATGAAAGAGTGATTCATCATTCAAAATATCCTAAAAGCAGAGCAGACACTATATGGAACTTTAGTTTTAGCGCCGCAGCACGATCCCTTAAAGGTATTTTATTGCTGTGTGAAGATGAAGAACCATTCAAAAGACAAAGTGAAAAGTTTATTAATCCTAAAATAACGAAAGTACAATGTTCAATTGAGGGTAGTCCTAACCAAGTCTACGGTAGCGGGCTTAAACCTTATCATCATTTTGATGAAATAAGAAAATTGTTTGGAGGCGGGAGGTGTAGAAATCCAACAGTAGACCTTGTGTCTAAAGATCTACACCTTCACAGTGTTAGACTTGATGAATATTTAACAACGAAATACGGTTTATGGATTGACCTAAGGTCAACAGAAGATAATCAGTTGCATGGGAGTGGGAGAACAGTTAAAGACGTAATAAACATTCAAATTGATAAAGAAAAAGAGAGTGATAAACCACTTAATGTACATTTGTTTTTAATATATGATGCGCAGCTGAATATTCAAGATAACAGATTAAAAGATATCCAATACTAAATTATTTTTATTTTTAAAAAGCATGTCTGTTACGACTTATCCAAAAGTGCCCAAAGAAGAGATAGTAAGCAATTCTGTTGCTGTAGACATAAAAACTTTCAGATTAACAAACATAACACAAATGCAACAAAAACTAGAGCAGGACCTTTCAAAATACAGCAAAACCAAACGAAGGTATTCTGCTGTCTTTAATGCTGTTACATATGTTAATACTGGAGCATCGATCACTAGTGCTCTATCAGCAGGAACAAGTGTAGGTCTCTTAGCAACAGGCGTAGGTGCACCGGTAGCTATACCTCTAGGTGGTTTGTCTTTAACTCTTGGCCTGTGTTCATTGGCTGTAAGTGCTGTCAGCAAAAAATAAAAGCTAAACTCCAAAAGCACACAGCTATGGTTCAACTAATAACAGCTAAACTTAGTTCCTTCAAACTGACAATAAATAAAGCACTTGCTGACTCAAACATCACGGATGAAGAATTTAGTCGCCTACAGGCTGATTTTGAGGACTACAAAAGACAAAAGTTTGATCTTCAAAGAAAGGCAAGGGCAACTTTTTCTCAACAACCAGACACCGATCAGATAAAAAAGGAATGTTTAAAAAAAGTAAACGAAACATTAAACTCTGTTCTAAACAGCTCACATTAACAACACCAAAGGGCGTTTATACTTTAGTTTATGAGTCCAAGCACAAAAAGACCGTTGATATTGATTCTGATTAAGTATTTTTTTTTAATTTAAATAAATATTTTGAGTTAGAAAAGAAACTCAGCATGGATAAGATATATGAAGGTTCAGATGAATTGTTTGAAGCAATGCTCGAGGAAGAGCGTTTGTCAAAAGCTTTAAATGAGGTCGTTTTAGAAGTTATTGATCCAACAAACGTGCAGGCAAGCGTTGTACATGCTATTTCTCAAGTTCCAAGTAAACTAACAATAAACCCCCCAGTTAAAGTAAGGATAGTTGTTTTAATCGACTATATAACAATAAACGAAGAAAATCTAGAAGTCTGGGTCTCAACTAAACAGCAGACTATTCTTTCTCATAATGACTTAACACCTGGTTGGGCAGATCAACTTCTTACACAGTTTAATGAAGCCTCTGAAGCAGCTAAAATGAGAGGCTCTGGTTGGTCAGAGGGTGAAGTCCTAGACATCAGATTAAGACAGGCTAAGTATGAGCCGATTGTAGGCAAGTCTTACATTCCACTGCCTCCAACATTAGTTGCAAAGAAAGCAGTTCTGAACATAAAGAATTCAGACGACAAATGTTTTATGTGGTGCGTTCTTGCTAGGCTGCATCACGTTGCCAAAAATGCAGAGAGAGTATCTAACTATTTACAGTGGGCCAATGATCTTAACTTTAACGGCCTTGAATTTCCTATGGCTGTAGACAAAATTGATCAGTTTGAAAAACAAAATCCATCAATAACTGTTAATGTCTACACATGGTCTGAAGAAACCAACCTTCTGCCAATTAGAGTGTCAAAGAACAGTCCAACAATAGGCGAACCAACCAAAACTCATGTAGACTTACTCCTGATGCAAAGCCTTAATGGGTTGCACTACACTCTAATACGCACAATGAGTAGATTACTAGTGCATACTACAAAACAACATAGCAAACAAGAATTCTGTAGAAAATGTTTAACAAGAATTCCGTCCGTTCAAGCTGCGAGCGAACATATAAAACATTGTATTAGCCCAGTTGACTGTGATACAGAACTAATTACGCCCGGAGAAGGCAGTAAAGTTAGTTTTAAGAACTGGAAACGGTTGCAAACTAGTCCATATGTTGTTTATGCAGACTTCGAATCACTCATTGTTCCTTATGAAGGACCAACCCTACAGAAACTTCCTAAAACAGTCTTAATGAGTAATCATCAGATTTGCTCATTTGCCTTCATCATTGTTAGGTCGGATGGCGCCCATTCAAAGCCAGAATTATACAGAGGACCAAATGCTGCAAAATACTTCTTAAAACGCATGCAGCAAGTGCGTAATGCCTGTTCTAATAATCTGAATTTATCTGAAATCATAATGACGCCTGAAGACCAACAACAGTATGACTCAGCCACTCACTGTTGGATTTGTGGTTTAGGCCTCTCCCCAGACGCAGAGAATCCAACAGTAAGAGACCATGATCACATTAGTGGAAAGTTTAGAGGAGCAGCACACAGTAAATGCAATCTTCAACTAAAGTTTGAACCAAAGACATGGAAGCTGCCTATATTCTTTCACAACTTGCGAGGTTACGACTCTCACCTTATAATGCAAGCAGTAACTAGCGACTTCAGGGTGTCATGCATTGCACAGTCATCAGAAAAGTACATGTGTTTCACTTTAAATAACATGTCTTTCTACGACTCTATGCAACACATGATGGGTTCATTAGAGTCACTGGCTATGTCCTTAAAGTCCTGCCCAATAACAGAAGAATATTTTGACCCAACTCTTGTTAGAAAGGGCGTTTACCCTTATGAGTACATGAACAGTTGGCAAAGGTTTGACGAAGATACACTTCCGCCTAAAGGCGCGTTCTTTTCTAGTCTCAGAGGAAAGGACATCAGTGATTCTGATTACCAGCATGCTCAAGATGCGTGGCAGAAGTTAGAGTGTAAAACGATGGGAGACTATCATGATTCCTATTTAATGGCGGATACCTGTTTGTTGGCGGACGTCTTTGAAAATTATAGGAAGACCTGCATGAAACATTACAGCCTGGATCCTGCGCATTACATTTCTGCGCCCGGGATGAGCTGGGACGCTTTCTTAAAATTTACTGGAGTACAAATTGATTTATTGTCTGACCTGCCAATGCTTCAGATGATTGAAAACGGATTGCGTGGGGGAATCAGTATGGCGTCGCACCATTACTGTAAAGCAAACAATAAATATTTGGATGACTATGATCCAAGTAGGAAGTCTAACTATCTTATGTATTTAGATGCAAACAATCTGTATGGTTGGGCTATGAGTCAATCACTTCCATTACGTAACTTTAAAATGTACACAGGACTCAAAGACATTCAAAAGTTTTTAAAATGGCTTCAGAGTCTAGAAGCTGATCAACAACAGGGCTTTATTCTAGAAGTTGATTTAGAATATCCTCATGAACTCCATGACCTGCATAATGACTATCCATTAGCGGCAGAAACCCTAAAAGTGTCAATGACAGAACCGCCTAAACTTGTGCCTAATCTTCGTGACAAAAAAAATTATGTCTGTCATTACAGACTTCTCCAATTTTATTTAAGACATGGTTTAAAGTTAACAGCAGTTCATCGTATAATTGCTTTTGATCAAGAACAGTTCATGAAACCATACATAATGAAGAACACTGATCTCAGAACTAAATCCACAGATGCTTCAGAAAAAGACTTTTTCAAGTTGATGAACAACAGCTGTTTTGGAAAGACTATGGAGAATCCGCACAAGCGTAAAGATGTTAGATTGGTCACCAGAGAGAACGATGCAATTAAGCTAACTTCTAAACCTAATTATCAGGACTTCAGAAGATTTCATGATCAGCTTTTTGGCATAATGATGAAAAAAAAGAAAGTCAAATTGGATAAGCCCGTTTTTATTGGGTTTACTGTTTTAGAATTATCAAAGCTTTTGATGTTAGAATTTCTTTACGACTACTTTAAACCCTTGTATCCTGAGTCCAAAGTACTTTACACAGATACAGATTCCTTTGTAATCGACATCCCTACTGAAGATATCTATAAAGACATGGAATTAGAAGTAGCTAAAGGGCATGCGGGATGGTACGACACATCTGATTATCCTAAAGATTCGCCTTTGCATTCAGATATTAACAAGAAGGTTTTAGGTAAGATGAAGGATGAATTATCTGGAGGTGTGATCAAGGAGTTTGTTGGTTTGAGGTCGAAAATGTACAGTCTTTCAAGCCAAAAAAAAGTTGTTAAAAAAGCAAAGGGAATATCTCGTAGTGTTGTGCAGTCAAGCATATCACATGACAACTACAAAGAAGCATTGTTTGGCAATAAGACTTTTCATCATGACAATTACAAGCTGCGATCTAATCTGCATGAGATTAACACAACTGTTGTAACAAAGAAGTCATTAGATAGAACAAACACTAAACGAGTATTTGTTAATCCAGAGTATTCATATGCAATTGGGCACTGGAGGACATTTGGTCAAGCGCAATTAGATACTCAGTAATTTCTTTATCCAGTATAGCTGGATTATTTGTGGTTGTTGTTTCAAGATTTTTGATTTTTTCATAAATATTAGGATCAATGGGTAGTTTATTCTTTATCATTGTTTTAATAATAAATCTGTACGCAAATAATTTTTTTTGAGCTTCCATTTTAAACTCAAATATATTTACGTAAATTAATTAAGCGGAACTGTGTCTGGCGGGATTATTTGCAGTTCTTCTTTCACAAAAGATCTTTGAGGGGCTGGTCGTTTTGTTGTGTCAGTTTCTCGTAAATAATACACGGGCGGATTCATTTTCACAATTTTTTTTATCTCATATGGATCAACACTCCAAACTGGATCTGTTGCCCTGATGCGGGTGTCCCCTTCTGCTTCTCCCGGCGAATAAAGGTATCTCACTTTCAAACCAAATGGTAATAGTTTGCTTGATGAAGACTCTCCTTCAACAACATTTATTTTTTGTTTTTTGATTGCTTGTACTGGTTTTAGACCTTTAAATTCTTCATTATTCATTGCACGTAGAACTGAGGGCAGTCTTTTTACCCATTCTGTGTTGCGAGAATTGTCAATCAGCTCTCTGTGATACTGGTAGGAAAAAAGTCTTTCAGATAACTGTTTGTTAAAGTTTTCAACCAAACCCTGTGATCTGTGAACACCCGGAATGCCTCTTTTAATGGTAACTCTATGTTTTAACAATAATTGATTCACTTGTCCTTTAAATTCTTTTCCATCATCGACTTGAATCATGCGAGGATAAGTTAAGGGTCCTCGTTGATATATCAGTTGTATAGCGACAGCAACAGCAGAAGCACTCTTTTGTGTTAATGGTTCCGCATCTTTGTATCTTGAAGCTATGTCAATGACTGTAAGTGCGTACTTAAATCTTTTTCGTCTAATCGTATCATGGGGTAAATATAGAAGATCCATTTGATGGGTGTCGTTCGGTATTGTGTTGACAAAGTGTGGTCTTTGTATTCGTTTAGGCGCTGGTAAATAAATTTGCCAAATCGCTTGTTTAGATAACCATTCTTTTGCTGTTTGTTCACTGACTCCCGCTGCTTGGCTAAGCTTTTTAATTGCTGTTATTCCCTTCCAATATCCTTTTGGAGAATAATAGATTTTGTACATTTTTATTCAGCCAATACTTTGTGCAACAAAATACACAGCGGTCA
This sequence comes from Conus canariensis, assembly GCA_033310375.1. Taxonomy (NCBI): domain Eukaryota; kingdom Metazoa; phylum Mollusca; class Gastropoda; order Neogastropoda; family Conidae; genus Conus; species Conus canariensis. The sequence goes on from CM065716.1 coordinate 12,101,060, forward strand.
TGCCAAAGACAATAAACAATATTTCTTGCATCTTTTGTTTTTCTGATGGTTGATAAAAGTCGCTAAATTTTGGTGGGGGCAATGTTTCAACTTGTTTGCCTGTTACTAGAAAATATTCTTTTATTGCCTGGTCAACATCTTTAAATGTGTAAGCTGCATGTCCCTGTTGTTTAAGTCTGTCGTTAATAAAATCTAACTGCTCCATTCTTTGCTTTTCATAGGTGTCTTGTGCAGCAGCTAGTTGCTCCATAGCTCTGTTATGTCTTTTTCTCTCATTGTTATTTTGTAGTTTACTAAATGCGTAATTACTTCCGCTAAAAGCAAGCGCATTAACCACAGCGCCGCCTATCATCATTACGAGTGAAGCCATTTTTATAAATGTATTTTTTTTACATATTTATATTTTCTGGAATTATTCCTTGCTTAACTAGAAAGTCTTTCGTAGCAAACGAAGCTGTAATGACAGCAATCAGCTTTGCTGAGTCTTCAAAGCCTAGTTTGCCAAGATCTGCTGGTTTTATTTTTAACAGGCTTTTACCAAGCATTGTGTATCCAACACTTAGGCCTCCAATAACAGCAGAATGGTATACAAGGTTAGTAATAGTTTTTTCGGCGCTCATTTTTAAAAAATAAAATAATATTTATTTATTAATAAAACATGAACTGCGATGATTTACTTCCTGAACTTACAAATGATCAAGTTGATGACCAAGCTATTATGCGTCAAAAGGAAAGGCTGTATTCTTTAGCAGCATGTGGAAAAACAAAACAGTACCTTGGAAATGAATTCAGCATAGAACAGATTCAACAAATGTCGCCACAAGACATTGTAAAGTATCACAACAGGTATGAAGCGCAACTGGGGTCAAGAATGGTAAAAAGTGTTGGGCAAACGGTTCTTAGTTTGTACACTAAACTAGTTAGTAGATTTGCTCCCATTGATTCTGAACAAGATTTTATGTATGATTTAACACAGGATCCCGTTTTAACAAAGTCATTAGAGTCTCTAGGATGTGATCTATATTACAGATTTGGAACATTGTTATCGCCATTAATCATGGGATTAATTACTTTTAATCATATAGATTTTGTTTCCCTTCAAAATGACCGAGCCAGAAAATCAGCAGAATCAGAAAACATTGAATCAGGTGGAGAAAGTGACCAGTAAAAAGCCTCCTCATCCTGGGCGTGTTGCAGCAGGAAAAAAATTAGCAGAGTGGAACAAACAAAAAAAATTAATGTTGCAATCACAGAATATAACTCATAATGAAAAAACACCAGTTGTGCCAGAGCCACAACAAGAACAAGTTGTTTCAAGACCCGCAACATCATCATGGATTATTTGGATTAAAAGAGTTAGCATTTTTGGCGTCATTGCTGTTGGTGGGGGTGGTTATTACGTTTATAAAACATATAAAGAAAGACAGCAAAAACCAAAGCAGCCCAAAAAATCACAGCCACTAAATACAAAATCTGAACAAAAAAGAATACCAGAACCGCCAACAACAAAAGATCATTTTGATCCATTTGATATGCAGTAATATTTCAAGAACTTAATAAATAATTATAAGTGACTTGAATAAGAACTTGATAACGACTTCATGACGACTTGATGAAAACTTAAATAAGAACTTGATAAGAACTTGAGGTAACTTGATTAAAAACTTAAAGTAACTTGATTAAGAACTAGATTAAGAATTTGGGGTAACTTGATTAAGAACTTGGGGTGACTTAATTAAGGACTTGGGGAAACTTAATTAAGGACTTGGGGTGACTTAATTAAGAACTTAATTAAGGACTTGGGGTGACTTAATTAAGGACTTGGGGTGACTTAATTAAGGACTTAGGGTGACTTAATTAAGGACTTGGGGTGAAAAGTGGAACTGGTAGGACCACTTGTCATTTGATATGTCAGCCACTTGCTTTGTGACTGAACAGGATGTGCGTGGGCGCTGTGTAGTGTCGGGCTGGCCTGCAACTACTAGTTAAGCGCGATGAAGAACAGAGAAAGAGGCAGCTCACGCTATAGCAAAGAACGTGTTAGCGCACGCCCGCTGTGCAGGACAGACCGCGCCGCGAGCCCGGTGAGAGAAGAAACGCAGTAGGCGCGCAAGGCGTGTTTTATTGATTTTTAGGTCAGAACATAGGGAGACACACAGTTTGTAAACAGGACGCTCAGCCTGCTGACTTACTGCGTCGTTATGATTGTGTTGTCTTGGCCTTGCAAAAAAGCTGACAGTCAACCGACTGGTAGTACAGACTGTTTGGGGGAACGCAGACACTATTTATTATAGATGACTGTTCGGCCGAAACTGGCTTTCAGTGGAAGACATGCTGGGATAAGTGTGTGGATTTTATGTCAAAAATATAACTCAGTTTTAAAAGACTTTAGAGAACAGTTAAAGACTGTAGTTTTATTCCACATGAAAGACAGAGACGCATTTGATGAATGTATGCGTGAAAATGATGTTATTGAAGACGATCAAGAAAAACGAAGGATTAAGCAAAAACTTAAGTCACAAAAGTTTTCTAAATTAGTGTTAAAAACAGATAATCCTACACATTATGTATGTTTGTAAAGTGTTTACTATTAGAGAACTATAAAATAGGCATTCTGGGTAAGCCGGCGGAGCAACAGCGAAACCGGCTTCAGCCGGTTGGAGCTGGCGGAGGTGGGTGAGCCAGAATGCCTATTTTATAGTTCTCTGAACTTAAGTATTTTATGGTTGCCGTGATCTTATCCGTGAAAAGAAAATAAATCAGTTCTGTGCTTGAGACAGTCCTTTTGAGTGAAAAACAGTCACTTGCAGCATAAACAGTAATTAACCCTTTCATCCTGTCTAAGTTAACAGCCAGAATAGCCTCTCCTGCATGGCCATTTTGGGCTGAGCTAAACGAATGGAAGGGACACTTCATTTAAACCAGAATATCTCAAAAACTATTTTGCTAAGAGACTAACAACTTTACTGCTGAACAACATTCGTGATTCAACTTGTGGCAATGTACCAGCCGCCGTGGTGAAGTGGTTAGCGTTGCGGACTCCCAGCTGGGAGGTCGTGGGTTCGAATCCCATCAGAGTCATGTGGGTTTTTCTGCCCCGACCGGCTCCTACCCAGAGTTGAGTTTGCTGCAGACTCAGTTGGGAAGACTGGGACCACACAGTCGAGTTTCATCCACTTAATGGATGCGTTTCTGAGAGTGTTCTCAAATTTCATGACCAACACTGCAGGTGCCTGTATCTCTCGGGCCTGGTTGACGCCGGGATATATTATGAAAGGAAGCGTAGAGTACAGCCCTGTCATGTAGTCTCAGACCGAAATGGAAATCCGTAGCATCATCTTAATCATCCTCATTCTCATCAATCAGCATTTAAAAAAAAAAAAAAAAGTCTCAAATTCTGTGGCCCTTCATGCCCTGCTCTCATGGTGACCTCAGTTTCGGTGTCCTCTCCACGTCTGTGGCTTTGGTTTGGTTCCGTCGGGGTCACCGGTGTTGGCGAGTCCATGGGGGCTATCGTTGGACGGACGTGGTGGCACCCTCCGGAGGGAGAGCTCACTCACGCCGGCTCCGCGACTAAGCAATTATTGTCGTCAGTAGGGGGCTTAGTAGGTGGTGTCCTGCGTATGTTAGATCAGAACAGGCGCCACTGAACACCACCGAAGTGACTCGGCAGCAGTGCAGTGTCTCCTCCGGTGGGTTGCCTCTCGACGACTTGACATTGATTGCTCCCTGTGGATTGCCGGTGCCGGGGCTGCGGCGGGGCCTGCCAGGCTGTGGCTGTGGACGGGGTGTCAGAATGAGCGGCGTGGGTACACTGCCTCTGAGGTGGCGCAGAGGTTGGGACAGGAAAAAAAAACGAAACTTGTGGCAATGTCCAGCAGGACAAGAAAAACAAATGCTGAAAGGTGCGAGTGGCACCCATAGACGTGTTTGTTTTTGTTGTCGTAATGGACATTTTCACAAGTTCATACACCAAGTCTAACAATTTCACTACTGAAGAACATTTTGTGTATGAACTTGTGAATATGATGCTTTTTTTTTCAGACTTTTGATGCTTTGACAAGCTCAGCATTATTGTATTCTATGCTAAACTATGTTTTTTTTTACTTATTTATTTTTTGTAATATAAGTGATTTGTGTTGCTTCCTCTTCTCAGTGGTATTTCATGGTTCATTTGGTGTTGTCTCTTCTTCTTAATATTATGTCATGGTTCGTTTGAATTTGTGTGTTGTTTCCTCTTCTTAGTATGATTTCATGGTTCATTTAGGATTTTGTTTTTTCCTCTTCTCATTGGTGTATTGTGGCTCATTTAGTTTTGTGTTGTTTCCTCTTCTTAGAGTTATTCGCCGCTTGTTTGGATTTGTGTTGTTTTCTCTTGTTAGTGGCGTGTCGTGTTCATTTAGATTTGTGTTGCTTTTTCTTCTTAGTGGTATGTCGCTTTTTATTTGGATTTGTTTTATTTCCTTTTGTAGTGGTATTTCATGGTTCATTTAGATTTGTGTTGTTTCATTGTCTTAGTTGTATGTCATGGTTCATTCAAGTGTGTGTTGTATCCACTTCAGATTGGTATGTCGTGATTCATTTGGATTTGTATTGTTTCCTCTTAGTTGTATGTTTCAGTTCATGTAGATTTATGTTGTTTCCTTTTCTTAGTGGTATGTCATGATTTGTTTGGATTTGTTTTGTTGGCTGTTCGTAGTGGTATTTCATGGTTCATATAGAATTGTGTTGTTTCCCCTTCTTGACTGTTTGTCATGGCTTTATCTGTTTTTATGTTTTTTCATATATACTCTTTTTTTTTTTCTTTTTTTAAGCTGTGTATACTTGCCTTGTTGATCACCGATTCCCAACCCAGCCTTGCCTGCTTTCTTGCTATGCGGGCATGGATCACATCATTTTTGGGGGTGGGTGTCCAAAACATTTTTTGAAAGGAACTGATTGAAGAAATGAAAATACAGAGAGAAGGAGAGGTGGGGGGTAGAGCGGCAGCAGCTTTTCATCTCCGAAATTTATGTGAAAGAGGGTGGGTGGTGGGTTGGAGTGGGCAGCATACCATCGCCTACCACCTGCGGTTCCCAGTGTTCTTGGTCAACATTCTTTTTCCCACAAAGAGAGGAAGCTCCTTCTGGATCTCCCCCTGATTTCTTGACAGGCTCTCTCTCTCTCTCCCTCCCTCTCTCTCTGCAAACCCTTTTTTGTTTTTGGGAGTGGGAATGGGAGGGGAGCATTCTTAAGCAAGGACAGTGCTCCGCTGTTTCAGAGCTTTCAGGACATGTCCTCCTTCTCCTCCCCTATCTGCCTCCAACTCCCAGAGGGAAAATTTTGATCCAAAGAAGTAAAATGGTGCAGTCAGATGCAGCCAAGAAATTGCTGTTCATAACATCTCACCAAAATGCCACTAAGGAAGTTACAAACAAGGTTATGACCTAAATTGTGTTAGAAAAATGTTTCTTGCCTTCTTTGTCCTTTTTTTCCCCTCTTCTTTTTCTTTTCTGGAGGGGGAACAGTGGGGGTCAGAAACCCTGGATCCCCTCCCATGTTTTTTTTTCTGTCTTTTTCTTTTTCTTTCTTTTTTTAATCTTTTTTGCAGGGGGGGGGGGGGGGGGGGGGGACCTTGGGGCACCTCCCTATCTCTAATCCGCTCCTGATATGGCCTGTGTCAGCTAAAGAATGGAAGGAGGCAAATTTAGCACCATGTTTCTACCATTTGTAATGCAGAAGATGAATGTAGTGTGCTGTTTGTTTGATAAAGTGTTTTTGTACTCTGCTATTTTCATATCTAAACTCAAGTTTCCTATTTTGCATGATTGTAGTGAGTTGTTATGTAAGTAATGCTCACTAAGCTGATATCATATCCAAACATAACTTTACTGCATTGTTTGCAAAGTAAGATGTAGTTGTTTTTTTTACCATGTTGTTCATGATTGTAAACATGATTGTAGTGTGCTGCTTTTGCTATGCTGTTCCTGTGGATGGAAATACACACTAATACAACCCAAATTTGTGCATGAGGTCTAGCATTTTGCTGCCTGAAGTTAGACCTAGTCTCCCAACAAAAGAAAATGCACTACTCACTCGTAGCTTTCGACAGCCATCTGGCCATCTTCTTCAGCAATGCTGTTGTTGACTTTGTGAACTCTCGATTCAGATCCCATCTAACATTGCTACCTTTTTTTTTTTGGAAGTGTTTTTAGTTTGGAAGTTCCGTTGAATCTGCAGAGAAGAATGTGTTTTCAGTAGTACATAAAAGGTTTCTTTATGTTGAAAAACGAAAAAGATTATGGTGCTTCAAAGTGTCTCGGCAGTATGGAAGCCATTGTAAGAAGGATTTTTAACAATGCAGCACTCTCATGCAATATGATGGAAAGGGTGGCCAGATTACCAGTTCATCGCATTGTGTGCAAAATTATCAGTTTATCATATTCCTAGCTTTATTCAGGCAAAAAGTGAAATAGATCAAACTTTTGATGGTTTGGTTGTGCAAAGTTATCAGTTTATCACATTCCTCACTTAACTGAAACAAAAAGGGAGTTTTCTATATAAGATTTTTGATGATTTGGCTGTGCAAAATTATCAGTTTATCACATTCCTCACTTAACTGAAACAAAAAGAGTGAAAAATGTCAAACTTTTGATGGTTTGGCTGAGCAGAATTATCAGTGAATCATATCCCTAGCTTTACTGAGGCAAAAAGAGTGAAACGTATCAAACTTTTTTGATGTTTGGCTGCAGGCTGATGCCGCAAACCCATTTAACCCCTAACTGACCCCTGCTATCGTTTGTTGAATGTAGTCTTACCCGGCTTATGCTTATCCGTCAGTTTGTGTGCAGATGTCACAAACATGTATATACATATTGCTGTAAGTGTGTCATTGATTTTTTTTTTTTTTTGCTTTAAAAGAGCCTAGGTGCAGTTGGCTGCACAGTAGTTAAACAGAAACCCATTCAGCTTTGTTAAATCAAATGACATCCTTTCTGTCCTCATTGTTTTCATGATATACAATTGCTTAAAAAGTAAAGATGTAAAAATGAGAGATGCACGTTAGCTGCAGTTTGTGGATCGCTTGTTTCAAGAGGATCAGGTCAGTATTTCATTTTGATGATCGACCATTCCAGTTGTCCATCCTGATGCATGCATGTGGACACCGTTAATCAATGAGGAATGGACACAGGTTCATCATAACCAGATTGGAAGGACAGTTCATGCTTAATTGTCTGTGATTTTAGTGATTGGAATTCGTTTTTGAAAATATATGCACTGACTGGAGCTACTATTCATATAATATACTGATTTGTTCATTATTTGTGGTGTGTGTTGAGGTGAATGGGGGTCTTCCTGCTTTTTGCTCTTTCTTGTTTGTCTTTTCTTTCTCCTTTTTCTATTTGTCGTTCTCCTTCTTCTTCCTCTACTTCTCAATCTCGACAGTCTGTCACAATAGTGACAATGATTGATGTGTGCGTGCACGTGTGTGTATGTAGATGTATGTATGTATGTGCATGTGTGTGTGTGTGTGTGTGTGTGTTTGCATGTATGCACATGAACTGCATTGGTGCAGTTAAACAAGGTACCAAAAGCAGCCAAATTGTCGACGCCGCATGTCCAAGTTCTATATGGTACAGACCCATATGTTTCATTTTGAAGAGAGGGTCTGGGTAACAATCCTGATGATGCATGATATCTAAGTTCCATTGTGCAGCAGGCATTTAGTCCAAAGAATTACAGAATTCTCTTGGGGCTCTTTTCTTGTGGATGCAAAATTTCAGCAGTCACTGGTGTTAATCGTTTTGCCAAATTTCGAAAGGAAAGTTAGTTATGTGAGAGGTGATGTTAAACCTAGCAAAGAAGTAACTGGTGACCATAGGCTGTGTGCTAGAGAGAAGAAAGAGTAGGAAGGAGAGGGAGGATGTGTCGTGCAGGAGGGATGGGGGAAGCAACCAAGAGAAAGTGCAGAAAGGAGACTGAAACAACTGTGATGCATTGAATAGGAAGATAGAGAATGATTAGTACACCCGAACTGAAGTGTTTCAAGTGCTGAGAAATGCTGTTTTCCAATTTAGCCCAAGAGCCTTCCTTACCTTCCATCCTTCCTTTCTTCCTTCTTTCATTCTTTCTTATTTTCTTGCTTGCTTGCATTTCATTTCATTTCTTTTTCTTTTCCTCTTTTTTCTTTTTCTTTTTTTTTGTTGTTGTTGTTGTTGTTGATTTTTTTTGTTGCTCTAGACTGAAATTCCATCTGTAGATTAGCTGTTAAGTTTTCTTCCTTCTTCTCTTCAGTTCTCTCCCTTCTTCTCTTCAGTTCTCTTCCTTCTCCTTCTTCTCTTCAGTTCTCTTCCTTCTCTTCAGTTCTCTTCCTTCTTCTCTTCAGTTCTCTTCTCCTTCTTCTCTTCAGTTCTCTTCCTTCTCTTCAGTTCTCTCCCTTCTCTTCAGTTCTCTTCCTTCTCTTCAGTTCTCTTCCTTCTTCTCTTCAGTTCTCTTCCTTCTTCTTCTTCTCTTCAGTTCTCTCCCTTCTCTTCAGTTCTCTCCCTTCTCTTCAGTTCTCTCCCTTCTCTTCAGTTCTCTTCCTTCTCCTTCTTATCTTCAGTTCTCTTCCTTCTCCTTCTCTTCAGTTCTCTTCCTTCTCTTCAGTTCTCTCCCTTCTCTTCAGTTCTCTTCCTTCTTCTCTTCAGTTCTCTTCCTTCTCTTCAGTTCTCTTCTTCTCTTCAGTTCCATTCCACAGTATTTTTTCACCCATGTCACAGTTTACACCCAGCTCGAACAGATCAATGACCGTTTGTTAAAAGTAGACCCAGTAGGTCGAAACGCATTGTGTTTGTTTTGCGATGTGTCTGTTCCTTTGATCGGCGTCTTGGTAATGCTGGTTTTGCTTTTACGTTTTAATCTCCAGACAACCCTTTTCTCCTGAGTCTGCAGTGAGACAACTTGGCTGTTGTTAATCTAACGTCAACGTGTTGATAAATGCGGTCAACACATCTGCTTTTAATCTGCAGTCAACGCATCTGTTGTTAATCTGCAGTCAACATATATGTTGGTAATCGAAAATACATCTGTCTGGTAAACGTAGTCAACATATCTGTGTTTAATCCGCAGTCAACATATCTACTGGAAAATGCAGTCGACAATTTGTCTTTGAACTGCAGTCGACATGTCGGTTGGTTATCTTTAGTCAACACACCTAGCGGTAAATGCAGTCAAGAGGAAACAACCAATAGGGCGTGTCCTTTGTATCATCATACTCGGTTCTGTTAGAACTGAATCAAATACCAACTACGCATAGGCTACATATCATCTCTTTGCAACTGCCAGCTGAACGACATCAGAATTTTGAAGTGTTTCCACAGTAACACACTACACACCATGTCACACACTAGGGTTCCGGTTACACATAACAAAAGCAAACGAATCGTCCTACCTCAAACAGTCATACAGCTGCATACTTCAAAATGTAGAAATATCTAACACTATAGTAACAACGATCTAATTCACCACCACACTCATAATAATGACGGTTCCTGTAAACCATAACAATCTAATTAACCACCACACCATTGTAATGACGGTTCGTATAGGCACAACGATATAATTCACCACCACAATCATAAAATGACAGTTCCTATAGGCACAACGATCTAATTCAACACTACACTCATATAATGACGGTGCCTGTAAACCAAGACGATCTAATTCACCACCACACTATTGTAATGACGGT
>CM065716.1:12115768-12135768 GCA_033310375.1 Conus canariensis
ACAGAGACAATAGCCATGACATAGAGACCTAAGTAACGACACAGGGACATTAGTTACGATGAGGATATTAGCAAGGACACATGGACATCAGCTATGACACAGGGACGTCAGATGTGACACGGGGACATTAGCATTGACATAAGACATCAGTTACGGCACCTGGAGATTAGTTATAATGACACAGGGACATCAGGTATGACACATGGACATCAGCTATGACACAAACTTATCAGCCGACATAGGGGTATCGCTTATGATACAGTAACATTTGTTATCATACACAGACGTCTGCCTTAACACAGAAACATAGACTATAGTGCACAGATATCAGCCATGACAAAGAGACGTCAGTTATGATGACAAAGAGACATCCAGAACATCAGCAATGATGACAAAGGGACATTGGTTATGATGACAAATGGACATTAGTTATGATGACAAATGGACACTAGTTATGATGACAAATGGACACTAGTTATGATGACAAATAGACATCAGCTATGATGACAAATGGACACTAGTTATGATGACAAATGAACACTAGTTATGATGACAAATAGATATTAGCTATCATGTCAAATGCACATTAATTATGATGACAAATGGATATTAGTTATGATGACAAATGAACACTAGTTATGATTACAAATAGACATCAGCTATGATGACACATGGACACTAGTTATGATGACAAATGAACACTAGTTATGATGACAAATAGATATTAGCTATCATGTCAAATGCACGTTAATTATGATGACAAATGGACATTAGTTATGATGACAAATGAACACTAGTTATGATTACAAATAGACATCAGCTATGATGACAAATGGACACTAGTTATGAGACAAATGGACATTAGTTATGATGACAAATAGACATCAGCTATGATGACAAATGGACACTAGTTATGATGACAAATAGATATTAGCTATGATGACAAATGCACATTAATTATGATGACAAATGGACACTAGTTATGATGACAAATGGAGATCAACTATGGTGACAAATGAACATTAGTTACGATGACAAATGGACATTAGTTATGATGACAAAGGGACATCAGCAATGATAACAAAGGGACATTAGTTATGACGACAAATGCACATTAGCTATGATGACAAATGGACATCAGCTATGACACAGAAGTATCAGCTATAAAACAGAAACATTAGCTATGACAGTGACATCGAGTATAAGTTATCATAGACTGTTTATTACATGTACATCAGATCTGACACGGACATCAGATATGACACAAAGGATATTATCTATGACACTAGGACATCGGCTATGACGCAAGAACAACACTCATGGATACAGAAATATCAACTATGACACAGAGATGTCGCTTATGAAATACGGACATTGAGTATAACAAACTGACATCAACTATGACACAGGGACATCAGTTATACCACACAAGGACATCAGCTGTAACACAAAGACATCAGCTATGACACAGGGACATCAGCTATGACACAGGGACATCAGCTATGACACAGGGACATCAGCAAATGTGACTCAGGGACATCAGCTGTAACAAAAAGACATCAGCTATGACACAGGGACATCAGCTATGACACAGGGACATCAGCAAATGTGACTCAGGGACATCAGCTGTAACACAAAGACATCGGCTATGACACATGGACATCAGCTATGACACAGGGACATCAGCTATGACACAGGGACATCTGCAAATGTAACTCAGGGAAATCAGCTGTAACACAAAGACAATAGCTATGACACAGGGACATCAGCTATGACACAGGGACATCAGCAAATGTGACACAGGGACATCAGCTATGACACAGGGACATCAGCTGTGACACATGGACATCAGCTATGACACAGGGACATCAGCAATGTGACACAGAGACATCAGCTATGACACAGGGACATCAGCTATGACACAGGGGACATCAGCAATGTGACACAGGAACATTAGCTATGACACAGGGACATCAGCTATGACACAGAAACATTAGCTATGACACAGGGACATCAGCTGTGACACAGGGACATCAGCTATGACACAGGGACATAAGCTATGACACAGGGGACATCAGCTATGACACAGGGACATCAACAAATGTGACGTAGGGACATCAGCTGTAACACAAAGACATTAGCTATGAAACAGGACATCAGCTATGAAACAGGCACATCAGCTATGACACAGAAACATTAGCTATGACACAGGGACATCAGCTGTGACACAGGGACATCAACTATGACACAGAGACATCACCTATGATACAGGGGACATCAGCAATGTGACACAGGAACATTAGCCATGACACATGGACATCAGCTATGACACAGGGACATCAGCTATGACACAGGGACATCAGCATCAGCTATGACACAGAGACATCTGCAATGTGACACAGGGACATCAGTTATGACACAGGGACATCAGCTATGACACAGGGGACATCAGCTATGACACAGGGACATCAGCATCAGCTATGACACAGGGACATCAGCTATGACGCATGGACATCAGTCACACTGTTCAAACGTCAGGTTTAGCTACCTCAAAAAGGACAGAGTAAAAACACAGGAACATCTGTTGTAACACAGAGTCTTTAACTATAACACGAGGAGACTAACATTTTACAAGAGTCTACACGAGTGTCGTGAAAATACGAGTTAATACACCGACCCCTGACATGATGTCCATGGTATCCGTCAGATAAATTGCACTACTGAGGTCTGAAGTGAAAAAAAAATACACCACCAGTTCCGCCATGGCCTCAACGGTGAACCACCGTTTACCCAACACAGTGGCTACAGCGAGCACAATACATAACTCTTTATTTACATCCTGGCCACGACACAACAACAACAGTGATGACGACACCTAGAACAACACCCAAACTGTGATCAGTCAGTCAGTCCCACAGCCCAATCGGATGGGCATGTCAGGTTTGGGGTGCACGGTAATCGCCTGGCAGTGTAGATGACGAAACTCCCGCCCACATTCGTCATAGCCCTCCACGCTGTCCTACAGCAGTCAACAACACACGGTGCACGTGAAACTCGGAAAGAAGAAGAAGAACACTGTCAAATGACCCCCCACACTGTCCGCGCGCATCTTGCTGGCAGAAGCCAGCATTCTGGGTCTGTCTGTCTGACAGGGTCTTGTGATAGTTTTTATGAGAACTGCGGTCCAGCATCTTGCCAGAGCTCCGACCTTGAATGTTTTGAGCGACAGCTATTGTCCACCATGTCTCCAGGGCTTGAGACGTATCATACATGACCTTCAAATGTTTTCAGTGAGAGCTACCAACCGGCCGCCTTGCTTCACAAGCCAGAGCTCCGAGTTAATTCTATGTAGCATTGCATTTCTTTTGGGGGGTGGGTGGGTGGGGGTGGGGGTGGGGGTGGGTGAGAGCTACTAAAGTACAGCACCTCGCTGGCTGACGACAGCTGTGGATGTGTTCTGCGTGACTTTGGATGGTTAAGTTGAAAGCTGCAGCACATCCATGGGAGAAGCCAGGACTCCGAGTGTGTTCTATATGACGTTGGATGTTTTCCCTTTGCTATCTCATATTCCGTGCCACCCCAGTGGCATTGCACCCACGCCGTTCTTTCCGCCTCCTCGTCCACAACCACAGCCTTGCTTGTCCTGCAACGTACCTTGTACTTGCAGTCCACAGGGAGCAGTCAATATCCAGTCGCCATCAGGAAACCCGCATGAGGAAACACGGCACTGCTGCCGAGTCACTTCAGTGCTGTTCAGTGGTGCTTGTTCTGATCCCTCACTAACAAAAGTAACTTCTCAGCGGAACCAGCGTGAGTGAGCTCCCCTGCCGGCGGGCGCCATCACGTCCATCCCACGACAGTCCCCGTGAGACTACCGATACTGGTGATCCCGACAGAACCACACCGAGGCCATAGGCGTGGGGAGGACATCGAAACTGAAGTCACCATGAGAACAGAGCACCTAGGGCCACAAACTTTGAGACTCTTTTGTTTCTGTTTCAAATGTTAAACGATGAGGATGAAAATGACGAAGATAATGCAGTAGATTTCCATTCTGGTCTGGGACTGCGCGACAGGGCTGTACTCTACGCTTACTTTCAAAATATATCCCCGGTAACCCTGGATGTTCTTTTCTTTTTTTTTTTTAGAAGCAGCTACTACTACAGTCCAGCGCCTCACTGGCAGAGACAGAGCTCTGGCTGGGTGCTTTGCATGGTGTCAGCGAGAGCTATTATTGTCTGGCACCTTGCTGGCAGAAGCCAGAGTTGTGAGGCGCCCTACGTGGCCTTAGACGTTTTCTGTGAAAGCTACAGTTCGGCATCTGTCTGACAGCGGCCAGAGCTGAGATTGCGTCCTTCGAGTCATTGGATTTCTTTGTGTGTGTGTGTGTGTGTGTGTGTGTGTGTGTGTGTGTGTGTGTGTGTGTGTTGGAGGGGGGGGGGGGTAGATAAGATCTATACAGTCAGGAAATTGCTTCAAGAACCACAGCTCTGAATGTGTCGCATGGCTTGGATTTTTCTTCTTCTTTCTTTTTTTTGTTTTGTTTTGTTTTGTTTTACACGAACATTAGAGTGTGGAGTCAGTGCTGTAAATGTGGGGGGGGGGGGGGGGGGACGTGCGGCGGGCGGTGGGGCAAAGGAACGATGCTTGCTTCTTCTCTCTTCTCTTTTCCTTTTCCGTGATGTCTTTGACGTGTGCTGAAAGGGGAAAAAAGAAAGAAGAACGATGGACATTGACTGTTTGTGTAATGATAACACGGATATGTCAGTTATCTCTCCCGTTCTGTCTTCTGTCTCTGACAGTGTACTGCGAAAAGCGGAAAAAAACACGAAAGACAACACAAAAAAAAGACTAAACAAAAGGCTGTGTAGTAAGATGAAACAGCGCGCAGTAACAGTATCGCCCCGTCTTCGTCTACACTCTTCACACACACAACACACACACAACACACACACACACACACACACACCACACACCACAGCACACACACATCACACACACACACACACAACACACCACACACACACACACACACACACACACACACACACACACACACACACACACAACACACACACACACACACACACACACACACACACACACACACACACACACACACACACACCACACACACACACACACACACACACACACACACACACCACACAACACCACACACACACACACACACACACACACCACAACACACTCACACACACACACACACCATGCTGGCAGGATCGTCCCCAGTAGCCGGGCGTACAGCGACACTTGCCCTGCTGGCAGCGTGCATGGTTCAAACACGGGTGGGCACACCGGGGCACCTTGTGCCGGCACAGTGGACCGCTGTAGCCACTGTGACACTGGCACTGGCCGGGCCGGACACACACGCCCTTGCTGCCACAGCCTGGCTCGCATATGGCTAAGGAGGACAACACCATATATTGAGTACATGAAGAAAAAAAGAAATAATTGAATAAACTAGTAAACAAAACAAACAAACAAACAAATGAATAAGCAGATGAAATACATAATTGAATAGCTAATAAACAAATCAAACAAAGAAATAAATAAGCAGATGAAAGACATAACTGAATTAACCAGTGAACAAAAGTTAGTTTCAAAATGGAGTGACTGAGGGCGGAAAATGAAGCAAAATTTAGGAAGAGAGGGGGTTAGTTACCGCCAAGGACATAGACAAACAAAGTACAGGACAAGACACAATGCATTTCGACCTCTTGGGTCTTCTTCAGGCAAAAACAAATAACATTTAGGACAGTGAAAACGAAGAACGAGAAACCACTCATCTTCTCATATTCGACGCACGATCAAAATGGACACACCGGGACGTCTGTGTTTGTTTTATGATCTAATGTTCAGTGTGCTGTAAATTTCGCTCTGTTGCATTTACCACTCACACCGAAAGGAACAATCAAACAAAAGAACAACCACACCACTTGCAAGAAGAGATGCACAATGTGTGTGTGTGTGTGTGTGTGTGTGTGTGTGTGTGTGTGTGTGTGTGTGTGTGTTGTGTGTGTGTGTGAGAGAGAGGAGAGAGAGAGAGAGAGAGAGAGAAGAGAGAGCATGCGCACGAATGAGTATGTATATACGTAAGAGAGAGAGAGAGAAATAGAGAGAGAGGGGAGAGAGAGAGAAGAGCCCTTCAGTTTCAAATTCAATACTGCGGTGCATAAAGTATATCGGCCTGTCTGTCCTTTGAATACATACACTTGGTGAGAATCGAACACACTTTTTTTGGTAGGCCTGCCCCCAGCCCTTGATGGACATACCGTTCTGACAACGAGCTCCCTTGTAGCCCTGCGAACACTGACAACGGTTGTGGAATACGCAGATGCCGCCATTTGCACAACTCGGCACGCAGCGGAAAGGATGGCCTGCAAAACACACACACACACACACACACACACACACACACACACACACAACACACACACACACACACGTTTAGGTCTGATAGTCACCAAAGTTATTACTGTTATGTGAGCCAATGACCGGGTGAACAGAACTTTCCTATATGGTAGAACCCGGATACCACGTAACAATGGTGTTTGCGAAATTTACGTCAAGTCCTACAAAAACATGTTTAACAGAGAACTGGGGATACCTCGAGAAATGCACCACGGCGCTTCCCCGTCATCTAAAAGACAAAGAGTGTGAACAGGGCTTCTGCAAATGGATTGAAACATTCTATAAAAATATCAACTCATGTGTCCTTGTTAATGGTCAAGTTTCTAGTTGGTTTGAGATAGACCGCGGATGCAGACAAGGTGATCCACTATCGCCATATTTATTCCTATTATGTGTTGAAATTCTAGCATTAATGATTCGGGAAAATATAAACATACGTGGAATAGTTATAGATACAGTCGAACATAAGCTTTCTCAGTATGCAGATGACACGGAATTTCTTTTAGCAGGCGACATAAAATCATTTGAAACATGTATAAACGTACTGGAAATGTTTGGTCGAATATCGGGGTTATATATGAGTCCTGGAAAAACTAGCGCTGTTTGGTTGGGGAGCTGTAAAAATTCTGCTGTTCGATACATGGACCATTTAGGTATGGAGTGGAACCCACAAAAATTCAAAATTCTTGGAATCTGGTTTACCAACGATTTGCAAAACTGTGCAGATATTAATTATTCTGAAAAATTAGCGGACGTGAAACATTTGTTCAAGATTTGGGTGAGAAGACAACTAACTCCTTTGGGCAGAGTGGCAGTTTTAAAATCGCTTATTTTATCAAAACTCATCCATTTGTGGATATTACTACCTAATCCACCTGACACTTTCTTTCAGACTTTACAAAATTACTGTTACAAATTTGTGTGGAATAAAAAGCCAGACAAAATAAATAGAAAAACTGCTCACAAAAGTATTCAAAACGGTGGTCTTGGACTACCAGAATTAAAAACGTTTGCTTGTTCCCTAAAATTGACGTGGCTGCAAAAAGTTCAGACTACACACCACAAATGGAAAACTATTACAACATCTAACTTTCCACTTTTAAGCGATATTGAGAAATATGGACCAGAAATACTTTCTTCCTTCTGTAAATCAAATGTATTTTGGACAGAGGTATTTATGGCGTACAAACACTTTTTCTACAAAGTTAACTGTAAGACTTCTTATGAACTCCTTGCGGAACCAGTCTTTTATACAAACAGAATACAAATTGGGAAAAAGACTATTTCGGGAAAAGCATGGATCAACAAGGGCATATATTGCATTGCTCATTTTTTGCTTGACAATGGCCAGTTTATTTCTTACGAACAATTTAAACAAAAGTATGATGTAAACATTAATTTTGTCACTTTTTCTGGTATTAAAGCAGCTATTACTGAATACATACAAAAAACAAAAATCAAAGTTGAAAATACAAATGAATGTTTAAATATGCATGTATGTGAGCCGGAATAGCTCAGTTGGTAGAGCGCCTGACTCGTAATCTTGGTTATCCTGAGGTTGCGGGTTCGAATCTCCGCCGGGGCGTTTCGGTACAGGGGGATTTTTCCCTCGGAGTTAACATTGGTTCTGACTCCATTTCCCATACAGTCCTTCGAATGAGACTATAATCCGAGGTTCCGTGTGTGAACGCACGCATAATATCTTGCACACACGTAAAATCCCATCACCAACTTTCGGAAGAGTAGGCCAGTTTGGCCGTTGGTATGGATGACACGTTACACACAGCATGCACCCTGCGTAAGAAATGGAAAGAATGAAGGAAGTAAAGAAACTGAGTGAACGATATTGAACGATATTGACTGGATGACACGGGAAACGACTGAATGAAGCGCCAGCTGGCAGCTCTTCAGTCGGCACTACCCAGGTAGGCAGCCCGTTGTGTAAGCGAGTGTCGATTGTAAAGCGCTTAGAGCTTGGTCTCTAGCCGAGAATAGGCGCTATATAAGTATTCATTATTATTATTATTATTATGTTACAAAAAGTTAACGTCAGTTTGTAAAGGGTCAAGATCATATTATGACATTTTTATAGATAATCATACACACCCGAAAATATGTACGAACTGGGATATAAAACAAAACTGAACGTTGAAAATGACTGGAAAAACTGTTTTCTTTATCTGAGTAAAATTTCTGACATAAAAATGAAATGGTTACAGTTACGAATAATACACAGATGTCTTGGTACTAATGTTGTGCTGAAAAAAATGGGTGTATTGAACAGCGATGTTTGTACTTTCTGTACCTCTGTTAAGGACAGTATTACACATATGTTTTGGTATTGTACGGTCATACAACGTTTTTGGGAAACGCTGGTGGTTTTGATGAATGAAAAATGTATGTGTGCATTTAATTTGCAGATAACTGAACCATTAGCCATAGTTGGATTTGATAAAGATATACATATAGACCATGTATTTTATTTTATTGTATTATTTGCAAAACACTATTTATATCAGTGTAGAACAGAACAGAAATACCCACAGTTCAAGTTTTTCTTAATAAGCTAAAATACAGATATAAAACTGAAGAATACATTGCTCGAAAAAATTCTGTATATAACGATTTCCTTTCCAAATGGCACCCATATACGCCGATGTTCGCAGGCTCAGAATGAATTACGAATGATTATGACATTGTACATTATACGAGTACAAGTATAACGATAAACAAGTTGGGTATTTTTTGCTCCCATAAGAAAACCTAACACAGAGTAACTTTTATTCAAGACTGGCACAGCCTTTTAAACTTGAATAAAGTCAGACAAATACATAGACGAACAATCTAATAGTGGGGGAAAAAACAAGCGCAGGCCAACAACTGAACTATCTTCATAGTAATGACTTGGCAAAGATTTGGACTTAAAGGGGGGGGGGGGGGGGGGGTAATTTGAAGATGGAGAAACTGGGAACATGAAATTAAGAAAATATGTTACAGATATGAAAACTCTTCACTAGCTGCATAAGGGAACCATCGCAACCTCTTTTGAAGGCAGATATATTTGTATTGCCTGCTCCGAGGCCTTTCGTCCGCTGGGTCGGACTCATCAGGGAGACACGGCTGGTTGTGTCTGCGCTCCTGGCGTCAAATAGAGACACACCACAGTCCATAATACTGTGGTGTTCTCACCACCAAGAGTGCAAAAAAGAATCCAATAGCACTCCCAAAGCAGACACAACCAGCCGTGTCTCCCTGATGAGTCCGACCCAGCGGACGAAAGGCCTCGGAGCAGGCAATACAAATATATCTGCCTTCAAAAGAGGTTGCGATGGTTCCCTTATGCAGCTAGTGAAGAGTTTTCATATCTGTAACATATTTTCTTAATTTCATGTTCCCAGTTTCTCCATCTTCAAATTACCCCCCCCCCCCCCCCCCCCCCCCCTCCTAAGTCCAAATCTTTGCCAAGTCATTACTATGAAGATAGTTCAGTTGTTGGCCTGCGCTTGTTTTTTCCCCCACTATTAGATTGTTCGTCTATGTATTTGTCTGACTTTATTCAAGTTTAAAAGGCTGTGCCAGTCTTGAATAAAAGTTACTCTGTGTTAGGTTTTCTTATGGGAGCAAAAAATACCCAACTTGTCTATCGTTTACTGTTCCCTGCCTCATTTCATTTCCGATTTTTGTTTTGATTAAATTGAGGTTATTTGTATTTGTTTCTGTCCGTCTGTGTGTTTGTCTTTTGATCTCCCTTGCATCTTTGGGTGGATCCTCAAGCGTAGGCTCAAAGATTGTCCCCTTTATTTTATACTGTTTGCATAATGTCTTTAGTTTTTCAGCAACTTTTTTCCTCCCCACACTTTCGTTTGGTTTCATTTACTACTCTTCGCTGGCTGCTTTGGGAGTGCTATTGGATTCTTTTTTGCACTCTTGGTGGTGAGAACACCACAGTATTATGGACTGTGGTGTGTCTCTATTTGACGCCAGGAGCGCAGACACAACCAGGCGTGTCTCCCTGATGAGTCCGACCCAGCGGACGAAAGGCCTCGGAGCAGGCAATACAAATATATCTGCCTTCAAAAGAGGTTGCGATGGTTCCCTTATGCAGCTAGTGAAGAGTTTTCATATCTGTAACATATTTTCTTAATTTCATGTTCCCAGTTTCTCCATCTTCAAATTACCCCCCCCCCCCCCCCTCCTTAAGTCCAAATCTTTGCCAAGTCATTACTATGAAGATAGTTCAGTTGTTGGCCTGCGCTTGTTTTTTCCCCCACTATTAGATTGTTCGTCTATGTATTTGTCTGACTTTATTCAAGTTTAAAAGGCTGTGCCAGTCTTGAATAAAAGTTACTCTGTGTTAGGTTTTCTTATGGGAGCAAAAAATACCCAACTTGTTTATCGTTTACTGTTCCCTGCCTCATTTCATTTCCGAGTACAAGTATGATTATAGTACCCTAAAACTGTTACACCGCCTAAAACAGCACCATTGGATATAATACAGAACCTTCATATATATATATATATATATATGTGTGTGTGTATGTATATGTATGTATGTGCATATGCATATGTGTGTATGTGTATATATATATAAAGAAAACAAAGACAAATATGTAAAATTTCATAATGCACTAGGCTTGCCTCATGTGTCTCTCTCTCTCTCTTTTCCTACCACGTAAAGAGGCTGTAACCGTGCCTTAAAAATGTAGAATGGTATTGTAGCTGTGTTTAGTATGTTGATTTCGTCTTTATCTATCGTTTGTATGGATTTGTTCTTTTTTATTTTATATTCTAATGTGTTGTACTGTGTGGACTTATTTGAATTAAAAAAAAAAGTGTGAAAAGAGAAACCTGAATTTACCCGGCACGAAACGATCTCTTCCTAACGGCTACAGGTTGCAGATGGGCCTAAACAATTTAAAGTTCGGATGGATCTGAAAAAGGTCTGTTATCTGTCTGCGTATTGCGGTCCTCTATGACCAGAGGTCTTACCCCTAGTCTGCTGAACCTTGGATTTCAGATCTGTATGTGGGATAGACTTTGACAATTTGCACACCTCTTTATTTGTGGCATTCTTGGCGAGTAAATCCGCTCTCTCATTGCCTCGAATACCAGTATGACCAGGAACACAATCATGGACTATGTTGTAAATCATCAGACTTCAGAATGGTGTACAGGTCACAAAAAATTTGAGAAGTTGAGAGCGTTAACTCGAGCGTACGAACACAAAGAAAAAAACTTACCAGACGGAGGTTTAAAGGGAGGGAACTTTTGAGGGGCGATAAGTCATCTATAGACAGAAAAGTTACCTCCCTACCACTTCCCACCCCTATGGGAAAGTATATCGAATGTAGATGCATTTTACCACCCTCCCAAACAAAACAATCAAACAAAGAAACAAAAGCATCAACAGAGAGAAAAATTATAGCCCCTAAATAAGTGTTTGTAGGGAATGAGTCTATGTGAAGAGGTAAATCAAATAGAGACAGAAAAATGACCATCTCCCCCTGTAAATAAGTGTTTGTAGGGAATGAGTCTATGTGGAGAGGTAAATCAAATAGAGACAGAAAAAGGACCATCTCCCCCTGTAAATAAGTGTTTGTAGGGAATGAGTCTATGTGAAGAGGTAAATCAAATAGAGACAGAAAAAGGACCATCTCCCCCTGTAAATAAGTGTTTGTAGGGAATGAGTCTATGTGAAGAGGTAAATCAAACAGAGACAGAAAAATGACCATCTCCCCCTGCCATGCGCCCCAGTCAAGAGGAGTGCACAGGATAATTTTTGTGTGAAATAAACGGACAACGTAAAACGTCATCGTCAATCATTTAGCTATACTTGATTCTTCAAGGGTTGAACTGTAGTGAAAAGGGTTCTGCCGTTGATCAGTTTCACCTGAGCGTTGCTCAAGGATTTGCAAAACAAACGAGAGCGTTGGCGGAAAAATGAAGAGAGAGAGAGAGAGAGAGAGAGAGAGCAGAGAGCCAGTGACGCTAGCCTTGTAGCTTGGGCTTAGTTAAAAAAAAGAAGTTATTAATTTTGTGAGACAAAAGTCTCAATGTAATAAACAAACTTATTTGTATTGCCGAACTTGTGTTGGTGAGTTTGCACAGATAGCACTGTACGTTCTGATGGATGAACAATTTTGGTAATTCTATCCCCCCCCCCCCCCCCCCCCCCCCCCAAAAAAAAAAAAAAAAAAATCGAACTGAAAAATGATTTCCAAATTGTAGCCCGTTCGCACATCAGGTAGGTAGGTGTTCGCTACCGGAGTGAGGACATCGTTGGTGAGTCTGATATTATTCATTTACTTTAATATAAGTTTCTTGTCTGCTTTCAGACGAGCACCATTTTCTATGGTTTGGTAAATCAAAGTTACGCCGGTCACGAGGCTCGTTAGACTGAGGTGCCAGACAAGACTGACACGTCTACTCCCGTAAACTTGGAGGAACCTTACAGTGACGCTCTCGAGGATGGAAGAGTACTACGCTCTCGAAAGACGATATTTTGAAGTGTGTCAAAGACTTTTGTAATTTGTAAAGCGCCCTATTGTGTAAAGTGGCTGCTGGATTTGAATGGCATGAAATAATTTTGTGACTGTAAAGTACCCTAATTGTGAAAAAGGGACAAGTAGCCATGAAGGCGTTGAATGAATTTGTAATCTGTAACGGTGACGTAAACATGACGAAGTGAAAGAAAGAAAGAAAAGAAAGAAAGAAAGAAAGAAAGATATATATATATATATTTATATTTTTTTTTTTTTTTTTTTTTTTTTTTTTTGCATTTATTAAGATTGTAAAACACAACAAACAAAAAAAACCCAAAGAAGATCCAGAGAAAATCAAAATTGTTTTGATCTTCCTATTGAATGAATGGAGTCAGATTGCGCTGCGTGCGGATGATCATGACGTTTCCGTGTATGCATAGTGTATGCATGTGAGTACGGTCATGTGACACCCCCATCGCAAAAACAACACAAAACAAACAAACAAACAAAAACCCGACTGTTCAACCAATGGGAATCTTTGAGGCGATTACAGATCGAGAGAACAATTTCCTCTGCCCCCGCAAACCAACTATTGAAAGAGGCAGTTTTTCTCCAGGGGTAAATTTAGCGGTGACAAGGAGAGAAGATAATATTCTCGAAAAACAGCTCACTTCAGGTAAAAAGACTTTTGGGGTAGTAAATCTTATATTGGCAAAGCGGGGGGAAATGCTGCCGAAGAAATTCTTCAAAGGGAACGCTGTATCTTCAGTCTTCACTCGTAAGTGTCACCATCACAGGTAGTGGTGACATGGCCCTGGGTGGTCAGCTAAGCGTTGGACAGTGGACAGGAAGGAATCACGCAGTCACTGTACAAATTTTCTGACAGCCACCATACAGAGCAGGACAATACATTTGGTTTAAACAGAACTTTACTCACAATAATAGCGTAGAGTCATGTCCATCGAAAGAGCAACAACAAGCCTGTAGTTTATATCGCGCTCAGCACCGACAGTTTACATGGCAACTGGCAGACAAACTCTGTTACAAAAAACGACATAGTTTTTAGATACATGATCTTTGCATGCCTGAATGCAATGATCGTCTGTTCTGAAACAGAAAGTAAATGGAGAAATGAATGAGTTGATAGCAACATCAATAAAGGAAGAGGGAAGGAAAAATGAGGGATAGAGAACCAATCCCCCCGTTACAATTGAATCATGCATTGGAAAGCTAAATTATCTAAACCAACCGTTCATGATACCGGAGAAGATTGCACCTGCGCACTCCAACACTCAAACGAACAATACATTTCATGACTGTTTTTAGTCATGTGAAATGATAAACCAGCACGAATAGAACAAAATATTTGGATGATAATCACGACGACGACGACGACGACGACGACGACGACGATGATGATGATGATGATGATGATCAATGCCTCTCCTGCTATCAAAAGGATGAGACTTATGTCACAGTATCAGTAGTGTGCAGTGCTTCACAAACTTTTGTGGGGATTTTCCGCTTTTGCAAACACCACTACCACCAATAACAATGGTGGTGATGATAATATGAATAACATTTTCTTTATTATACCCACAAATATTTGTGCCAAGTTCCGTGAAAGAAAGTGGCTGTCCTTTCCACAAAAAAAAAAAAAATCATGTACAAGGTGGCCTGTTTCTCACCTGATGCTTTCTTGGCCTTCCTCTTCCGTTTGCAGCACAGGACGCCGGAAGTGACACCTGCACATGAGTGCACCCATGCGCAGTGCTGTTCCGGGGATGAAGCACCTCCACGCGCCCACGTGACAGGCACGAGCTCTGGGAGTGACGCATCCAGCGGCAGTCCCGCCCCACCCCCGCCATCTTGCCACGCTTGCATCTGCAACGGGTGCTGCAGCTGTTATTTACATATCTATGAATGATGTGACAGCACTGGCTGACATACATTTCACTCTGGGCTGCCGTTTTGCCCGAAATTTCTGCCTTACTAAGATTTGCTGTTGAGCTACGCCAAGATCGATTTGAAAAAATTCTTTCGATCCTTTACCTTCTATCGCATAGATCCAGAATGTCGTCAATCATATGTAGTTTGCCGTTCTTCTCGCCGCTCCTAAACAGTTCTCCTTTGCAGCCATGTGAAGTCCTTTGTGATCACATTGAGATTGTATTATCATCTTCGACGACGCTAAATGTAGCTGAATTCATCAAGCTAGCCAAACCACCGCATTCCCATAATTTCCACAGACAAGCAAGCTACCAAACCACCCCATTAACCTACAATTTTCCACAGACAAGCAAGTTAGCCAGACTACCCCACTAATCCCCAGTTTTCCACAGACAAGCGAGCTAGCTAAACCACCCCATTAACCAGCAATTTTCCACAGACAAGCGAGCAAAGCCAAACCACCCCAATCGACCCATAATTTCCACAGACAAGCAAGCTAGCCAAACCATGCCATTAATCCACAATTTCTACAGACAGACAAGCAAGCTAGCCAAACCATCCCATTAATCCGCAATTTCCACAGACAAGCAAGCTAGCCAAACCACCCTATCAACCCACAATTTTCCAGAGACAAGCGAGCAAGTTAAACCACCCCATTAACCCATAATTTCCACAGACAAGCAAGTCAGCCAACCGGGCCCATTAACCATTACTTCCCCCCCCCCCCCAGCCCCCCCCCCCCCCCCAGGACAAGGGAGATAACAAGTTCATCACATTAACCCTTACGTTTCCACAGATGACAAGGGAGGTAACCATTTCGCCACATTAACCCTTACTTTTCCACAGATGTCAAGGGAGGTAACCATTTCAGCACACATGAACCTTACTTTCGGCATCGGCCGTGGCGCGTGGCCCCATTGTAGGCATAGCAACCAGACAGGTCCAGGATGTCCAGCCACGTCAGCTGGCCTAGCGCTTCCTGGTCTTTGGGGTTGCACACGCGCCAGCCTCGTTTGCACAGCTGCTTCCCGTGCCGCACGTGCCCTTCCCACCGCCCAGCGCATGCGTGAATGTTGCGGTGAAGATGGAGACCCTCAGTGCTATCGTCGGCGCAGCCGGAGGTGTACTCTGCACGAAGACGGGAGCGACTATGAAATGCAAAGCTGAAGGTGTTCTTGAGAGTGAGATTGCCGAGGCTTTCTTCTACCAATCAAAAAACGTTACTATTTTGGGTACATGGGACAAACCAGAATGGCTGAACAAAATTCGGAAAGATGTCTTCTTTGCCGTCTAGTCCTCAAAGACAACAATGATCTTAATGATACTGAAGATGAAGTGGATTTTGAGCAGAAAGAAACTGAATTAGACTCTTGACTGTTTCAAACTTCAGTGCCCCCCCTCCCCACACTCCTTCCCCTCCTCACTCCGCCTTTTCTGTCTCTTCTGTTCGTATGTAACTTAAATGTCGGGCTACACGATTTGTTCAAATTCTGTCAACTTCCATTTGATTGGGAGATGGAGACTTCGCCGTTCACCTGCTACTTTGCGCAGAGATGGGAAGAGTCACATCAAGTTCAAGAAGGGGCAGGACAGGTCAGGTTAGGTCGAGCCGAGTCATCTAAGTCAAGTTGGGTCCGATCAGGTTACGTCAGGTCAACGGGGTCAGGTCGGGTCGGGTCAGGTCAGGTCAAGTCAGGTCAACGGGGTCAGGTCGGGTCGGGTCAGGTCAGGTCAGGTCAAATCAAATGTGCCGCTGCCTGGGAATGGACTACCAGGGAACTGGTTAGTCCTTTCAGCGTGTTGGGTGACTTGATGCATGGGTCTGACATGAGCCTTTTCCACCCCAAGTAGCCCCCAATCCGGCCATCCCATCTCACCAACTATTTCTTTCTTTCTTTTCACACACACACACACACACACACACACATGCACAGACAGACATACACATACACACACATGCGCACACACACACACACACACACACACACACACACACACACACACACACACACACACACTCACACGCACGCACCACGTACACACACACCACACACACACACACACACACACACACACACACACACACACACACACACACACACACACTCACGAGAGCACCACAGATTCTTCAGACTAACTAACGAGCAAGCTTATAACCACAAGCAACCTACAACACAGTGACAGCCGGGCAGAGGTCAGCTAAAGGTCGGTAACAAGAAATGAACGAAGGAATGGAAGTGATAGTACAGCTCTCCTGTCTGCACTGCAGACGACCTACCACGACAGTGCATGCATGTCTTGTTAGTGTCAGCACGTGCATCACTGTTAGCCGCGGTACTGGTTTTCAGAGTTTACAACCGGGATATTTTTTTTTCTTTTACTGACCTGGGTAACTCGGTAACAGATTAGTCTTCGACTCTGATGCTGTGACTTCCAACCTAATTCCAGTTATTATCATGTTCGTTTTTCTTGCTGTAGCAGTTACCATTTCATTCGTCGCTGTTGCTGAGCTCATTATCATCATTATTTTGTGTTTATTGCTGTCCGAGTCATTATCATGTTCGTCTCTATTGCTGTACTGTCCTAGTTATGATTATGTATTTTCGTCCTGGTAATCATTGTGTTCATTTTCATTGCTGTCCTATTCATCATCATGTTCGTCTTGTATTGCTGTCATAGTCATGATCATGTTCGTCTTGTATTGCTGTCCTACTTATCATCATGTTCGTCTTGTATTGCTGTCCTACTTATCATCATGTTCGTCCCTATTGCTGTCCTACTTCTAATCATGTTCGTCTCTATTGCTGTCCTACTTCTCATCATGTTCGTCTCTATTGCTGTCCTACTTATCATCATGTTCGTCTTGTATTGCTGTCCTATTTATCATCATGTTCGTCTTGTATTGTTGTCCTATTTATCATCATGTTCGTCTTGTATTGCTATCCTTTTCATTATCATGTTCGTCTTTTATTGCTGTCCTACTTATCATGATCTTCGTCTTGTATTGCTATCCTATTTATCATCATGTTCGTCTTGTATTGCTGTCCTACTTATCATTATGTTCGTCTTGTATTACTGTCCTAATTATCATCATGTTCGTCTGTATTGCTGTCCTATTTATCATCATGTTCGTCTTGTATTGCTGTCCTATTTATCATCATGTTCGTCTTGTATTGCTGTCCTACTTATCATCATGTACGTCTTGTATTGCTGTCCTGCTTATCATCATGTTCATCTTGTATAGCTGTCCTAGTTACCATGATGTTCGTCTGTATTGCTGTCCTACTTCTCATCATGTTCGTCTCTATTGCTGTCCTACTTATCATCATGTTCGTCTTGTATTTCTGTCCCAGTTATCATGATGTTCGTCTGTATTGCTGTCCTAGTCATTATTATGTTCGTCTGTATTGCTGTCCTGGGTATCATTTTGTTCGTCTGTATTGCTGTCCTGGGTATCATTTTGTTCGTCTGTATTGCTGTCCTAGTTATCATTTTGTTCGTCTGTATTGCTGTCCTAGTTATCATTATGTTCGCCTGTATTGTTGTGACCACGTTTGTCATCGTTGTTGTTTTTGTGATCATTCTGTTTATCCTTAATTGTTGTTTATGTTATCATTCTGTTCATCCTTAATGCTGTCTTTGTAACCATCAGCTTCCCATTTATTGGTCTCCCAATGATCATCACGTTGAGCTTTGTAAGTGTTCTCCTAGTTCTCATCGCGCTCAATCATGCTCATCTTCATCGTTGTCCTTCTTAACAACATGTTCAATCTTACTGTTGGCCTAGTCACCGTCATAATATACCCCCCTGGTCACAAGCATATTCATCTTTACTGCTGTCCCATCTATCGTCATACTGAGACTTCTGGCTTGCCTCAGACACCAGCATTTTCTCCCTGATTGCTATTCCAGACCAGTGTGAAGTCAATCCTGCTCTACGGATGCGAGACATGGCGGACAACACAGAAGACGATGCAACAAAAGATTCAGACATTCTTCAACACCTGTCTGAGGCGCATCTATAAAATCGGATGGCAGAAGATCCGAAACGAAGATCTGTGGGAGCGAGCGGGACAGGAACCAGCCAAGCAGACACTGCGAGGTAAGTGGGGCTGGATCGGACACACCCTCAGGAAGCCAGCGTCCAGCACCACACGCCAAGCGCTGACCTGGAACCCGCATGGAAAGAGGAAGAAAGGCCGACCTCGCAACAGCTGGAGGCGAGACACTGAGGCGGAGCTGAAGCAGCTAGGGACCAACTGGACTGGAATGACCAGAACAGCCCAGAACAGAGTGCGATGGCGAAGGGTCGTCGATGGCCTATGCTCCACCGGGAGCGAAGGGCATAATGAATGATGACTGCCATTCCAGACCCAAGCCTGTTCGTTTGGATCGATGTCCTAGTTATCCTCATTCAGGGGATTGGTTCGATCTTCCTTAGAAAACTGCCATTACATCACATTAGTTGTAACTTCGACCCAGTTTTCAGCATACAGGACACGAAAAGAGAAGGAACAGGAAAACAAAAGGAAGCAAAAAAGCGATTGAGTTTGGAAGGATAAGATTGTTAGCAGTAGAAGTAGCGCGCGCGCGCGCGCACACACACATACACACACACACACACACACACACACACACACACACACACACACACACACCACACATACAAAGAAATATACACACGCACGGCACGTAAGCATGCACGCACGCACGCACAGGTACGCGCACACATTCAGAGGGAGAGACAGAGAGAGAGAGAGAGAGAGAGAGAGAGAGAGAGAGAGAGAGAGAGAGAGAGAGAGGGAGGGAGGGAGGGGACACACGCGCACATATAAAAACAATTAGCAGGTTATCTGTTGTCTGCCTCTCCAGACAGATCGTCACGTAAGCACCCATTCATAACAGGAAAAAAAAAAAAAAGGGGGGGGGGGGGGGAGCCAGCGGGGAGGAGGAAGACAGCGGGGAGGGGGAAAACGGAGGACGTAGTATGTTCGGCTCAACAAGAAACAAACAAAAAGAAAAGAAAAAGAAAAGGGGAAAAAAAAAGAAAGAAAGAAAGAAAAAATAAAGAAAAAAAGTTGGTACAGTGACGTTGGCAATGGTTTAAAGTCATTCAGGAGAAAATGACGTACC